>VZTZ01012593.1:0-414189 GCA_013400955.1 Drymodes brunneopygia
TCTCTACAACTGTGAGCAATCACCTCCAAGATCAGCCCACTGCTGGCTAGGCAGCAAATAGATAATAAGATCCCTGTGTGTTAAATATGCACAGCTGCATGTCTGACATTGCTGATCCATCTGGATTCCCAGATACCACGTGCCAGCTGCCTTGCTGGGGTGAAGGAGGAAGGGATCCATTAAAGAAAGAAAGCTCACAGTGTAATCTCAGCACTTTTCCCCTCATGGTTCCTCTGGGCTCCTGGAGTCTCTCTCCTCTCCCCATCCTTTTTGGCTACAAAGCTTTGAAAGCATCAGACACTTTTAGTTTACCGTTTAAAAAGTGAGCTGGGTTGTCAGCTGAGTTTTCCCTGAGCTCCTGCAGTGCTAATTTTCACTTCCTCAGGGTGGTTATTCAGAGGATCTTGGCCAGTCAAATGAGTCACAGTACTTTCCTACAACCCTCTTTTATTGCCTGACACTTTCATCCAGTAAGAAAACTGAGCAGCCATTACCTTTGCTTCCTTCTGTCTGTGTCTCCTGCTCTCCATCCTCTTCCCCTCCAAGTAGTTTTGTTTCTGGCACTCTCTTTGGCTGCAGGGAGCTGACCCCATTGAGGGAAGAAAAACAGCATATTCCTACCATTCTGTGTGCTGATGCCTGAACTGGCCTTATGGGTCTGATAGCAGCTCAGTGAAGGAAGTGGCATCAGCTCTAGCCAAGAGTTTCAAACCCAGGAGCCTTCAGCATTGCTCCTGGTCCATGGTCAGGCAGTGGAGTCAGTGTGGGCTGTTCTTGTCTATGCATTTTTTGAAAAAAAAGATTCCTTGATAACAGTGCCAAGGTTATTGTGAGAATAATAGACTATTATGAGACTATAGAGACTAATTGTGACTTCCTGTGGCTCTGTCATCTGCCCCTTACTCCCTGGGGCTGGAAATTTTGGCCATTAAGGAAGGCAGAGAGAAAATGGGGGAAGAAGATCTGTATGGAAGCCAGTGACTGCACTAAGGAGGGTTTTGCAGTGCCAATGCTATGGTAAACACTGCTCTGAGGCTGCTCTTTCTGTGTGAACCAGCTCACACCTGGCCATGCTGGATGACAAGAGCACACTGATGTCTACATTCAGAAGGCCTTGTAGAAGAAGGGTTCCCAGCAGAGTGCCCCTCAGGAACTTTGCTGGAGGAGGGAAAAGGGCATGGAATAAAATACGTTGCTGTCTGTCTTCATGGGCTCTTACTGGGTCTTGTCCTTAATATTTTACTTGCAGCCAAAGCTGTGTGCCATGCTTGTAAATGAGGGATGTCATCTCTGTTCCACTGACAGATGTAAAAATCCTTTAAACCTTGATTTTATTATGTAAACTTTCTTGTCACTGGTGTCCTGTCAGTACTCTGGTGGGAGGGCTTTGCTCCCCACGTGTAACAGTGCAAATGTTATGGTTATGGCACAAAGTCCAGCTTGGTTAGATTCTGTCACATAAATATACATCAAGTTTAATCAAACACAGCTTTCACTCTGTTGGAAAACCCCATTCCTAAGAGGTTGTTTGAGGTTCATAATATGACCCAGTGTGTAAAGATAGCCAGTTCCTCTCAAACCTTGTTCCTGGGAAAATGTGAAGCACAAGTAAGTGCAAGTGAAGACCAGGAATTAGGCTAAAACTAATAGATGACCTATGTCCTTGGATTTTATATGCCTGGATTTCCAATACTCCACCTTTTTTTTTCCCCTTTGTTTTTGTGGTGAGAAACAGTAAAGGAATACCCAGAATCTGGGAGGGAGCCCTCCCAGAACAGCATGTTACAGACAGTCACTGTCTGGGAAAAAAGGAAGTGATAATAATTTGGAACATAATGACATTTTGTATATAAAATGATGGAATTGGCAAAAGTTTCATACAAGTGCACATGCTTGGTTATTGCTAAGTGAATGTGAGAATGAATCCCCTCCTCCCAGTCCATCCTGTGTTTTAAAGTGCAAAAGCATTAGCAATATCTAAACCCCAAATGATATAAAAAGTTTAGCAGAATATGCTAAAATTGATATAAACAATTGATAGAGGAGAAATTAAGTTTCTCACAGTCTTTTGGAGAATTGGATTTGCTATGACTGCAGATAGGATACTGCCCCAAAATACAACAAAAATAGCAAACTCAATAACCCCTTTCATGCTTGAAATATTGTGGAATCTGTTGTGAGCGGGACATTTCTTTTCCCCTGATAATAAAGACTGCCAAATAATATATCAAATATACTTTCAAGGATGTATCATCATTGTTAATACTTTTCTTCATGCTTTTCAATCTATTTTGTTAGCTAAGTGCCTGTTCCAGAGTTCAACCAGGTTTAGAAAGGGTATGAGCATCTGAACTCCTGATAGGGATCTCTGTAAGTGAGACTGGAGCCAAGGCAGTATCTAACATGAGTTTGAGCCAAACTTTGGCATCCATATGAGTATTTTTTTTTCTTTTTTTTTTTTTTTTCTTTTTTTTTTTTCTTTCTAAGACCCTTGGGAAAAGTACCACCCTCTTTCTGAGCAGAACAAGATGCTGGATGCAAATGGATTTGAAGATATTTAGGACTACATTTCTAAAGAAGACTTGATGAAGCAATAGGTGTCTCAAATCCTTGCACTAATTTATCCCAGTAAATTACATTTACTGCATGTACATCTCACTTTTTACATTTAAAAGGTGTGCTTTACTCCCAGGTACCTCTTTGGTACATTTTGATTAAATAATTGGAAGAATAAGGGGGCCCTAACTAGAATAAATCACCAAAATGGAAAAAGCCATGACACTTCATTGATTGTAAAGGTGGTCTAAGATGATTTGGGCTACAGCAGCGGGTACTATGGTTAACTGCCCAAAGCTGGGCAGACCTGTGACCTTTTTTGAGGCACTTTGAACCCTCATCTGCCTGGTTCCCATCATATGTTCTCATTGCCTAGCAACTCAATCAGATCTAAGAGCCTTCCTTAGATAGGAATGTTTGGCCTCTGCTTGCACATGGCAGCAGGAGACACAGCTCAGAGTGGAAACCACAATTATTATAATTTTATGTATCAAGATTTGTCATCTATCTATATACACAAGGTGCTGAAGAGTGTGTACATAAATTATGTTGTTGAAACCAAACGGGGATAAGTAGATATCTAGTGGCTTATCTGACAGCATAACCCAGAGCTGATTTATGCCTGCAGTCATTATAATGGAATGTGCAGTTGTTTGGAGGCCAGAAAAGTTGGAGACTTTTCTTTTTGACTTCAGTAAAATTCAGGCTAAGCCCCCTGCAACTAGTGCATTTCTGCATTCCCAGTGGAAAAGGATTAGCTTCCCCCCTTCTTTACCAGAATTTCAATTAAGATAATGATGAAGAGGCTATAAGGCATGTCAGCCTTTGGTGTTAAGGAAAATGGGAGCACCAGAAACAGGAAAATACCTTTCAGAGTTACAAAAGCATAAAATATTTGCAAAAAGCCAGAGAATCTATGAAAGTAGTCTGGTATGGGGGTTTTGTTAAAGAAATTGAGGCTCAGCCAAGATTCATTCAAACATTTACAGGGTGAACAAGGCAAGTTGCAAAAGCAAAAGTGCAATTATCCACCAGAAATTTTGGGTTGTCTGTGGTACTTGTTCTCCAAAGACTTTCAGAGATGTTCTAAAACCCAAACAGTAAATGTATCTGCATCCTTTGCAAAGCCAGAAGCTAGATTTCACTACAGCTCTAAATTTTGCCCTTTTTAACAGATTTACTCTTCCTTGCTGGACCCACTACCTGAAACCCAGGACCAGGCTGTGTGCTTGCTTCAGTGTGTGTAGGTCTAAAGCAGTATCTTTTGACTCCATGAGGTTATTCTGGGATAAAAGAAATTTAAATCTGGCCTTAGAAGCACCACATTCTGGAAAGCCACGAGGAAGGTTAAATCTACATGTTGATGTGCCTGTGTACCACAGAAAAAGCTATATTCTCAATATATTTCTATAGGGCCTGAAATTCTCATCAGGGCTCTCATCCAGTTTTATAGGCTTGTGAAGGCAGATCATAAAAATTTGAAATTAGTCGGACACCTCAGAAGTAGTTGGCTGCATATTTGAAATATATTTTAAAAAGTGTGTCCCATTATTGGTAATGACAAAATCAGCTCTGTGTGTATTGGTACATAAAGGAAAATATGTGTCTCAAGGAAAAATGCTTTGGGATCTTTTCACCTTTGTGCATTTATAAAAATCTTTCCACACATACCAAGATAGTTTCTCCTATAAGTTTAGAGCACTAAGAAAAAGATAAAAAGAAGAAAAAAGCAGAAAAAAGGAAAAGAATAAAGGCAGCCACTAAATCTAGCAACTTGATTTAAAAGATGATGAAGTAGAGCAAATCCTGCCTGCTGTCTGCTTTTGGGAGAAAAATCTACTTTTGAGTCTTCTCTAATGAGTGATGACATTTTGCATTCAAGGAGCAAATGTGATTTTTCCTGCTGGCCAACATTCTCTTTCTTCTCTTTGGGTGCATATAACACAGCCTCACTAAGGAGGAAAACAGTCTTAAATGAACTGCAATGCTATAGATATTTTTTAGAAGTGTTGCAACTGCATGACGTAGTCATGAATTAAAAGCCAAAATAATATAGAGAACTGCATGGTAGAGTCAGCTCTCTCTGTGCAATGGGGTCAACTCCTTGGAGCTGCAGCTGCACAGGAAGGAAAACTGCAAGCCCAGGAGAAGCAGCAATTTTTTTGGCTTTCCAGATTTTTCCTGGTAATGTTCTGAAACAAAGGTCTGCAGGTGGAGTGGTTTGCATGAGATGGAGATCTTGCTGAGCATGCAGGCAGAACAGGGCCAGGGGCAGATTTTTAACCTGTCTGAGTCTTCTTGCAGGATTGATGACCACTGGGTTTCAGTATCTTCTCTCCTGTCCTTTCCCTTGTGAGGTGCCCCTTTGACTTTGGTGACAGAGCCAGCTGTGCAGGGCTTGGAGAAGGGTCCTGAGTCAGGGTAGAGAGCAGAAGTGATGTCCTCCTGCCATCCCCTGCTTCCATCCTGCTTTCCACCAGGGATCTGTGTAGATTTGAAACAGTGCCTCCACATGCTTCTGGGAGATGCATTTGCATGTTTGGTTTTAATGGGAGACAGAGGACCTGGGACTTCACACCTTCCCAAAAATGCCAAAGTTCTCACTGCCTCTAAAGTGGCAATGCCAAAATAAAAAGTGGCATATTTTAAATATGAAGTGGGGTGGGAGTGGGAAGGAGGGAATAGAAAGCAATCCAACAAGCCAAGATTTAGGGTGACATCACTTTCTATATAATTGCAATGCCAGCAGACACTCAATAAACATATCAGCATTGTTAAAATGATTTATGACCCAAATAGTTGAATATAAAATATTATCAATAGATGTGTCATCATTGATCTTTCCTGGGGCTAGTAGTTGAAGGATGGAAGAGGGAGGTGATTTTAACAAACAATCCTTGACAGGAATCCAAAGGAAACAATGTGCAGGGACAGACAGCTGACAAATTCAGTACAGGGCCATTAAAACACGTGATGAATTTGCTGGGAAAGTATATATTTGTGGAAGAGGTGAGCTCATATCTACCATAAATTTGTCAGTCGTGACACAGTGTTCTCAGACCTGGCATGAATAATGCCTAGCTATTTACAGGCTTTGTCTGGCAAGAGCTCTATCAGTCACTCCAGGGTTATTTACAAAGAAAAGTGTCTATCAGTTGCAAGGACATGACTTTGCCACTAAAAGATAACAGAACAAGTCAGCCAGTGAGTGGCCTCTCCATGCAAGATGCATCTTCTCCAAAGAAGCTCTGGGATGGAATGAATCAGATGGACTGCAGGAGGACCTCCTGGCAGAGTGCCTGGCATAGGCTGCAACAGCACTGATTTACCCACACTGATTAGATTAGAATTATTAATAGGGGTCTATGGAGTGGAGCAAAGGGTCATTTAGAGTTTAATTCTGTTCTCAGATAACTTCATTTCAGCTGATGGGATTGTTATTGTTGGGGTTTTATATGTTTATAGGAAACAATATACTCAATAATGAAGTCATGCATCCTTCTGCAAGATTAGGAGAGCTATTGTGTAGCTGGAGTGAAGTCTTCACAATTGTGTTAATTAAGTAATAGTGATTTGACTTTGTCTCCTCATAAAATGCATTTAAGAAGTGACTAAAAGCTGCTGAGAAAGTGTTCCCTCAATAGAAATATATAGCAAAACAAGCAAGAAATGAAAGCAGCCTTGGATTGAATAAATAGAATTGCTGATGCAATGCTTTTACTTAAAACAGACAACGGCTTGGTCTGGATTTTCAGCTTCCTGCCGTGTCAAGATAAATGTGTCTCAATTTAGTATTGAGCATATCAGGGGATTTTTTCCTTGATAGAAGTGGAAGGCTTGACATATAGCTACCACAGTATATTCTGTGGCATTTGTGGCATGTTTACATTTATCAGCTGTTTGCTCCAACCTTCAAACCATGATGTTTGAGATTATGTCCAGCTTCTACACAGTGGGCACCCAAAGTGAGACACTGAAATCTGCATTTGAGATGATAGATTGATATGGGCTGGTGATGCCCAGGACAGGATTTGCAAGTGTTTACAAGCAGTGCTAACTAAGCTACTTTCTGAAGGAAATCTCAACATAAATCTCATATCAAATGGTACAGACCAAAAATATTGCCTGTCTTTTTTTCTGAAACGCTGTTGTTGGGATTTCATACAGCATGTTGTGCTGTTCCTAATAACTCAGATGTGGTTTTGTCACTGGGTGCATTATCTTCAAGGCCTTAAGTGTGTTGATAAAATTTTTCTGAGAAGTTTAATTTTGCCTGTTTTTCAGTGGCAGGGAGCCAGCTTCTTGCATGGTGTAAATTGGACTCTTTCCATTCTCTTCAGTGGAACTGTAGTAACATACACCATTTGAAATCAAATTAAGCAGTAAGTATGGAATGTGAAAAAGCAGAATATTAATGCTGCAGGATAGGATTTCAACTGCAAGTGAAGGGAGTCTCTCATTCATGACCCCAAAATATGACCACAGAATAAATAATAAATCCTGACAATATAAAATACTTCCTTAGCCTTCTAAAAGTAGTATCCTCAGCTAAAAAGAAAGACAATTCCACCTTTCTCAGCCAGAATGGTGCAGCTAGATGGTCACTGAGCAGATGCTTAACAGGATGGTAATTAATGAGGAGAAAGAAAGTTACAGCATTTCCAAAATGGCCACGAGCCTGTGCAGTAAAGGATTTTTTAAAACACAAGTGTTTATCTCACAGGCTTTGCAAGTGTGTGTGACAACCCTATTGGTGTGATAAACTGTAAGTGCTCCAAAGGAGCTATCATGGTCAATTGTGTCAGTGATATGTTGGCTTCAAGTGATTTAATGTGTGTGGTGTATGAAATAACTCAAAGGAGTTGATGTGGCCTGTTGATCAACTCTGTTCTGAAAGAAGCCCCGGAAAGCAGCAAGACCTATTGCTCAAAATCAGTCTAGATATGGCTGGTTTAATTCCCAGCATGGTTCAACTAGCACTAGGTACTCATATTTTTAAGTGGATGAAAAAAAATATTAGGGGATGGCTTCTTTCTAGTTCAGTGTGTTACCAACAGAAAATCAGTGATTTCCATCAGGGGATGGAAAATGAAGCAGATACACCTGCCATTATGCTTCTCCTCATTTTTCTCTTGCTCCACTGAGAAGTGTGCTGGTACAGAAAAGAAAGAGACAGCTATTAAAGATTAACCATATTTGAAGGGAATCTAGTTCTCTGTAGGTCTGGTGTTTATTTTCACTGGGGGAGGAGTGTTCTGAGTGTTTGGGAACTTTTGTTGTGAGGACTTGCACCATCCACTCACTCTGGCAGTGAAAAGACTGGAGACCTGCTTTGGCCCTGTCCTGAGTCTGCTGGGAGAGTTTTGACAACTCTGGTATCCATTTGAATTTTGGCCGTTCTATCTGTGTGTCCAAGGATTTATGCCTTTTCCTGGCTGTGTGTCCCATGACTTCAGGAATTTGCCAGCCAGCATGAAGATTATTTTAATGAAAAACTCTCTCAAAGTTTGTTTTCCACTATAGGAGCCTTGGCTCCAGATTCCCATTGAATCCAGTAGAAATCAGAGGGAATATAACTCCGAAGAGAGAGCTTTAGCAAACAGTTCAAAGTCCATAAAGACAAACAACAAATAATCTTTCTTCAATGAACTTTACATCAGTTTCAGAAAGGTGTAATCCTGCATATTGACTTGGTAGGAAAAATCTTCCTATGCTGGTCTGGAAACTTTGCATATGCCTTGTTTTTATTGGACTTTATATCCAGCCAGCTGTTTCCCTGAGTTCCTTTTTTTCTTCCGAGGATCTTGTTGGCTATGTTTTACTAGATTTTATTTAGGCTTTTGTATTTAGAAAGGTAATGGTAATACAGCAGCAGGCTGGGGAGCCTTGAGGTGGAATTTAAGGTGCTTTATCTCCTTTGGAAAGGTCAGTGCCAGGCTGCAGATCCTAAGGCACACGTGTGAAGCCTGATGCCTTCACTCCTGCATTGCAGGAGGGAAACTAAACTGCACAGGGCAAAATGTTTAGCTTGGAAAAGTGACATAAAGTCACCTCCTGAGGTGTGTCTGTGGGGGCTGGTGGGCTCTGGGGAGGTTTGATAGACACTTTGAGAGGTGTGGAAGGGGAGAAGTGAATGTGGGCTGGCTGAGTTTGCCTCCAGCACGTGCCAGTCATGGACATGGGGAGCTCATGGACCTGTCCATGCAGCTCAGGTGGCAGGAGAGGGAGCCAGAGGAGGGCAGTGGGTGCTGGGGGTGACAGGTCTGTCTGCTTACCCTCTTACCCCGGAGAGGATGCCTGGGCATTCATGTCTCGCTGGCAGCTCACAAGGCAGACCTGCATTCTGAAACCTGCTCAGTGTTGCAGTTTTTTTGGGTTTTTTATTACTAAATATAATTTGACTATAAAGGAAGCAAACCCTTAAAAGTTCCAAAGTGTCCAGAAGGATTCATTCCTCTGACAAGTAACTTTAAAAACATTTTAAAAACATGTTTTCAGTTGAGTCCATGTGTCTGCTTTCAGACAATTTCTACTGAAAATGCCTTCACAAGTAGAGACATTGCTGTAAATAATCAGATTTCAAATGCTACAACTCCTAGTCATTTTGAATATAGTCCTGGATTTGGAATAATAAACATAAAACTGGCTGTTCTAATACAGAAAAGGGAATTGTAAGGCCATCAGCAAAAATCCAACCCAGGAAATGCTGCCAATTTAAGACAAAGTAAACTGAGAGCAGTAAATCAAACTGAAACACATATTTTTATTGTGGACCAAACAATACAGGGCCTAACATTTCCACAGGCAAGGCACAAATGTCCTTTTACTATCAAAACCAAGAGCTTTTAAAGCTTCAAAAGGAGCTGCAGGCAAAGAGGCCAATAATAAATGGCAGGCAGAGCTGGTCTGACAGGGTGAGGCAGGTTGTGTTTGAGGGGTCTTGAGTGATTCACAAATGTCAGCTTGCCCTCCCAGCATCACTGCTGACCATGTCATCCCCAGCTGCTAACACTCGCAGCATTTTTGGGGAGGTGAGCTAAACCAGCTTAACAAATCCCTTCTGCTGAGCATCCCTGTGCACACTGGCAGCTGCCTCTGTTGCAAGGCAAAATATATCTGCTGGTATCTCTTTTGCTGGAGATGCCAAAGTCAACATTCTGATAAAGACTTAAGCCAACAGTTTGAGCTTGTGGTGGGGACTGGTGGCAGGGCCAGCTCAGCTGACAGGAGGTGCCTCCTCAAGCTCTTCTGGCTTGGTGGCAGTCAGCTGTGAGCTTGTGCCCAGGCTGCTGCTGGGAGACCTCGTTCTGCAGCCACTGGAAAAGTGAGCGTGCAGCTGAGCCCAGTGGGTGAGGTTGGATTTTGCTTTTAACTTAATTTTACTTTGTCACTCAGCGTGTCAGTTCTTCTGAAATCTTGTACAGGGAGGGAATGTCCCTTGACTGCTTTGGAGCCTCAGTTATCCCAGACAAAGGCAGGAATCTTTTCAGAAAAGGGCAAGAAGATCCAAGGTGCTTCTGTGTGGAAGAAATGCAGGGAGGGCACTACAGGGTGTCACATTCACATCTGAGCAGACTAGACTCCTTGTCATCCTTTTGAAATGTATTTCAGGGTCCTTTGTGATGGTACTCTAGTCTTAGCAGTTCTCTTTGCACCCCAGTTTTCTGGCCTGTGATTGCCTTTCCTGGGCCTCATCTCCCCAGGGCTGATCCTCAGACTGCTGTGAGGGACATTTGGCCCACACAGGAAGATAAGAATTAAGATTGAAAGGAACTTCCGAAGTCATCAAGTCCTGTCCCCTGCTGTTGGAGGCAACCACATCATATGATATCTTTCAAACACTTATCTAGCTCCATCTTGAAACCATTTAGGTTTCTTGCCCTCACTACTCCTACTGAGAGGCTGCCTTTCTTCTCATGGTTATAAACCTTCTTCTAATTTCCAGCCTAAATATGTCCAGGGCAGTTTGGGCTGTGTTTAATAGATACAGAGAAAATAAATTAGTCACCAACTTGCTTTAATTTATATGCATCAAGCTTTTGATACAAGGGCATGTCTAGGGCCCTTCTGCTGCTGGATGGATTTTGTGCTCATGGGAAGATGTCTGGGTGAGGGGAAAGTGGAACAGCCCTTCTGGGTGCCTGCTGTGTACTGCAGTTTGGGGAGGAGAGGGTGATCTGGGCAGTAAAGGAACAAACAGAGAAGAAAAGCTAGGAACAGGAAACAAGAAGGTAGCTGAGCTGGGGAAAGGGTCAGGAACAAGGTGTTAGGTGCAATGAGGCCTGGGAATGAGCAAGAGAGAAATTGGGAAACAGAATGTGGGGTGAAAGGCACTTTTAAGAAAAATAGATAGTGATACAGGTAAAACATAAGCAAACAAATAGCATTTATGCAACAGGTAAGCAGATGAGAAGAAGTGTAACATAAAAGGGAGGATTTACAAAGACTTTAGAACAGGGGAAAAAAGAAACCAATTTGGCAATGAAAATCAAAGTGGTTTCAAGTGTGGGGAATTCTGGCTTGTGGAGGTGCACTGCAGTTCTGCTCCACAAACTGGCTGGAGATAAGCTCTTATCTCAGTTGTAGATCTCAAAATTGAGAAATGAAGGCTTAGTCTTAATGAAAAAAAATCTTTAGAATGCAAAAATGTGTTTTCTGAGAATATTTTAACAATATTGCTGTGGAGAGCATGAACTTGAAGAGTGAATGAATAGTAAAAAGTTGTTTTCTGGTGCTCAACAAAGCTCCTTACTCTGCTGGTCTGTGAGAAGTTGATTGTTATTATGGCAAATAGGAATACTAAAGGAGAAAACATCCTCTTCATCAAAACAGGCTTCAAATACTGGAAGAATTGCTAGCAAACCAGACAATTTTGAAAAAGGGTTGGGCTTTTCCCCTTCCTGAGGGCTAGCACCCTATGCCAGCATTACATGTGGGGATGCACGGATGCAGTAAGAAAAACGTGAGGCAACAGGAGTACAAGTAGGTGATAACACAGATCTTTGTACTGAGCCAGCATTAAAAGTCCTGCAAAGAGAAGTATTTACTTGTAGTTCATGCCAAACATTAAATTCCAAGTTGTAGAAAGCCATGTCTGGTGGATGAGTGAGGGAGCTGTAAGATGACCTATAATGCTGCATTTATGGCCATTGGGGACTTTACACAGAGCAAACACTTGCACAGGGACCTGCAAGCTCTGCTGGGTAGGAATGGAAGCAGCATGGGAGGTACAGACAGCAGCCACATGTGAGCCTCTAAACGTTTCAGCATGTCCTTTGCTTTGAGAAGTCCTGGGGGCAAGGCAGGTGCTTCTGCACAGCATGTGTGTGGGCAGCTTTGCAGGGTCGGGACTGCTGTGTGCAGGCTGCATGTGGTGCTGATGTGACATTCTGTCATGGCAATGCTGCCAGTGGCCAGGGAGATGATGACTCTAGCTTTGTACTTGCTGATATTGATTACAAACAGTAAAGGGAAATGGAATTTCAGTTGTCAATGGGTGATCAGGTGGTGATAACATTGGCTGTCCTACATTCTCCTGCTTTCCTTAATATGCACTTTAGAAGATTCTTTTTGCTTACCTCACCTGGAACTCAGTGGGAAGGAATCTACCAATTCCTGTATTTCAAAACCATTCCTCTCAAGCTAAAGAGAATGAATATCTTTATGTCTTTTATATGAGCCTGGTGTTGCCAGCACAGTCCCAATCTGCAAATTAGCCAGAATTCATCCAAGAGCATTAGTGTTGCACTACTCTTTTTTATTCAGAGGTCTGTAAGTTGTTCCTTTATTTGATTTTTTTTCTCCTCAGATGCACACATATGAAATGGATGGTTTCTGTCCTTTTAGAAAGAGAGTTAGTTTCCATCAGGCCCATTAATGAATGGGATCTTTGGTGTTTGCACCAGGGGTTGCCATCTGATCAGTGAGCTGGGGGCATTGCCTGCATCTTAGTACAAGTCATCAGGTGGCAAATTCACCAAGGAGTCTGCCAGCTGTTTAACTTCATTACAGTTTGTCATTATGTCTGCCTCCTTTTTGTTATTTCTATGTTTAATCACCTAATATCATTTTTACCAGCTTGTCAGGGTGTGGGAGAGAGCGGTGGGGAATTCATTTCGCTTTCTCATATTACATATCTATTTTGGTAAAATATTATGGCAAGTTCATGCCTGTCCTACTTTGAAACAATAAGATTCAAGTGAACTAATTAAGCCTGTGAGTACCAAAGCATCTAATTAGTATTGACTCTTAGCTGTAAAACCAAGATAGGTGTCTACACTGCAAGATACATTTCTGTATGCTTTAAAATGCATAATGAACCAGGAACAGGAATCCAGACACTTGCTTAAAGATAGCACTTTCTCAGCTCAAAGAAGCCACTTGCTTTTGATTGAAGCATGTTATTGTCAGTATGACAAAGCTATCACATACAATCAGAGCACCAGATCCAAAGGTATCTTCATCTGCAGTTTGATGAGGCATCAAACCCAATCATTCTTCATGCCTCACAGCTTGGCCACAAAAGGGGAGACAACTTTCCTTCGTGCCATATGTGTATTCTGGATGTGGAAATGGGTTGCAGGTTTGGTGGAGATCTAAGAACTGGTTAACTTGAACAAGATTTTAAAAGGGCATTTAACAGTTAGATTGGAAATTGAAATTCTAGCTATTCAACATTTGCTGTATATGCCATGCCTGGTTTCAGATACTGTACTTGCAGTGGAAGTACATTCTTGCACAGACATCAATCCAAAAATAGCTGTTGTTAAAAAAAAAAGATTTAAAAAATCCTGAAGGCTTCCAGGGTATCCTTGCATCCAGATATACTGTAACACGAATTTAGGCAGATGTAATGCATCCAGTGGTGTTCATCTTTTGATTCAGAAAAAAGCTTGTTTGACACATATCAAGGTGATTCTAAACATTCATCACATCTCCTGCTTCAAAAAGCTGTCTCACAATAGTGATCCAAATTTCACTGGAGACTCCCATTTGTGAATACACCATATAAATCACACTTTCCCCACCTCCTCCTCTGCCAGCTCTTCTGTCTACTGGCTGTGTTCAGAAAATTACCTCTATCCCAGAAGGTCAGAACAAGTGCTACCAGTGGTGAGATCCCCTTCTGTGGAATCTCCAGTCAGATTCCCTGGGGGTCTGCAGCTCTGCTGTTTGTTCTCCAAATTACTGTATTTCTCTAACAGGCTTTAGTGTCTCAAAAATTTACTCTATTCCTGACCTTCTCAGACCTCTCAGCTGGAAGTTTTCCACAACGCCATCAAACTGCATGCTGTAACCTTTTAAAAAATGTTGTTAACGTAGGTTAAAATCACAAATGCATTTTAGGTTTGATTTCTCTTTTAGAAATTCCAAATTACGCCGCATATTGGAAAGGCCTGTTTTGGCTTGGAGCCATTCTGATAGATGTCACATTGCTAAACAAGATGGGCTTAGAAATGTGCCTCAATGTTTCCTTTTTTTTTTTATTTCAAACAAATACAAGCAGTAGATTAACATTTGGCTGACCCTGGCAACAATTGCTAAATGTAATGTTTAGAGCAACCTAACACTCTCAGACTCCGTGGTGCTCCACAGTGGAACGTTGTTTTCAAACAGCTTTCCAAGTTGTACAAATTGTGGGCATTTCCACAACAGGAGCCAAACGTACTGACCAGCAGATCTGATGGCATCCAAACCATCAGATGAGGGCAGATGATGTGATAGGGGTTTTTCTTGACCTGGTTGTGCAAGCAACAGCAAGGTGTTCCTGCAAGCTGGCCATTTGCTTCAAGTAGTTGATGAAAAATCATACTTTTGTATCTGTTATAAAGTTTGTGTGATATACTGCCCAGAAAAGCTTTCAGTGAACAGGGAAGGCCATGCCAAAAAGTGTGTAAGCAAGTGATAGAGTCAAATCATGTGAGAGAAAATTAAATTTTCATATCTTGTAAATGAAATATACATTAGGGACCCTCTCTAGTGACCTCCAGACTCTGTAATTTTTGGATGGGAGCTAGAGATCTAAATCATGCAGCCACAATGGCCTGTGACGTGTAACTGGTGGGTATTGCCTTGCCATGGGCCTGCGACAGTAAACAAATGGAACCAGTTTTGGAGAACTGCTATTGACAGTAAAATTCTAATTTTGCTCCAGCTCCCAGAACAGATGTACCTCAGAGTCCATAGAATGCAATACTTAACTGCAGCTACTCAGCTGTGACCTTCAGCCTCAGGCTCACTGCAATAAAATTTTCATGCAACCATATGGAAGAATATTTTAATAGAGATTTACTGTCAGTAACTGTCCCAAAGGAGCAAATAAGGAAGCTGTAACATATTGCATACAGTAAATCAAGGGGACTTCAATGGAAAAACGAAACCTCCCTGAGGCAAGCATCTTTAAAATTACAGGCAACACTTTGTACAAATATGTGTACAAAGGACTAGTTATGCACTCAGTTAAGCAACACAAAATGGTTTTGATTTTAAGATATATTTATTAGAATTTATTTATTGTATTTTGTATGTGCTAATGGGGGAGGGGGTCATCTAGTTGGATTCACCAGCAACTGCTGTGCAAGTTTGATTTCATCAGATGTGATGCAAAATGGGCAAAAGCAGAGGGAGGGGGAAGGAGCACCGAGTCGATGAGTTCACACAGCAAATTGCATCTCCCAACAAACACAAATGCAATGGTGCTCCCTCAGCCTCTTTGACCACATTGGAGGATTTTAGTTAAAAGCAATTAACCTCTGCAATTGCTCGCCGCTTCCTGAGGCCTGGTGGAACCAGCAGGGAATGAAGGGGAAACTCCTGCTGGAGTGCTCAGAAGCAGCCGGGAAACACAAATGCCTTTGCTTTGGAAGCATGTCAGAGCTGTTCCCTGTTGGTGCTCCTCTGGGAATCCTTATGTGGGCAGACCAAATCTGAGAAGCACAATCAGCAGAGGCCTGACTATTTGGAGGTCTTTAGGGAGTTCATAATTCCCTTTATAGGGCTTCAATGTCTTACCTTTTCCTTTGACGGTACTTTTTCGGGAATTTCTGCAAATGGATAAAGGCAAACAGGAATCTGAATTTCCCCTCTAGTCTCACACTGCACACACACTTGTTTTGTTCCCCTAACAAAACTAATAACATGACAAGGTAATAAATCAGGATCAAGTAGGTTAAATGCTCACGGCGGTGCGACTGAGTTATCTTTCGAAATGTTCAGTACAGTCATGTAAATGCCAGCCTACCTGAAAACATACAGGTGTCTGTTAAGCACATTGACTCAGGGGCTATGTGGTGAAAAAAAAGGCATAGCAAAGCCCATGGAAAAGAAATAGTCAAGTTCCAGGAAACAAATCTGACTTTTTGAAAGAAAAGTGGAGTATTACATATGAGGGTCCAACCAAGCCACAAAAATGAAGCATTTGTCAAATTTGATTAAAGTAAAAAAAATATAGTTATTCTTTCAGGTAAATCTCTGAGGGCAGAAGGCAAAGGAGTGTTCTCTGCTTAGGATGGCTGTGAGGATACAGATCTCAGGGCTGGGGTGCATTACTGCTTATTGCTTTGAATGTATGACCAGAAGAAGTAGCAAGGGTGTATCTCAATAAAAAAACTGTGAAGAAAGGAGTTACAACCATGTCATGAACCTGTGCATTTGGTGGGTAGGCAAACATTACAGGAGAGAATGAGAAAAACCAAAATGTTCTCCATTTTTGCAAATAAACACACTGTACAAAAGGAGCTGCACTTCATCTCCCATATACTCTTAGAGTGCTCTATGAGACCCTGCTATTTGGCTAATCAAATGGTACAAAGTGACCCCTAGAAAGTAAAAAGCACTTTTAAGTGGTCCTTTAAGTCTGGCGTCTGAAAATATTGTTCCTTCATATCTTGTGTGATGACTCTGGAGGTTGCTGTTGTATCAGTGACCAAATTCCAGAAGAACTTTATGATTTCCAACTGCTATTTCAAAGGAAGGACAGGTTTAAAATTTAGAACATCTCATGCCTATTCTGGATAGCAATTAGAGGTGTTTTAAATGAAAAAAAAATCTTCAGAAGAAATATTTTCCAGTTGTGATTTTCAGCCGTCTCTTTCTTTGTACTTTGCAAATCATTCATTTCTTTGCTCTAAAACAGGATGGGAAATCATGGGTAGCAGCTCTATGATCCCCTCCTTTGCTCCTCACATCTGTCTTTTTATCTGTAAGAAGTCCTTACTTGCCATGGGTCTGAGCTCCTCCATTTCTCTGAAATCTTGCTGTGCTGTGAAACATCAGCTACAGGCACATTTGAAAAGGTAGGCAGAAAGAAACTTTTAATGACTGAAAGTTACGTCTCCCCCAGACAAAAATCTGTGGCTATGTATTTGTTTTGATTCTTTTATCATTGTTTGGTGGGGGTTTTGGGACTATCCCTAATGTTGGATTCCCAAATAGGTTTTTTCCTTTTTGTTTCTATGCTCCTATTTCCATCTTGAAATGCTCTATCTGAAGAATACCAAAATGAGAGGATTCTACAAGTTTTGTTTTGCTGAATGACTGTTGACAGAGGCTTTTGAGGAGAGACAAATCACTGAGTCTCAGAGCATCAGAGAGATTGTCTCTTCTTAGCTCAGTATCATTTAATCACCTGCAGGCATCCCAATTACCATAAGCAGAATTACTATCCCAATTAAGCAGCAGTCCTTGCCACTTGGTGTCATTAGGCTTAATTTGGTTCCTTGGGAAGTGTCCTGATTAAGTTGATTACCTGATTAAGTGGGTGTACTCTATATGATGGGCCTGATGCATCAGTGCTTTATGTCAGTTCTGCTTGTTGATTAAAGTGCTATTATGGCAGTGTAGAAATAGAGCAATGCCAAGGTGAATCTGGCCCACTGGTTTTAGCAGTCGCTGTACAAGCTTGCAAAATACTTTGTATTTTTAGCAGGAAGTCACTGGACACAAATTACCCCAGGGTTTATAATTCTATAGTGCTGGAGAAAATAAAATTGTGGTGAAATTGGACAGGCATTTGGGGTTTTTTTCTTGTAAGAACAAGAAAGTGAAATTTGCTCTCTGCAAAGGGGATGGCTGATGTGGTGGAAATGGTCTTGAGAAATGCAAGATAGGAGAATTTGGAATGTAAAGAGGGTGGGAAAAAAAACCCTTAACAGCTCAGATTGCTACTATTTTGCCCTGGTTTTCCATGCTTGGAAATATTGGTGTAGCATGTCACCCCATTTCAACCCTGAGCTAGAAAGCTGCTGTCTGATTCTCAGGCAGACACAATTATGTTTTTAAAAGCTTTTTATCTCTGTTTGTGGTTCTTGGCTATCTCTGGGTCTAACATGGGATATCAGAATATTAGGAGATGCATGCATCCACTGATTGACATAATCAAAATCAGTGACATCATAGGAGAGGTTAATTAGGCATTAAAAAAAAAAAAAAAATCACTTTATTACTGCCCCAGCCAGAAGTAAGAGGGAACAGAAATAAAACTAGTAGAGCAAAGTCTAGGAAGGCTTTCTTTTTCATTTCTATTGTAGGAATAAAACATGTAGGATACTGCTTAAGTGTTCCATCTTTTGATATAATGACAGTATTCAAAATCTGCAAGTTAATCTTTCGGAAGTGACTCCATATCCAAACAATACCTTTAATAGCATTCATCTCAGCTGCCTTTGGGCACATTTGTTGTAGGAGTCTATGCTGGGATGTTGTGTCTAGACTTCTTTCACAGCTGGGGAAGCAACACAGGAATTTTGGTGTCCACCTAACGTGGAATAGATGTGTGCTTTAGGATGAGGTGCCCTGTTAGTGTAAAGCAAATCCCTTCAGCTCACTCAGGGGTTAATATTGGTGCTGTAGGCACCTCCACTTGGCAAGGTGAATCACAACCCCACTTGTCACTGAGGTGGTGCTACTGGGTTGCAGATGTGCCCACTACTCTCAGCAGAACACGTTGAGAAAAGAATCTGCCCATCTGGCATGAGATGGAGGGGTGCTATCTCACCTGACTTTTATCTCTTGTCCCTTTCATCCGGTACATATTGCTGCAACTGGAGTTAATACAGCTATTGGCAGTGATACGAACATATTTGATTTTTTTCCTCCCATTAGGTTTTCTTAGAGGACAGGAAGCAATTTTCCCTCCTGTCATGCCATTTATCTAAGGATAAAGGAGGAGAGATGCAAACCTGCATTAAACCTGCGTTCTGTTAGCATCTTTGCTAACAGAAATCAGTTGTCCAGCCATATCTGTTTGATCTGTCCAGCTGATGGAAGAGATACAGCACTATCTAAGCTGACACTATATTTTCTAGACTGTTAGCCAGCTTTTATCCATCTTTTGGTGCAAAAGGGGCCCTATACAGTTAAAGGGCAGAAAGAAGGTAGCTTGCCCAAAGGGCTAATCAGAGCAACACCCTAGTTCTGGTGCTTTGAAAGCCTAAATATGATGGATATGGTAGCAGTGGAGGTTTTTCATTTAAAAGATTCTTAAAATAGCACACAGCTGTTGTAATACCTATGTCTTTCCTTCTCACCCATTCCTCTCTAAAAATCATTCATCCCTAAACACTCCTGCATGAGGACTGCTTAGGGAATGGAAAGGTTTCATTTGTTAGACTGTATCCAGGGAGCCTCCTTGTAGAGGTCTAGCTAACTTTTCAGGTCCAGCTGATCTGTGCTGGGAAGTGGCTTTCCTAGGAAAAGAACCTTTTCCTAGATATTTTCTCTTGCATTTACAGTAACTTCTTCAAAGCAGATGTCCTGGCCCAGACCACCTGAATTGAAAATACTGCTTTAGACAGTAGTATCCAAAAATGCTTTTTGAAGTATATGAACCTGTGAGATAGAGCTACGTATCATTAACTGAACTTTTAAATCTCCTTTTCCTTTGGATAACTCAGCCTAACTTTCATTCCCATCAGGATGGTAAACACTCTGAGCTGAGGAAATGATTCTGAACCTTGTTTGTAAGCACTCATGGGTCAGATTGAAAATAGGGATCCCTGTTATGAAATTGGGCTGATAGACAGCAGCTGGAGTATCTGGCCCTTTGTACTGACATCTCCTAGGTATGTACATTCAGCTGTTGGGACCTGAGCATGTGCAGAACATTATTTTCTCTATCTTTGCAATCTGGCAAGAAAGTATAGTGCCCTGAAAGGTTACAGATGTGGCCATAAAGTTTGCATGAATACTTGCTCAGCTGCATGCATCACAGGTACTTGAGCCTGACTCCTCCTTGGAGTCAAGTAAAGGAGGAGCAGGGATTTCTGTAGTGAGTGCCCCTTTAAAATAAGAACATAAACACCCACTGCAGCACAGGAGTCCCCAGGCTAGCTATAATTTGGGCTAGTACGGCATATTCTGTAGCCAAGGATCCTTATGGGAGTGTTTCCTGCTTGCATATCCAGCTGCCTTTGGCTGCTTAGCCTGAATGATTTTCAGAAGCATCAGCATTCAGCCCAAGTCTGCAAGGAAGCCCAATCTCCTGTAGATTTTGCCACACATGCCCCACCTTGGCTTTTGCTAAATATTAGGCATAAACCATTTATTTGCACTGCCTTTTTGTTTCTTGCTCCTGAAGATATGATCCATTTCCACAGACATCAGCAATGATATTCACATTTGCGTCACTGTGGCATGGCTGGGACAGGCAGAAGTGGCCCCTGTGGCTGTTCCAAGAACGTCTGCTCCCTAGGTAATGAGTGATCTGTTCCTTGTTCCCTGCATGTGCCACACGTTCAAGGTCTGTTGTCTCACTTTGACTGGCCAAACAGCCTGTGAAGTGTCACTCCTTTTGCCTGGATAAATATAGCACTTAGGATCAGGCATCTAGTTTGAATATTCATAGCAAAATGTACTTAAAATGCTTTCTAAGACAGCTCTTCAGTACTTCATTTGGGGTCACTCCCTCTGAAAACTCTTGCCAGCAAACTTGTTCACTGAAACACTGACAGGAAGAAAAACAGAAAAGGTGAAAACATAACTGAAGCCAATTCCTTTCAAAATGGAGTGAATGAATGAATGAATGAATGAATGAATGAATGAATATTGCTGTAAAGTACTTTCAGTAACCTCCCAGATGTCTTTCTTAGACTTTGGATGAACTTGGCTCAGAAGTACCTTTTTTTTTTAATTTTGCTTTTTATTAAGTTTTTGAACAACATTTTACAACCAATAATAAATAAGGAATATTAAATCTCATACAGTCTTTCCTAGCTGATAAAGAAAAAAGTGTGCTTTATCCTACCAATATATCATTGTCTCCAAGAAAGCTTTGGTACCTTAGAACTGGGAATGGGCCTGGCTCCCCCAAATTGAGTACTTCCCTGCAATTCTTGGGGTAGGAGTGTTAGATTTGTAAATGTGTATTCCTACAGCTTTCAGTGAGACAACCAGGATGCTCTGTGCTCTGTCATGTATTTATAAGATGAGATAAATCATCAGGATGAGTCTTGGGAGATTTCCACTATTACAGACCTCAGAAACTTCATGAGAGGAGAACATCTCCCAGAGTTCGTGTCTTGCTGAGGTCAAAACCTTGTAAGAACAAAGCTATTCTAAAGAATTAAATGTGAACCTGATGTTAGCACTGATTTAATCTTGCTCATAAACTTCCAACTGGAGCCAAAACCTCTCTACATGCGGATTGCAGAGATGACAGCTTGATGGATCTGAAACTTCAAGCACTGTGTACAGTTGGTATTGCTAAGTAGGATGAGGGATGTGTAGAACCTTGGATAGTCCTGTTAGGATGTATAAGCCTTTCACAGTTTTGTCAGATGAAGAGCAAAGATGGATTTATGAGCTATGATGAAGGAAACTGGAACCTTCCTACCAATGAATGCTAGGAAAACTCTTACATTTTCTCCAATTAACTGCATACCTGCATAAGCCAAGGGGATTCAAAACTGATGATTCTGCATGTCAGGACCCATAACCTTCAGAGAGTACAAGTGATTTTGGAAGACCCCTGAAAAAGAATGAGACCTTCAGGTATGAAAGGGTATTTTTAGGGATTTTGGTTGGTTGGTTGGTTTGTTTTTACAATTAAAGAAAATGAAATGAAAGCCCAAACTTGGTTTCTCCTTGTGAATTAATCTGTGCTAATTATTGCTATTCATAGAACAGTGTGCCCTCAAGGTCCCAAATATGCAGAGACTTACACAGCTATTTTATGCAGCTATTGAACCCAGAACTGTGAAACAACTGCCTACAAAGTTAAAGGTACATGTTATTGCAGGATATGGGCAGGCAGAGGGGTTTGGAATCACTGTCATTTTAAGAGCCCAAACAAAACAAGGGTGGGTGGAAAACATAAAATTAATTCTGTTTATTCAAACACAATTTCTGATCTATTGCTTTCTTTGAGGCTCTCTAGTTAAGCCTTGTGCAGGAGAAAGTAGTAGGGAATTACAAGTGAATGACAAAATCAATCAAAGGCAGGAAAGAAAAACAGCCTCCTTAGTTTTGATAAGTATCAGTTCTGTTTCCTATGTGCTGGCTTCATCCACAGCCAGCTGTAACCAATAATATCTTTCTTTTGACTTCAGAGCACTTTGGGTGAAAGCTTGCTGTTGCACATGGTTGTTTTCCACTGTGAGTCTCTGAGCTCAGCTGTGCTGGGCTGGGCTGGGCTGGGCTACAATAGTCCTGGGCCTTGTGCTGTGCATGGTGCCCTAATCCCAGCCCAGGTCCGTGGCTGGCACAGTTGCACTGTCACAGCATGCTGCTGCAGTTGCACCATGCTGCAGAAACATCTCATGCCATTCCCCTTGCAACAGCTTGTGGTTCAAAGGGAAAATGTGCAGTGAAGGATGTGCTGGGGGGCATCAACATCAGCCACCTCTGAACAAGCTGCAGCTCACAGGGGAGTTACTGGGAAGAAACGAGTGCATGGTATTACAGTGTGGTTTTGTCTAGCCAAAATAATTGGTAAAAAAATTTTTTTTCTCTCTTCTTTCTTAAAAAAATTCCCTATCACCCCACCATCCACAAGCACACAGAAATGGTCATGACAATGTTTTCACCCTCCTGCAGGAAAGGCAAGGGAAAGTGCACTTAATTTTGGTAGATACTTTTTGGTAGATACTTTTCCAGTTTCATATGGAGATGATGCAGCTCTAAATTACTGCAGAGAAGACTCTTGTAAAAAAGGATGGAGAATCTAAACTGTGAATAAAAATAGAAGCATTTTGCAAAAGGAAATATAAAACTTTTGGGAAAAAATTTCAATTGCATTTTCTTGCTTTATTTTACTTTATGATTTGGAAGAAGAGGAAGGCAACTGCACAGTGGTTCATCCAGCTGATTTTATGCATGTACATGTGGAACAAATCTCTTTTAAGTTGCTGGATAATCTTGGAAAACCCATGACATTTAGGGAGCAAAAACTGGTGGGACAGACATGACACCCATGCAGAGAATAAAGCAGATGTCAAGGCTTCTAACAAACAAAATTTTAGACTTTCTCCAAAATGTTTAGATGAAATATGAAGCTGAGATAATTAAGCTCTTATACTGTAGATTAGTCATCTTGTGTGTTTCATAATGTAACTAGGCTGGGTTTTCCAAAGAAGTCCAGGTTTGCTAGGAGTCCAACCTCAACTAAAATTCTCTTTGAAAACTATGAGAGTGAGGGTGTGAGGGTCAAAGCAGCACTAACAACGCAGCACAATTAAAGGTATCTGTGATATATTGAGGTATTACACAAAGAAAAGTTTCAGCAGCCAGCCTTTGGTGGAAGGATGTGGTAGGGAACCACCAAAGTGTGAACAAGGTGTCTCTTGGTTCATGTGTTTTTGGGGTCTAATATTTGAGAGGACAGTTTTAAGCACAGAGGCCACAGTTATAGTCCCTTCCTGTTTGTCATCTGCTGGGATCAGGTAGAAAGAAGAAAAGGGGATTTTTGAAAGGGGTAGAAGACTAAACTCAGAGATTTTAAATTATTTTGTCTCGAACTGAAAGTACGTTCCATGAAGTTTAAAAAACATTTTATGATACATTTAGATGTTCAGGCATTAAATTAGGCTCAGCTTTTAAATACAACCCTCACACCCTCTTGCTATTTGTGTAAGACTGGCCACCCTGATTCAAAGAGAGATAGTATTAAGAATAAGAACAGTGACTTGTAAAGAATATTGAAGCCGAATCACAAAGCTGTACTTCTGAAACATAAGTTTTCATTTAAAAAAATAGAATGCCTTCTTAGCAAGGAACTGCAGAGTGCTTTGAAAGGCTAATGATGTTATCAGTAGGTGATACATTTTGAAAATGGAAGACAAGGAAGAGAAAACATAATTTCCTCTAAATTTAGCATAAATTCTATTACCTCTGTTATTTTCCCATAGGCCAATGGCACAGCTTTCCTAAAGCATCTGCTTCCTAAATTATATGGTATGGTTTGTTCTTTCAGAGCCCTGTATTGTTTCTATGGAGATCAGTGCAAACACTTAGCTCTTCATGCCTATATAGGGATTATGAGTTAAAGAATAAAAAGGGAATGTGAAGTTGGGCATTACATACATACTTAGGTACCAGTAACTTGGAATCCACTGGTGGATCAGCAACTCTGAAAATTTGCTTTGTCTTTAGATTCAGGGAGGTGAGTGCCAGGGTCTCCTGTGATCAGAGACCCCTTAGCCAGGGTCTGCAAGTTATTTACTGATCAGTTGTATTTTATCTTGATTTCTTCCTCCTATTTCCTTTTAGTTAAGAGGACTCTTGCAATTAATCACAACAATGTTTTTAGACATCTGTGATGAGGATTTAACATTGCTGGGCACTTAATGCAAAGCATTTTCCCCCAGTTGCTACACAGATAACATAAAAAGCAGGTTAGGATTAGGAAGTGCAGATAGGAGGTGGAGGTACAAGTAGATCATATATTGTTTTGTCCAAAGCCTCTGGCAGAGCTGGAGAGTGAACTCCAACCTTATTTTCTTGTTTGAATGTCTGTAACCCCAGAACAGCCCTCCTACCTTATCTTGCTCCCAGACTTTATTAGTGTGCAGCTGGACCTTGGCATCCCAGTCACTCAGTGTAATTATTCCGCAGTGTCTTGCAGGACTTGGGTGCTGGAAGTATTAGATCTCTTTTACATAATTTATATAATTTACTCTTGAATGTCAGAAGGGAAAAGGAACCCCTAAGTTTGATTAGACACTAAATTCATTATTTCACATTAGAATTGCCTTCTCCAGAGGACCAAGGATACTTATTTGATTCAGTAACGAGAGCTCCAAAGGGTACTAATTTAGTAAGACTATTGACTGTTCATTACTCTGATGTTGCTCAAATAGCTGAGAGCATGTGTGGTGTTTAATGTGATCTTAAACATTACTATCTACAGTAAATCAGAAACAGGGCACAAGTGCTATAGCTGCTGTTTAATGATGTATGAAAAAGCTGCCTGGTAAAGTGCACCATTAAGAAAAGCTAAAACCAGTGCTGAACAAAGACCTGATGAAATATTGATATCTTTGCAGCCAGTATGATTTCTTCTTACTTGGCAAGTGAAGTCTGCGTTTCTGAAATATCAAACTTAACTTGAGCAAAGCAACGCAATCAGATGGATGGGAGCAAACTATCTATTAGGGCAAAAAACAAACCACAAAACAAGGAAAAATAATACAGTTAGTCTTCAACATGTCAGTGTTTAGTTTATAACTGGGAAGACTTCCAGTTCAACCATTATTCCCTTTCCATTGAAATACTGAACTTTCCTCACCCCAAAGCTTTCCTCTTTCTTAGAGACAGAATCTAATAAAAAACAAACTTGGTAAGACAGTCCATTTCAAAAGATGGACTAAAGGATGTAAGATTCATCCTGCCTTTAAAGAATGGAAAAAGACTGATATTTGGGGAAGCTTTCTCAGATCAGAGGCCATCATTGCCAGACCTTCTCTCAGAGATTCCTTTTTCCTGGGAAAATCATCATCACTCCACCTTCAGTGGGCTTGCATGTGCTTAGCAGGGAGAATGCTTCTCTTCTCTGCACACATATATCTGAGATAATTCAACACAGTAGTGAATACTGTTACTTAACTCCAAACCAGCAATGTGCACTCACTTTTGCCAATATTTTGCCATAAACTAGTGTTTATACTTGTAGACCTGACTCCAGGATAGAGTTAATTTCTTTTAAGCTAGGAAAGCACATCTTCAACTCTTTGTGAATCAAGGCTCAAATACCTGTGAAAATTAGGTTATTTTTTATTTTACTTTCAACTTCCTTGTTTTGTTTTTTCCCCCTTCCACAAAACTCCAGCTTTTCTGTAACTAGGGCTGTGGTGGGTCAGTGCTGTTGCCTGTTTTAGCTGCTGCAAAGGGCTTGTGTCCAGACGTGTGATGAAGTTTTCATAAATCAGGGTTGTATCATAGTTGTGGAAGCTGGCAGGGATGCCAGTGTCTGTGCTTAGTGAGAGTGTCTCTCTCACAACACCACCTCTGTAGTTTGTGTTGGGGAAGACCTGAAGTTTATCCTACCCAACTGCTTCATGAGTGCTTTGTGGGTGCCCTAGAGCCCTCACCCAGCCTGAAAAGAAATAAATGTGAAACAGAGGAATGGTCAAAGCAGGGAGTTTAATAAAACAAAACCAAAAGGAAGTGCTTCTTCACATAGCATGTAATGAAATTGTGCTACTCATCAGCACAGGATGTTGAAGAGACCCGAAGAATAAACTCAATTCGAAACAAATAAAATAATGGGATTAAGCAACTTTATTAGAAGAGGTCCATTGGTGGTTATTAATGAAGTAGGTGGAACCTCCAGGTCAGGAAATCCTGGAGCCATTGATTTTAGGAAACAGGACACTGTAGCCAAGAAAGAATCATGCTTCCCTGGCCCCATTTTAATATGGGTTTTTTATTATTGAGGTGTGCCAGGGACCTGAAACCAGGGACTTGCTTCAGTCCAGGTGAACCCCACAGGTCTCTGCTCTGAGAGGGATGTTGACATCTGCACAGAGGCCAAAAGAGGAGGTCATATGTCAGGATTTGGCAAATGTCTGAAGAGAGCCTTTTCTCTCGGTAAAATCTCAGTGGTTGATCTAAACTTGGGGGGAGCTCCAAATTGACAGGACAAAGGCCAGACCCGTGGTTACTAATGTGCAGCATGGGCTCTCATCTCTTTGTTGCTGCAAGAGGCTTTCTATAGTTCTGCCTACTCCAATATACACAATAATGTACAAGATATGTACACATACATGCATATTAGTTGACTCAGGGAGAGAAGCAGAAATAGTGAAGAATCAAGAATCATGTGCTCAATCTTTGCTCTGGCAGCATTTCAAGTTTTTTGGGCTGCAGCATAACTCTTTTACAAGTGGGTACTTTAAAACCAAATAATAAAAGAGATTTCAGAGATAATTGATGTAGATCTGTGGTATTGTGGAAGAAAGTGCCCTGAAGAAAGACCCTGAGACAGGCAGCTCATTCAGGTTGTAATTAGCTCACAAAGAGTAGGTGAGGGGAGGGAGAAGCCTCCAGCCTTCCTACTCTTCTCCTCAAACAAAGACCACCTTTACAAATATGTACGTATTAGAGCCTTTGGTCTGCAAATTTCTCTCTTGCTCACACCATCATAAAAGATTCAGAGAGCTGTATCTTTTTGATTACTAATTTATGCTGTTTACAGGCTGGGTAAGGGGAAAAGAAGAAAAGCTCTGAAAACTCCAGGAGCTGTGCTTTGTTATTAGGAGAAACCAGCATTCATCAGTGCTGTGCAGCCTGATATGGGATTTTACTTATTTGGAGAGGATCTAGAGTCCAGTTCAACAGTATAGGTTCTCAGGAAACTAACATAGGGTGGGAGCTGTAATGATGCCAGATTTGGGGAATATTTGCTGAATGAGACCTGACATGAGTCTGAAGCCAGGGCTCCTGGAGATGCGAGTTCCACTAAACTGTGGGAAAGGCCTGTGCTCTTGGCTTTGTATGCCTCCCTCCCACCTCCTTCCCTGGATCAACCTGAGGCTGGCCATGCACAAAATGCTCCCCTTTCCTGAAAGACATTAGAGCCATAATGTCACACTTGTACTTCACAGAGGTCACAAAATGTTTTATCTGCCTCAGGTGTGTGCCTGCCTGGAAGCAGGGTAGCATTTTGCTCTTGCTCTGCCATGAGACTGCAGGACCACTCTCACTATCTACACTGCACTGCCATAATCCCCAATTTAATTTCTCTCAGTACCAAGCCTTGATTTTCATCAGATGGGTCAAGATATGCAAGGAATTCAGGTTCAAGCCCTTCAAGAGACCCATGTGGGGTCTCTGCAACTGCATTTTTTCCTCATTTCTCTTTTACGTTATTCAAGCAGAAATATGACTTTCCTCCTTCACACCATTGCAATTTGAACATTGAAGAACTACATATTGTAATATCTTTGCATCTTTTCCCAGGATTTCTTAAACCCCTTTGTTCATCTAAATATGTGACCAAAGCTTTTCCTCCTTTGCTTTGAAGGGATGCAGACACTCCTTAAGTTAAAATAAAAAATTACATTGGGGTGCTATCACTACTTGAGAGAAGCCAGAGGAATGAAATTAGGGCCATCACCATCATCACCATGCTTAATTCACACATTTGTGGGAAGGAAAATTGAAAGTTCAGCAGCATGACTGAAAGATGGAGTCCTGGTTTGTCATCTTCTGTTCTTAAAACATACATCTTAGTGATTTGATAGATCACAAGGATCCCTGTCTCTGAAACAAGGAAATAAGAGATGCTGTTTTGCTGGTGATGTAAAATAGAAGCCACAGCAAGCCAGTTGAGGATGCACCCTCTGTTAGGCATGTAAGTAGTTGCACTTGAGTAAGGTTAAGCACAAATGCTGGCTAAACTGTTTCTCAGCCAAAGCATTACTGGGATGGATTGTGTTTCCATTAGAACATGAAAGGATGAAAAAAACCAGAGTCACACTTTAAAATATCAGTGCTCATGTGACACACATAATTTAGGGTGTGGAATGCAGGTTTCTCCTCGCACATAA
The DNA here is from genome assembly GCA_013400955.1 of Drymodes brunneopygia. Taxonomy (NCBI): domain Eukaryota; kingdom Metazoa; phylum Chordata; class Aves; order Passeriformes; family Petroicidae; genus Drymodes; species Drymodes brunneopygia. The sequence goes on from VZTZ01012593.1 coordinate 28,539, forward strand.
GTGGGCTCAGCTACTCTTTGTGTCTGAGGTTTGTTGACTAGTACACACACAGTCTGCAGATTCTTTGCTTTGATAATGTATTCCCAGTTCTGCTCTCTTTAACCTGCAAGGAGTTTCACCTGATGACGACTGGACTTCTTCGAAAATTCACTTGTACTTTTAAAAAACAAAAGGGGTTAGAGAAACATTTTATTAATAGGAAAAGATGCCTTTGACATCTGTAGAAGGAAGGGGAAAGTAGGCGTCATAAGCAGATCTTGTATTTGTTTTTCTAAAAGTTCAATAGGGCTCAGTGGTCAGGCCTGAAAATTTGCAATGTGCCTTCAAAACCTGCTAGTACCCAGACACCAGCATGCACAAAAATCCACCCATCACGCCAACACATGCTTCTCTAGTTCAGAATAACCTCCTTCCCTGAAGGGCCATGTGCATAAAGTGCCAGTATATAACAGCTCTTCTAACTGAATTTTAAACTGAAAATAGCATCTTAGATTGGAAGTGCTGACATAGGCTTAGTGACAGCAGTGCCAGTTTAACAGTTGTATGCACTATGGAGTGTTCTTGCAACATTCCTCATCTGAAAGACAATCCGTGCATGGTATAGATTAGTCTGGTTGAAAAAAAAAAAAATTGTGGGGGTAGAAAACCCCAACTGTGGTCTTGGCTGGCAAACTCTGTGAACCAATGCAATCTGTGCTCCTGACGTTTACTGCTTGAAGCTAAATAGGATATTTAGCCAAATTTCAGCTCATGCTACAAATAAAGCTCAATTTGTGTGTGTGCATATGTGTGTGAGAGAGAGATGATTGCTCATTTAAATGACAACTCTATATATGATAATTACAGTCATTAATGAAGACACAGTTACTTTACCATAGATTACAAGGATAAAAGATCGCCCAAGAATCATGTTCTGGTATAGAGTCAATAAGAAAATTAGTCCAAATACTATCCGGAAAATTGTTCTTAAATAATGCCCTAAAGGTTAAAGGAACAATGGGTGTAAATTCAGTGGAAGAAATTTGAAAAACACACTAGAGGTCACTGTTGCTACTTGAGCAAAAGCTTTTCCTGCTTCCTTTTCATTTAAGACATTAAAGATCAAATTTTTCAGCAGGGAAAAAGAGTACTTCTGTTTCTATATATTTCAAAGCATGTACATTTTGATATCCTAAAAAATAAACCATATATTGATACAGAATGGATGGTTGTGCTGTGATTGTGGAAATGCTATGTACTTTACTTATGAAGAACTTGGAGTCATAGGACAACACAGTTCTATTTTGTGCAGCATCTTTCATACAAATGGCATCCCCCAACACTTTATAGCTTGTAGCATTAAATAATATAGCTTTAAATTACAGAGATAAATAATCAGTGGGAGAGAAATTAAATGTTATGGGCAAGGGACAAAAGAAACGTTAGATATTTGAAAGCTGTGAGAAGGCATAAATTGCAAATCAGAGCCAAAGATAAATGAGGGAGCCAAACAAATAAGTTTTGTGATGCAGGAGAAAATACTTCAGTCTTTGCAAATTATTCATGAGCTGGGTATTAAAGGGGAAGCAATAGTTTTATATCATAAATACAGTCCTATGCCTGGTTGTATTTATAAAGATGTGTGTATGTGTGTGTGTGTGTGTGTGTGTGTGTGTGTGTGTGAGCAAAGTGTGTGTCTGAGTGTATATATATATATATTTATTTATTTATATCTGCAGAAGAAATCCATCTGAATGCCCAAGGGTGTAGACACTCACTTTAAATGCAGGACTAGACCATGGCATGTTGCATTTGTTACAGCCTTCAGCAATTAAAAAGGACTGGATTTAGCGTAACATTTTTACCCATCGATATGGAGAATAAAATCATACACCTCATATAATAGGAATATTATCATAGACTTCAAAAGCAGAAGGTGAAATGTTCCTTCAAAATGCAGTTTTTTTCTCTGAGGTCTTGGTTGTCTCATGAATGCCATTAAATTTCAGGAGACAACCAGTTTCTCTAACAGCTCAAGGAATTAAGCTTGATAGTAAGGAATGCAAGTGAGTGAGAAGGCAGGTACATTGAATATTTTCAGAGATCTTTGTTCTGTGTTTGGTCTTCAAGCTCTCATTATCACCTCATCTTTCAGAGCTGCCACTGAATTAGGTATGGGTTTAGGGGGTTGCCCAGTGATGGTTGCTGTTTCTGACAGCTCCCTACCTGCTAACGTCATTGGGATGAAATTTTCCAGCTCCTTGGGAACATTGATATTTTTCCAGATTTCCCTCAGTCTCTTTGAAACCATGTGGATTTTTCCTCATCCATTGCCCCCTGTAAATGAGAAACTGCAGGGTTATTATCCCATACCTGCCAAAATCACCATTTTTAGTGATAAAGCATATCCTTTGCAATTTATCTGTGGTCTTATTGTCCCTTTTTACTGTGTGCCTGGGATTGTCAGGAATCTGGCAGCCCACTTGGCTACTGCACTGGCTGGCTGTGGGCTGTCTGGACAGGTGGCCTCTGCCATGGACACACAGATTGTTTCTGTAGCTCTGGTCTGTTGGTGGTCTGGCATCACTCAGTTCTAGGGGGTCTTCAAACATCAGCAGCTCAGGATTATCCCAAAATACAATACTGAATTACAGAACTGGGAAAGTAGCAGCAAGATTTTATCTACATATATTCTGTATGTACACAATATCAATTTATAGATTTAATACAAGTTAGGGCCATGTTAAAGCCTTAGGCTGTTCTTTTTCTCCCCAGAACTGTAATATTTTTTTTTTTCTGAGCTAGTTTCTTCTTATAGCATTAGGCATGGCCCTATCTTTTCATGTGACTCCACCCAGAGACCTGTAATGTGTTATACTGAGACATCCAAAGCATTCCCTGATACCCAGGTAGATTTATTAAAAATAGAAGTATTTTAGGGTGAGGATTAGCAACTGCTGAGGGGTGTTGGACCAACATGATCAGTTGCCCACCATGATATGTATGGCTATAATTTTCCTCTTGGACATCTTTGGACTGAGAAATTATCTTCCTTCTAAAAAAGGAATACTAATGAGGGAAATGGGTGGAAAACTGGAGAACTCACCCAAACCTGTATGAAAGAGCTGAGATGTTCAAACTTGGATGCACAGTCCAAGTCAGCTTTGAGAAATCTTGTTTTGAGAGAGCTGCACAACCATTTTGTGGAAACTCAGCTCCAGTAGCTCCTTGCAGCTGTGAGTTTAAACTGGATGTGGCCTGAGAGCAGTGTGTGAGGAGAGGAGGGAATGAGTAACTTAAAAAGACTGGCAGAAAAGTTCATTTGTCTCCCTCTGGGCTTCCTGTTTGTATTGTTTTAGCATTGGTCTTTGACTATGTAACACCTGGCCTTGAGTCTTTTATTTGGTCTTCTCTTGAACAGAGCTCTTCTTGTCAAAGCCAGAAAAGAAAAGAGGATAGATACTAAAGCAGAAAAAACCCCATGTTGCAAGAGAACTCCTTCCAGGTTTGGGATAAGTGTGAGGGATTCTGTGGTGTAAGAAAGGCTCAGTGGAAGGTTTTGATCGTTGCCTTTCTAAAAGAAAATACAGCCCAAAGGATAAGGTGTTTCGGCATTGGCTCTCATGGCTAGTTTATCTTCTCCAAGTTTGTCAGCAAACTCCTGTCCCTCATTCCTTTCAAGCCCCCCATCCAATTCCATTCCTTACACACAGTCTTCAGTGACTATTATAACCAGAGATGGAAAATCCTACATGTTCTTTTCCTTCTATCACTCATATCACTTCATCACTAAGAAACATCTCAGTGTATCCACTGCAGATGTTTCTTGTGCAGACATCTTCTCCTCTTATGTGTCAAAACCAAGACAAGGTATTGTGGTTGCCAGTGAGTTATACTGTGTGGCCCAGCAGCTTGGATTGGAAATCATAAGTGAGCTGGTGTATTCCCAGCCCTGCCACCAAGCTGGGCAGGTAATTTCCTCTTTCTGTTTTCTCTCCCATCTTATTTTTTTACTATAATTCTTTAGAACAGGGAATATCTGTTACTATGTGAATACACATAAGTGTATTCACAGGGGTAGTGTAATAGCTGCTAGACATTACTGGAATGAATATTATAAATAGCTGGAAGATGATTTAGCAATTTTAAGGACTACAGTATTTATTTCCTTGCCAGACTTTTTTCCATGGTTATTTTCCCCTTTGTCTATTCAGTGATTGCTTTCTCTGAATAAAAGCAGAATCTTACTTTCTTTATGAAGCACACAATGAAAATGTGAAAACTCTAGGTACTGCCTCAATATTACTGAGAAACAATAAAAACATGTCCTAGTATCTAGCTATCACTGCATGTGAGAGAAAGAGGCAGGAAATAAAAGAATCATGTTGCATGCCCTTACTGAATGAATATTAGCTCTTCAGGGTACTGTATTATCACAATGCACTTAAGAAATCCAAATTATTGTAACAGTCTGAACCAAACTTGCTCAGTTCCTTCCCTGTCACACAGGCTCAGCTGCTGATGTTATTTTAATCAAAGATTTGATCAACAATATTAGGAAGAGAGTTAGCAGTGAAAATTAACACATATGCTTCTCACTAGGGAAGGGATTATTATTTTTAAATCTGCATTTAGTTTCCCACTACCCAGAGTGATTTCTTTGGAGATAAGCACAGCAGCCAAAATGCTGTGTGCTGTATATCAAAGACAATAGAAAGAGTCACAGTGCCCAGGAGTTTACTTTATGTTTTTGAGGCTTTTCACGGTTTTTGAAAGAAAACAATTCCCATCAGTTTTAGCATAAGGTGAAGGAACTTTCTACTTTGCAGTTTCATGTCTTACGTGAACACTGTTGGATGAAGGCTGTTTTTCCTGCAGTTGGATCCATAGTATTGGCCCTTTAATTAAACCTGGGTGCTGGGAAATTAGATCAGCCCCTTTGGGGGAAAGAAACATTTTCTGCATTTACCCTGTTATCCTCTCACAGCAGGGTAACTCAAGTGAATATTCCTGTTTCCCGTGAGTGTCAGGAAGACAAGAAGTCCAGCACTGGGGGGTTTATGTGCAGAAGCTTGGCCAGGTACTGGAAGCAGCCCTTTTCCTTTTTGCCTGTCATCCCTCCTTTCCCAGCTGACTTGTGCAGACAGCATAGATGTGAAGAGTGGCTGCCCATCCCTCTTGGAAAGAGCTTCCATTACCCTGTGCCACCGTCTTGGCAAAGTGAGCCAGCTTTGGAGCACAATACGGAATTTCAGTTCCTCTGAACAGCCAGGGGAGAAGCCTTAAAATCAGCCCAGCGCATTCACATCCAAGTAGGTAGAGTGGTCCAGAATCCACATAACAGAGCTGAAACATGATGGCACAAGACATTTAACTGATGTCAAATTTAAATCCCTATTAAAAATAACTGTTCTCTAGTCTGCACCAGGCCATCCATTCTGGTAATCTCGTTCCATATTTCTCTTTTTGTTGAAAGAAGACATAGATTAATGACAGAATAAATCCCAGCAGAAGGAACGCACTCCTTATAAGGCAGGCTTGGGATAGAGATGGTGGAAATTGTAACATAGGACGACTTTGTTGGCAGAGAAAGTTGCATTTGTACCATTTATATTTGAAAATCCTTTACCCAGGGCAGTATAGTTTAGCCAAATTAACTCCATCTGGACAGACAGACCTGAGGATTGCCTGTCAGAAAAGGACCTAGAATGGCATATTGTAACTCAGGGAGACGTTTTAAAAACCTCGCAGTGATTGTGGCGGATCTATTCAGAAAAAGAAGGTGGATGGGAGAGGTACAGCAGGGACCCCTCAAAGGGATGAAAAGGTCTGAACAACGACTGTTTGTTCAGCCGTCTCTCCCAGCTAGTCCGCCCCAACTTGTTGTTGTCTTTTAGAGAAATATGGTTGTGGCTCTTGATGGTCTTGAATTAATATACAATCTCACCAGACAAGTGAATGTTCGCTATTTGCTTTGCTGTCAGCACATGATGTTTAGTGAGATTCCTGTGATGATTTCTAAAGCCCCGGGCTCTGTAGTCACATGAACATAGACTCATCCCTAGCTTCTTGTAAAAAAAAGAAAAAAATCCAGTCCCAGCCATAAAGCAGAACTTTGATCCTCATAAGCATAGAAGAAAAGGACAAAAGTGCATTGCCAATTTGCATGTTAAAAACAATGAATGGCAAATGAAAACAAACAAGGTATTTTTAATGATGTCACAATCCTAAAACTCGCCTCATGGTGGAGAGGAGAGGTTGGTGTGAAGGTTCAAAGCAGTGCAAAGCCATTTCACTGTGTAGGGAGGATTGTGCTATCTGAAGTATAAACTGGTTGGGTCACCTGTGGGTATTTAAATTCTGGTTAATGTGTAGGACCACAGATGTCCACACAACATGGCAGATCTCACAAAACAGGCATTCCCCTGCCATTCACTGGCAAAGTTTAGGCTTGTTCAAGGCCACCCAAAACATCAGCAGAGGAAGGAGATAGCGCTTTTCCCTTCCTATTTCCTGCCTGTTAGAGCATTTCCGCCTCCCTCTCCTGGGGATATCTGTGCTGCCATCACCTTCCTGTCCTATAACTGCCTTAATGGGAAGGTACAGATGTACTCTCACATGCAAGACTGTGCTGTCAAAGCTGGTGGAGACGGAAGGTTTTGCTAAATATTCATTGGCCTGTGGAGATAATCAATAAGGCCATAATCCAGAGTGGAGTAAGGTTATGTACTCTAGTTTATCTTCAGGTCTCAGGAGCAAAAGCAAAAGTCCACATTTTAAGTAAAGACTTCTCTAGCTAATGCACTCCTCTTGGCCACAGAAAACCAATGAGAGTGACTTTGAATGGACCAGATTTTCCTAAAGTACCTGGTAGCCTAGTATTAAAGGCATTTCCAGGTCATTATATGTTTAAGTGAAGTTTAAACTGCAGGGTATTTGTCCTCAGTGTGACATGGAGGGAAAACAGGAAGGGAAGGGCATGATAATGTCCTTGTCCTTTTGTGTACAGTGTGTGCAATGTAGCTTTTTTTTAAATGTATTTTTCTCTCTTATATTTTTTGACCCTTAAATGGAGATATTTTTAATGTATTACTCCTATGGGAAAATATTTTTGAGTTTTCATGGAGGAGAGGAGGAAGAAAAAATGTTCTATATCAACTGAAACAGATTTTATTTTTCTATTTCAGCCATTGAAATGAAAAAAAAAGATCAGTGACTAGTACAGCCCTAATCTGGGGATGTATATTTTTGGGATCGCATTATGCTGAATATGTGCATTACAAACACAAAGTAAAAATCCATGCCATTATTGTGCCTGTTCAGTAGCCACTTTTCAAATTGAAATATCTCAGCCATTTTAAATGACATTTTTATTTTTGCAAAAACACTAAAAGCAATTAGAGGGCAATATTGACTGTTCACTTGCCAAATTTCACTGTTCCAATGCAAGCTGCTTTTGAGTTACTGTACACAAGTGTAAAAAGCGTCCCAGATCATTTTACATACATTACAAGTGAAACCAAAAAGAAATCACCATTTAAAAGAAAAGAAAAAGCTGTTTACAAAAGAAATGCTTGCTTCCAAGTTGAAACCATGTGTCAGCATAGAGCAATCTGTTAAACTTGAGTCAAGAACCCCTGGAAAAAAAATTAGTTTTTTGCAATGCCATTGCTGAGAATGATAATGATAAAGCAGAGAATGAGAATGATAAAGCAGAGAGGTTTCATGCTGATGTTCTGCATAGGGAATGTTCACTATATGCCTTTGGTGGGAGAATTCTGTCTCTCCCCTGTCAGTATCATTTATTAGTTACCTGTTTTAGTTGTCTCTTTCTTAGTAAAAAAAAATACATTACAAAACTCTTGCATATAGCCATTTACAAATGAACAGGATGGATTTTCTGTAATTTTAAAAAAATCATAGTCAACCCCTCTTTCCAGAATTTGAGTCTACCTCCAGTTCACCTGAAGGGCTATTAATTTCTCCTCAGTGTGAATTTATGAAATAGGGTCATTCTTAGAGAGTTGAGTAAAGGCACAGGTAAGTCAACTCAAAATTTTTTTGAGGAGCTGAAACACAAATGTTGTTTGTAGCCAGAGAAAATTACTAGGATCCTCTTACAAGGGTGCTTTTGGTTGGATTGGTTAGTAAGTTATCCAGGTTGACCTGGCAGGAAATTGTTACACATACTGTTGTCCCTTGGGGATTTTTTCTCCACCTACACTTTGTCCATACAGTGTAAAAGTCTGATGTCTTTGGGGTCAAATTCTCCGGGTATGTGGTTTTGTTAAAATCAGTTGGGTTTCACTGTTGGGGTAAATCATAGCTCTACTTTCCTATCTGCCATTAATTTATCTGTGGGCCATGAGCCAACATCTGTTTTTTCTGCCTCAGGGTTTGATTCTCATTAATGCTTAGGCTTCTTTACACCTTCTTGGCAGTAAAAAATGGCCTTGCAGCAGAATTTTATTTACATCCATTTGGTGGCCCCCTTTTTTAACTTCTGACACACTTTTCCGCCTTTTCAGTGTGTTGCCCTGAAGAACTCACGTGTGCTTTGCTCTTGGATCAGAGTTTTCATCACTGTGTTGTCTGCCCTCATGCATGGAAAACAGAGATTTTATCTGCCAGAAATGAATGAGTTTTAATCGTAATGGTCCAAGCAAATGTCATGATTCAGAGCTTAAGAGGATCAATGGCATAGATGGGCTGCACAATGAGCCTGTGTAAACAGAAGCTGGGATGTGACAAGGTGGAATGGCTTCCTTTGCTTTCAAGAGAAATGTTACCCTGGGAGAAAAATGGGGTTACATTTTCTGAACTGGAGAAAATTGCCCCTTTTTTTACAAGGTCAAGTGGTGTAAACACAAATTTTGCAGCTCTCTTCCACACCCTGCCTCTTTTCACCCTCCTCACTCCTTAGGGAAACTGGACTACTTTCCTGGGACATCCCAAACAGAGTCGATATATCTCTGGTATTTTCTGGTGTCTGGGAAAACAATTTTCTCCTTCATTTCAAAATAACAATTGAGTGCCACACCACGTGCCTTTGAGATATGAGACAGGGTAACCCTGTGAAGAATTCAACCACAGCCATGCAGAAAAGGAAAGGGGGTTATCTGAGTGAGGTGACACAAGGGTGATGATTAGTAGGCTGCACTGAGCCATTGTTCATTGGAACATAGTCTTTATTTATAAATTATAAGTAAAAATCTGCTAACTGCCCAACTGAGGATACTTACTCATCTGTGCACTTCAGTCCAAGTGCAATAAATACAGATCAAATGTTCACCATCCATATAATAACAAGAATCTGATCCAAAGCACATTTTTATTTCTACAGGGTTACCTTCGATCACATTGTGTTTTGCTGTGTTATATATGGGTGCATCATTATTTAAAGAAAAATAAGAGATGGACCTGAAAACAACTGTAATTGCCAGCTGGAACTCTTGGGACACTCTCTGAAAAGTAGCACCTTAGCCAATATCTGTTCATACATTTTGTCTGTGCAATTTGCAGTGCCATTTATTTTACATAATTTCTTGATGTTTTCAATTAGCGCTGAAATTTTTGAAACAATTATATTGGAAAATTAAAAGAAAAGCTGACTGGCAGGGATTCAAAGTAATATCAAAAGTTTCTACTGACTGCAATGGGAATTACAGGTGCTCTTTGGCTCTGGGAATGCAGCATTTGTACTTTGTATTTTGTTGAATAATCAGAAGAAAGTGTATTGTGTTGGACTTAGTGCCATATTCCCCATGATGCTGCAGGAATGTCCTGCTTACAAAAGGAAGAGCTCAGAAATGAAGAAACAATGTGCTGAGTGTGGCAGGTCTGAACTCACACCTCTCCCTTCCGTGGACAAATTTTGATTTGGTCTTCTATTACCCAATTGCATCTCTTTTTTTACACAACATCCCTGCCTAATTGAGAGCACCAGATGGAATATGTGTAGCCAAAAGAGCAGTTTGTTTTGCATGCTTGCCATTGAGCAGAGCTTTAATTTATTATATACCATTCATCTCTGTGTAAAATAAGTTTTGGCCTTCCCTTNCCCATTTTTTGCAGGATCTGAGAGTATCAAAATCATTGCAGGTTTTACCTTCAGAAGTAGCCCTGGCAGTATGTTTGTCCCAAATTCACATGCATAGATTTAGACAATTTAAAGCACAAAATTTTCCTCTGGCTAGCATTTATTTGGCACAGGAAAGGTGATGCCTCTAGAGAAAAAGTCAAAGTAAGCAATAACTAAGGGTGTAAGTGGAGTCCTTGGCATGTACTGGTGGATGCATGTGTCTCCCCTATTATCCTACAGTTGTAAGGGACTTTGGGGGACAAGAATAGAACAAAGTCACAAAGAACCAAACCACATAAAAGTCTGCTAAGATATTTTGTCAGGGAAATAGCTAGGCCAGTAGCAAATATTACTGTCCCAAGATGTGCTTCATCACTCGTGTCATGGAGATTAATTTACTCAGTGCCATGGATGTAGGTGAGCTTCAGCTGCCCCCCCATTGGTCTGCCTTGGAGCCTTGAACCACATCGAAGGCAGCCTATGTCAAAGAATCATGGGACCATAGAGTGTTAAGATGTTGGAAGGTACCTCAGAGATCATGATCATCTCAACCTCCCTGCCATGGGCAGGGATATCTTCCACTAGACCAGGTTGCTCGAGGCTTTATCCAACCCTGCCAGGGTTGGGGCATCCACAACTTTCCTGAGCAACCTGCTTCCTAATATCCAACCTAAATTTTCCCTCTTTCAATTTATACCTGTTCCCCCTTGTCATGTCATTACAGTTCCAGATGAAGAGTCCCTCTCTGGCTTTCCTGTAGGTCTCCTTCAGATACTGGAATGTGCTGTGAGGCGTCCACAAAACATTTCCTTCTCCAGGCTTTCTCAGCCTGTTTTCACAGGGGCAGGTGCTCCAGTCCATAGAGGAAATGCTCCATGTCCTGTTAAATGGCAAGACTCCATCACAATACACCCACAATTCCACCCACAAATTGAGCTCTTTCCTGCTGGACATACCTTTCTGTGGCTTTATAAGCCACTCTGCAGCATCCTCAGGACAGATGTAAATATGAGGCAGAGATCTTTCAAACACTATTTAATGTATTAACTCTCTTGTTTAATCTCTTTCCTGCCTGAAAACTGATAAAGCAGGATTTACAGGGGTTAAAAAGAAAAAAAATAAAGATCTGTAGACTTGTAATATCTCCACTCCTGGAATGTGAGTAAGGTTTCTCTAGAAATTTTTGGTTGTTGTGGATGGGATGTGTCTCATGTCATTTTAGATGGCAGTAAAATAGATGCCCGTGTCTAAGTCAGTTGTGGACTTTTATTCTTCTTGATTTTGAGGTCTATCTATCATACTTTTAGGCCTCTGCTCAACAGAGCACCAGGGCACATGTTTTACTTTAAAGCTCTGCTTGCAGTCTTTGTTGTGGAGAGGTGGCTTTGACCACCCCCCTGGGTGCCAGGCTGAAGTAGCTTCTCAGTGTTCTTTTAATGGGATATTTACAAAAATAGCAAAAAATATTCCACTACCTCCAGCTTTGTGCTAGATGGCAAAAAATTCAATGAAGATCTATCAACTAAGCTGGAATTACAGAAGCTGGAATAAAAAAGTTAGTTTTCAAAGTCCTGTTGAAACTCATGCATACAGGTCCTCATCTCCAAAGCAAGGTGCCACTGTTTCTGTTACAGCTGCTGTATCTTTTGTGTATCTATGACAAGCTCTAAAAACCCTTTTTGCATTGTTGACTTTAAGAATATTACAGAAATTTACTTCTTTCAGCTTTAGGGGAATTTTTTGGAAAACCTCTGTTCTGTCATCTATTACTACCAGTGATGGCCCACATAAGAGAAGGCCCACAGACAAGAAGTGTGGAGCTTTTTCTATAATGAGGAGGCAAGGAAAGCTGTTCCTACTGTCTTTAGCTAAACCAGACAATGTTTTTTCTGGAACAAAACTTCCATGTTTCATCTAGAAGGGGTGGGGGGGAAGCCTCAGCTTCAGCTTCTGTATAAATATTTGCACAATGTAAATTCTCAAGTTTCTGTGTGATAATCTTTAATTGTTTTAAATAATCATAATAAAGAAAAGAACCACTGATTTTTTACAAGATAGACTGCATGCATTTATGTAGGGATGTTGAAGTAGTGGCCTAAATGTACACAGTTCATTGAAATATGGAAGGAATGGATTTGGCTCAGAAAGTCTGAGATGAAACAGAGCTATTTCAGGAAAACCATTACAAGTGTCAGCCTGGAGATTGGCAATCACTGCACCTGCTAAAGATCCACATTAACACCAGTTTCCACTGCACCATCTCTTGGCTGTATGAATAAGAACAGCACAAATTCAGATTTCAGAAGACCTTACTAATGGCATAGTGGAAGGAGGTGAAGCTACAATGGCTTCAAGAAGGAAAAAAAAATAGATCAGCTGACCAAAGGGTCTACTGTATGTTCAGAGGGTTTTGAAAGCTGGGCTGATGTTAAAATTAAGCTTGTGGACTCATGTGAAAATTAAGACTGTCTCCTTGAAGCTTTTGGCAGCTGCCCCGATAGCCCCAGTTGTTATAGAGCAGTTGCATCAACACAGTAAGTGACACCCTTAGTTACTTGGATGAGATGTTATACCTGGCTTTTGCTCTGCTTGCTCTCCTTGCTTTGGGTCACTTAGGGCTGTGTATTTGCATGGAATAGGCTGTTATGAGTGTTTTCTAGGCTTTCACTGTTTACTTTCTCCAAATTAAAATTCCCACTTTCTACTGCTCCACACAAATACCAAAGGAGACGTGTCCAAGCCTAAGCTCTCAATCTGAAGGGAGCTCTGAATTTTGGAAGTGTCCCTCATGCTAATAGCGGGCTGACTTGAAATCCCGTGTCTGACCAATTCCAGACTTTTTGGGATTTGAAAAGTGAACTTCAGATTTGATATTTGGTCTAGCTCCTTAATGAAAATGGAAAATTGCATTTCTTCGGCCTTTCTGAAGAGCAGCCCAGGCAAAACCTGATGAACTTGAGATAAAAACAAGGACTAGCAGGATGCTATGTCCCATCTCAAGACAGAGGTCACCAGGAGTTTTGAGTCATGTGGCACTGGCCCCTCTAGCTGGAAACTTCTTTATTTTCCTCTGAGTTCTGCAGCCACTGGGATTTGAGACCTACACAAGTGTGTGGTGGTGAGTGTCATTTCTTTTGCTCAGAAGAGGATATTTGTGATGAGGGAAATCACGGATTTTACGTGCTCACATTTTTTGATCCTTCTTAAGCAAAAAGGGAACATTTAGAATGCCAAAATCTTGTCTTAATGTTTCACAGAGGTAAGTCTTTTATAAACGCGTGTTGTAAATGGCACTATAAATTCTCCACTATGGAAAATTGCTATCTGGTTTGAAACAAGGCAGGATAAATAGAACTATAAAAGGTTACCTGGAGTAAACAGATAGGGTTTCCAAAATGTACCACATGAGATAGATTGGAGCTCATAGTAATCTGTTTTCCACGCTTAACATACGATCAGCATCAGCTGAACTCTGTAACTGAGCTGCCATCTGTATCAATCCTGTTCCTGGATGTCTTGGCCCTGTTAATGAAATCTGGAAGTGGAATTGTAAATGGATTCAGTGAATGGTAGATGTCAGCCCATTGCGTGATGGGCAATCATCAATCATCCACTGTCAGTTATTTCTGTCTCAGTGAGTAAGCCTTTATTTAAAGCATAAAGTAAGAATGTTGCCAGACCACAGGAACAAGCCCTGAGCTGTGTGCAGGTGCTGCTATTCACAGCTGCCAATTAAACCCCTGACATTTCCATAATGGCCAAGAGGCAAAGCATATGAACTTGATATAAACATTTTTGTAAAAATTAATCTCAGTTTATCAATACTTCACTTTTTTTTTTTTTTCCCCAGAGAGACATACAACATCCTACTTTTGGCCTATTGTTTGTTTGCTGTAGAAAGAGAGAAATACAAGTTGGAAAGCAGCCAGGGCATTCATTTCCCCAGGATATACAGTAAATTCCAGTGGCTCATTTCAACCCTTAATTGGGGAGAGAAAGCACAGTAGTGAGGAATTCCACCTTCAGAAAATGATGTGTGTGCCCCTTGCCCCCCAGCCATGTGCACATGCTCAGCTCCAGCATTTCTCATCACATGCTGGTCCTTACCCTGGTAAAAATGTAATGTTTGGTTTGGCAAATGCTGCTCCTGAAGTTACCCAGCCCATTGTGGTTTGTTGCTGCTAGACCAAAATTTTGCCTTATCAGGATTTTTATTCTGATCTCTGGACATACTTCNAGCATTTCTCATCACATGCTGGTCCTTACCCTGGTAAAAATGTAATGTTTGGTTTGCCAGTTCTGCTCCTGAAGTTACCCAGCCCATTGTGGTTTGTTGCTGCTATACCAAAATTTTACCTTATCAGGATTTTTATTCTGATCTCTGGACATAGTTCTTCTGTTTAGTCCTGCTCATTACCCCTCCACTATCTGAAAAAAAAAATAAAATTAAAAAAAAAAAAGCAAACCACCAAAACCTAAAAATGCGAGCATTTTAACATGCTCATTATTTTCTTTTGGGCAGGAGAAAAAAATAATTTGTCATCTCAGCTTATCAAAATCAGTATTGCTGCAAATTTATATATATTTCATAAAATTGCCAGTGATGAGCTGGGGTGGGTATTTTTCCTAGAGAAAATATTTTCATGGGAAAAAAAATTATATATTTCTACAGAAAAATAAACTGCCTAGTATTGCCACCTGACATTTATAGTTTGGAGGACATAAAACTTTTCAGAGGTCCTTTTATTTCTTGCTCTCAGCTGTTTATAGTTGTTCAGGGGTACCCTGATCTGTAAGTAAATACAGAGAAAGAAAGGACTGCATTCACATTTTGGAAGAGATTTCATTACAGGCTGATTGCTCTGCCCCTTTTTGCTGCAAAGACTAGGCAAGGCAGAACACTGACTGGGAAACTGGATAGCACTGGGGCATTTTAAACTTGTCTTCTTCACTCTTCATGGTACTGAGAAAGATCATATAACTTATCCAGAAATTGGAAGTGGATTCTCATGTTTCGTTCCATCTAGTTGTAAAATGCTGCATTATTGGACAAAATTAATTTCTGCAACCTATAGAATTCTGTTAACATTGTATATTTAGCATTGTTGTTAGAGATCTTGCTGGCATGTGGGTTTTAAATTGGGTGTAATTGTTTGCCCAACAGCTGTACCAGTGTTCTCACTGTCAGATGCAGAGATGCCAGTGCAGTTTTATCAGCATAACTTATTTCATTTCACCTGACTGAAACAAGCTGTCCTACTTCAAGTATTTCATGTCAATGGAAGTATGTAAGTGTATCTGAAATTACTGAATAATTTCCTACCTATCATGGATCTGAAATTTTAAGTGTAGATTGAACTTTGCTCAGTGTTCTGATTTTTTTGTCATAGGTGCCTTGTGAAGTTCCACATTGCTTCACATTTCAGGGATAGATGTTGCTTCAGGAGTAGCTTATTTTCTAACAAGTTTCTTAATTTTCAAAATTTTCTTTTCATTCATTTTCATTCAAAAACACTCAAAATATTTGAGATCTGCAAAAACATAGTCTTTAGATATTAAATAAGAATGTTAAAACTGAGTAACATTTTGATTAGGTCTCTTTAGAACTTGAAGAACCAAACTGGCTGAGTTATCCAGGAGAGATCAATTAATCCCTCATATATTGCCATTTTATTTTAAAATAAAATAAAAAGAAAGCCCTAACTTAAAACTGGCTGACTTTAAAAAGTCAAAACTCAAAAAGTATCCCAAGTCTCAGCATAAAGTGCTTCTCTGTAGCATATCTTTGTGGCTGTAAGGTAATTTCCTGTGCTCAGGGTGACTCAGCATCCATTATCACCCAAGATGACCATCTACTTTGGGTACTTCCATGTAAGCAGAAATCACTGAGGTCATGCTGCTGTATTGTCCCCTCTGACTTGGCCCCCCTGCTCTGAGCTAAAAGGCAAAGGCTACAGGTAACAATCCCCATTGGGCTCAGTTCCTGTGCTCTTGTAGCTGTTAGGGCAATAATAACAATACTGCTCTGAGTGTGTCCACACGACAATGCAGAAAAGCCCAAGCTGGCTGTAAATGAACCATTGTGGATACTGGGCACACTGGTCAAGATGAAACAGCAGAGAAGACCAAGAAGACTAATTTACCCTGCTTTTTGGAGGTGGTAGCTCCATATGGGCCAGTTTATCCTGCCAGAAAGCAGGCTCATTTATGGTTAGCTCATTTACAGCTAGTCTGACTGCTGGAATTTGCAATGTAGATATACGTTCTATTAAGGTGATGAGTGTGTGATTGTTTCAAATAAAAATATGGAGGCTGGAATTTTGAAGGTACCTAAGGGCTTCCTTTGAAAGTGGTTTAAGAAGTTGCTACCTCCAGCGATCTGTTTTACAATTTCTGCTGAAGATGATATTCCCCATGAAATCAGCACATGGGATCACGTGCCCACCTAAGGGCCTCATGTCTTTACAGCACAATATTTTAGCTTAAATCACCGAAGATGATGTGCTTGCATTTAGAGTCTTACTCTAAATGATGAACTGAACCAGAGCAGTTATACCTCTTGGTGTGGCAGAAGCAGGCAGACAGTTTGGTGATAACGCTCCATATCTTCTTTTACAGAGCCCAAAGAGTCCTGAGTGCCAGGGCCCATGGAAATGTCTTTCTGCTTTACAGAGCATTAGTGGTTGGGCACCTCGTTCTCCTCATATCCTGTCAAAAATATTTGTTTTTTAGGATTGTGGCACTATCTAGTCTTCTACTGTAAAATTTGATCCTGATAAAGAAGGCAAAGCACAAACTGAAACTTTCAGCCTGACATCAGTGAGATTTCTCAGGTGCTTGAATCAAAAACATATTTTTAAATTAAAATCCACTTATCCAAGTTATATCACCTTTAACTTCAGGGAAGTGAGCACTCCTGGTACAAAGGGATACTGGCATGTAGAGAAGAATTTGGCAGTATGAAAGCAAACAAGTACCAGTAGCCATTCTTCCTTCTATTGCTGCACTCACGCATGATGAGCTCCAGGTTTGGCTCTTGCTTCCCTGCTCCTGAGGCTGCCCAGCTATGATCTAGTGTGCTGACCTTACTAGCCAAGTAATGGCTTTCATGCTACCAAATCCCATCAGGAACTTCATGTCTCTTGTGGTAGTCTCCATCCATGGCTAACTTGTATTATCATTGGCACGCTTAAAATTGTGATGTTATGTTTCAAATGTTTATAAAGCTGAAACACACAAGCTCTTTTATTTCTCTTCTGCCTTGTAGGATTATTTTAGCTCTACACATGCAAAACCTCATATTAGGCAAGAAATTAATCATATCAGGGTAAAGTAGCTACTGAAAAATTGCCAAGCACCATAAACATTGGTCAAAATGCAGGCCAACCATTTGCACAGCAAGTAATTGAAGCTAGAGGTTCACTGGAGCGGCGCGTAACTTTTCATTTCGAATTAGAAAGCTTTTCAAACATAAAATGATATCTGAGAAGACTGTACTACCTAAAAGGTTTCAGTAAACACTGAAAAAAAAAGTGTTAAAATATGCTGGAGAGATCAATCATGCTTTGTGGTTACTTGCTCCACGTAGCTTCACACACATTCTCTGATAAACAATGTCCCACACACTCTGCCCAGACCCATTATTTTCTTCAGCACCAAAGCGTCAAGGGCCAGATCCTCATTTGGTTTAAGTCAGCAGAGCTCTGCTGAGGTTGACTGCTTGCCATTGATTTATGCCAGCTGAAGATCTGGCCTGAAGAGTGACAAAAATATAATTTTATGTTTTATTTATGGGTGTAAAACAATAGTCCTAAAGGGAGCAGATGTTCCATGTCAAGGGAGGAGGTTTATTAAATGCAATTCCAGACACAAAAGCTAATCTCTGTGGTCAGGGAAGGCATGAGGCCTGTTTTACATGATGAACTTTAATTGAAATCTTGCTCTTTTGTGTTCGTTTATTTCTTCTATTTGGGAGCTGACAAGCATCATTTAAATTACTTACCAGCTGCCAGACACCTTAAAAAACAATAGATAGTTGTCTTAGACACCTGGAGAAGGTTAGATAGTCTTCATTTGTCTTCCCAGTACCTGCTGAAATGGTCTTAATTTGGTATCACATATTTTTAATTAAGTGGTCACTTCACTAAAGAAATTTCCATCTGTTTCAGATGGAGATGTGGGGAGAAAGATCGCTCAGTTTTATGGAGGGTTTTGCAATTGTAAAATGTCTTTTTTTTCAATTTGGATTTAAAACCAAAGGATTTTGAAATCCTCTCAAAAAGAGAAGGGAGTGTCTGCCTCTAAGTCTCAGGCCCCAAACCTCTTATTGTCCCCAGCACCAAAACTATTCCCTTTGTGGATGATCTTCCCTCTGTACATCCTAGAGCAGGAGTTCCTTGGCTGCCAAAAACTGAAGTTAGGGAGCTGAAAGAAAATCAGTGGCAAAAGCCTGCTTGCAGGAATGTCATAGTTTTTGAAGCACTCCTCATGTTTTCTTTCAGTGAGCCAACATTTTTGACTCCAATGCCACTGTACCACCCTAAAAAGGAGAGAGCATCCAGTGATGTGTCTTTTCCTTGGTTTTAAATGCCACAGAAATGTACCATGGTGAGATCTGAGCTCTATAGAGACACACAGCAATTTTCAGCTGAGCAGTCCTGATTCACATCAGATAAATTTTGAACCAAAATTTATAAGGATGAGATTTACTCCCTGACCTTCTGTGTTCCTTCCCACACCCTTCCAGTCAAGTAGAGTGCATGGATTGCTAGAGAACAAGCTGTACTTATCAGAGGCCAACAGTGACATGCTAACTGGAGCTTCAGAAAAGACAGTAAGTAGAGGAAAGTCGGAGTAAATATTCCTGTATTCTATTAAAAGAGAGGAACAAAAGTAAAGATTGAGGAAGGCTGTGTATGGAAAACAAAATGGAGAGGGAGCTGACTCCAGTGCGTCAACTTGGGTGGAAATCCCACGTTTATAGTGTGATTTTGTTCTGAATCAGGCTGAGCATAACAAGTTTGAAATTGTCTATGAACCAAAATTAGAAAAAAGAAACCTAAGGCTAAGCTAACAATGAGATGCAGAGGATGCTGAAACATTTCATTCATGTTTCAGCATAATTTTTTGTTAATTCATGTTAGAAATCTGGTGCATCTTCATTGTAACACTTTTCAACACAAACAGCAGCAACAACCACAACCATCCTTCTATAAACAGCAAAGAAGGAGCTTCCAAGGTTATAAAAATGCCCAATATTTGTTAGCCTCCCTGGATAAGAAGTTAATGGAATAAGTTTTTCACAACAGATTTGTTTGACACAACACTTGTTTCCTTTCAAAGCCACTCTGAATAACATTTCCAGTTGCACATTTCCAAAGGCATGACTCACTTCATGGGATGGAATATGTCTATGGTAAATGTATTCCACAGCCACACTGGGCCTTCTTTTGTAAGCCTCCCAGTAGAGAAACAGACCCTTTAGGACACAGTCACACCTGTTTTAAACCTTTGCTTTAGGATGATGTAAATTAGGGCCTGAAACTGCCTTTTTTTCCTTATCACCAAAAAAGTAGTTTAGGATGACTAAGGATCAACCTTATTTCACCCAAATATTCTTGTCCATGGGGATAGTTGCTGTGGTATATTGTGGTGAAGAGTTCACATCTCCAGATACCATATGCAAGCAAGTGAGAGAAAGGTTTATGCATTGGAGGGAAGTCACAGCAGGATAATAAAATGTTCCAAAAATACAAAGGGCTTAGTTAGAAAGAAGTATGAAAGTGCCTAAATGTACACAAATGTAAAGTGCAGGATGAATATGTTATATGCTTAATTATCACTTCAAATGTGAAAACAAACTGAGGGACAGTAAAAACTAAGACTTTCCAGGGAAAGAAAATAGAGGGTGGGTTGTGATTAAGGGGGAAATAATTTTCTTATCAGATGATCTGTTTAGTCTGGGGACCAGTTTTCAGGAGAAGCAGTAGCCTCAGAATTTGAGTCATTTCATGCCAGAGCTTGGAAATGCACAATAGAGATTATTCCTGTCTGGGAAGGGAATGAAAAAAGAGGGTCTACTGATCTCATCCAGCCCTCACTTCATTCAGCAGGAATCTTTTCCATTGACTGAAGCGGGATTTGGATCAGACCCTTTCTTACCTACCATGTTGATGTCTGTCTGAAAAGACTTAGGAAAAGACATGAACTAGAGCCCAAATATGACACTAAGAATGGCTTTTTTGGGCTGCTGTAGGGAAAAATGCAAGTCGCAGAAAATCATGAAGCAGGCAGCTGGCAAATCAGAGGGACTGTTTTACAGCTGCGAGCTGAGTCAATCTCTAAAATGTCTTTATGGAATTAAATGACATTAAGCTTGGTGTCGGTAATTCCCTTAAAACTGTAAGCAAACACTTCTCCAAACAGCAGATCCAAGGGCAGCGTCATCGCTTGGCAACTTTTGCTTTTGCCACAGCAGGGCTTTGCTATCCTGCTTACTTTATTTTTACACCCAACATTTGAAAGAGGTTTTGCTACGCGTAACAAAACATAGCTACATTTTGTATCTGATTCAAAAGAAAACAATAATAGTAGAAGTGGGGTAGCATTTCTGTATATGCCTGAGTGACTCCCTTTGCCTGTTTTGAACCTACCTAACGGCAAACCTCACTTCATTCTACACTGTTCTAATTAATTTGACAGCACTGGAAACTTGCTCTTCCTGTTCACACTTATTATTCATCTCTTCAGAATGCCCTGTAGGGAGTATGAAGCACAATAAAGCAGTATTTACCAAATCCCTCAATGCTAAATGCACCTTTTAAGCTGACTCTGCACAATGCCAGCAGTGAGAAGATCTGACTAAAGGGCAGCCAAAGAAAAACAACATTTTCCAGAGCATCGTCTCTTTACACATGGCTAGCGGGTCTTAGGCAAGGAAACTATGTCTTTTTACCCCACTTCAAATTCTACAGTAGGCTCTGGGGATCCCAGCTTAGTCCTACTGCATCTGAAAGCTTTGCCACAGCCAAAGCAAATGACAGAGTGATCATACTCAATAAGCTCTGATGTTAGTTCACAAGAGCCACTGAGTAATTTCATACAGGCGTATCTTTTAACCTTTCATCAGCCAAATTAGAAACATCATAACACAACATAAAACACATCTGAAAAATCCATCGGAGACAGGAACTCAGAAAAATGCAAGCAGAAATAAGCGTTTTGAGATTTAGGTGTTTTGAGAAAACACTGAAATTGAATGTTAGGTTTTCTTTTTTAAAATCCTCATTGCAGAAAGGGACCTTTTACAAACACACAAGGTGATTACGGAATTTTAAAAAGTGAAACATGCTTATTTGTACACACTGGGGAAGTAACTCAGACATTTCATATTTTAAAAGTGAAAGATCAATGAAAGAGATTTTCAGTAGCAAGTTACCAGTGGGGTCCTCAGATTTAATCATGAGCTCCCTTTGCACTTTTATGTCTTTGTAAATCTCACTTTACATGAACCTTAAGGTTAAGTTTTCTGAGTACCTGAGAAAAT
Source organism: Drymodes brunneopygia (assembly GCA_013400955.1). Lineage (NCBI taxonomy): Eukaryota > Metazoa > Chordata > Aves > Passeriformes > Petroicidae > Drymodes > Drymodes brunneopygia. The sequence goes on from VZTZ01012593.1 coordinate 50,144, forward strand.
TTCTACACGGCATAGGGCAGTACTGTGCACAAATACCCACATCAGCCCTAAATGAACCAACTCAAGTACCAAAAGGGACAGAATCACTGTAGCAGAGCCCTTTTTCCAGCTTTCTGCTCTTAACCTCCAAATATTTCTTTGTGTGGCATCCACCAGAGTTACATGCCACAGTATGCAAGTCACTGTTTTTACTGAGGACTTACTTTCAAAGAGGTGTGGAGAAGCAGATAGGCATTCAATGGGATTTTTCAAGGCACATGTTAAAATGGAAACTAAAGTAACTGCACTTAGATGCTTTTGAAAGTTGAACACTTTAAACTCCTGAAAAAAATCAGAGAATTAAATTCCTGACCTGCTTCTGAAAAATTTATGTTGAGTCATTTTTCCTAGTTCCTGAACCTTCTTTTTCATATTTTGTGGGAAAGCATGGACACAATCACCCACAGGCTTCCTTAATTCCCTTTAGTCTTAACTTTTCTTCATCCACTTGTTCACCTATGGAAAATTTAAGCACTATTCCTTTCACAGTCATGGAGTTTTTACACTGATGTTACACGGTTCATCTTTAGGCAAAGCCTAATGAAGACAAACAGGAGACTCCTGTCAGTTCAGCTTGGTTTTGGATCAGATCCTAATAGTGAGGAGTTGGGCTTGTTGAATTGTAGATAGGATAACAGCTCAACTCCTTCAGGCATAACTCTTCTCTGAACTGTTGTAGAGGAAAACCCACTCTAAACAGAATGAATCTGGAAAAAAGCCTTGGATAATTGGGAGTAGAATGGGTCCATTGACTTCAAGAGGAACTACTGCATGAATAAAAGGTGGGCTGGCATTGGCTTTTGCTGTGTTACATATAAAAGATGGTTCTTGAAACTAATTAATCCTTGAAAAGATCAGCTGACCCATCTCATTGTTAGCAATACATTTTTAATTATTCATTTTAGTCAAGCATCATTTGAACACAAGTCAATTTGCAATTTCATTAGAGTACAGAAAAGGCCTGGGGTCTATTCCCAGCAAAAAGGAAAAATCTCTGGCAAAATTTCATAAAAGATGTTAATCCTCTAATTAATTTTATGTATCAAGCAAGAATTAATGTGTCCTGCTATTTAAGCAGAAGCCATCTTGCCAAGAAATGCATTTTGTCATACCTTCCCCTCCAGGAAAACCTCTTTACAAGCTTTGTGGCAAAACACCCTGGCAACTAATGACTAGCTTTGAAGCAACATTCACAGACCATTTGCTTTGATGACATTTGGAGCTTTTTTCTCCCCCCCACTACTCATTCCAAAGTCTATTGTAAGTGTATCGCTCTCACTGCACTGCTTTTGAAAACTAATCAATAAAGTAAGATTTGTCAGGTTGCATCTGAGGAGTATCACATCTTTTAACTCCCTTCTTGGTTGAGCTGCTGTACACATTTTTAAACTAAACCTTATGAACAGATTTGAGTATGTTATACGTACTGTATTCACAGGCACACAAGTGTGACGCCTTTCTTTTTCTCTCTTATATTAACTTCAAAAGCTTAAAACTCCTGCCAGTTAACCTTCCGTAAAACTGACATTATATGGTCATCATACATAATCAAGTGATGGATGGCATGCCAAGAAGTCACAAAGAGCAGATGTTTACACTTGTTATAACTATGACAATTACAGTATTGCAAAAATGGAAAAAAAAATTACTTCACTCCATGCTGAAGAGCTCCAAAGAAAACATATCCATGTTAGTAAATACTGAAACGGATTTTGAATACTTCACTAGCATCAGCATAAATCCTAGAGTGAGGCAATCTGTCCTCACAGAAATGAATCAAGATCAAAATATGGGCCACAGAGTTTCATCTTTATTCTAACTTTTGACTTTTCTTAATCAATGCTAAAATCTTTAGGTCTGATTTCTCATTTCAATGGCTTTGTGTTATGTGTCTCAACTGTACCTCATCTAATTTAATAAGATGCAAGCTAAGGAAGTACTTAAGTTACTTATCAAGGGTTTCAGATGACACATTATTATTGTACTCAAAAGTCAATATTTGCTAATCATGTTAGTAGAGGAACTGATCCAGGGCTACAATTCTTGAATTGCAAAGGCATTTAAGATTAATTAAACCTGTCTTCTCCTCACTTGACACATACACACATAGCACAACACCCCCACCCTCACCCCTGCCTCTCTTCTGAAATGGGCAAGTCAGTGTCTCCATAAGGAAAACCTGCCTAGTCCACAGCTTCAGGATGAAAACCTCTTAATTTTCTCAGCTTTCTACCTCCACTGTTGGGATGTTCATTCAGAGCCTGACTTCAGGCACCAGGGTAGGTCATGTTCAGCATGTTGGGGTTGTGCCCTTCTTCTTTGACACCAGTATGACATCAAACCAGGCCATTGTATTCTACCTGTGATCTTTGCACAAGACTGCAGTTGGAATCAGGGGAGAACTGCATGCTGAGCAAAAGCAGAGCCAATCTGGCAGTGTGACACAGGTTGAAAAAGCCTGATTGCTCATCTTGTTCCAGTTGGGATTGTTCATCCAACAGTCTCACACGCTAAAGGTGCTGAAGTGCTGAGCAGCTCTCATTCCACATAGTGGCAGAAGAGCAGTGAGTTTACTCCGTACTATTTATTATAATTTTCATTTTATCTTACATAGTGGGGACAGCTAAAAACTGATCTATGTCTTTCTTTCTTTCTTCCAAAGCTGTTGTTGAACTTGGTGTGTATAACATGAAAAGATTTAGTGCATTTCCTCGGGCTAGGTGCAGTGTAAGCAGGTAACGTGCAAGATTCCACATGCAGACTTGCCAGTGCACGGTCAGGCTGGATTTGCAATCCTTCTGCCACAACAGCCTCTGTCTCCTCTGAGTGTACCATCAGCTGCTCAGAGGCCATGTCAGTGTCTGGACGTGTGCATTTGATTAGCAACGTGGTGACTTCCTCATAGGATCATATATTTGTTCAGAACCTGGCTTAGAAGGAGGTTCAGATGTGCCTTGAAGCAGGAATCTCTTAGTGCTGAAATGTGGCTTACCTGCTACCCAGCATGTATTACTGTAATTTGTGTATTATTGTGGTTTTCTCTAGCTACTTTAAGCAATTATGATACTGGTCTAAACAGAGTGGATTAAATTTTTTATGAGAATAATAGAGCAGAGTGAAGAATTGCAATCAGACACATTAGGAGAGATTCTGATCTACATAAAACTTGGGCAAACCAGAAGGATGGGCCTATCTATACCAGATTAGCCCAGATTAACACTCATAAATGGGACAGTAGTACTGGAAGCCACAGGTCTGATTCAACAGAATCACTTGTAAAATTGGTGTATTGCAAAGACTTTTAAAGTGGGAAGTGTTCACTGTTATCAGGAGATTGAACAGATATTGTGTATTAAATTGTACAGTGACTGCATGGGGTTTGATAAAAGCACATAGAACATCAATATGCACATTAAAAAAAGTAACTGTTTGGAGCACTGTGGTATCCAGCCTGCATACATTTCAAATTGGCACATTATTAAGTACAATACTCAGGTGGACATTTTGTGAAACCAAAATGACACATTCTGTTTAATATTCCAACTAGTGCTAAACTGTTCATCTAAATGTGCTAATAGTGGCTGTCATGTAAGTTGAGCATCTGAAAGCCTCTCAGCAGTAACACCCTATTCTCAGATAATTTCTTTTCCATATTAATTCAGTAAAAAGTATAAGATAATTTACTCTTTAAAGTGGCTCCCCCTCCCCCCACCTTTTAAATTAAACATTATTTAGTGCATGTCTTTTAATTTACTAATTTATTAATTTAGACCTGCCACACGCAGGCTGAGTTATTAATTTCTTTTATTTATTTATTTGTCTTCAGATCAATCATGGTGCCGTTTTTAGCGTGCTTTGGAAGTATTCAAAATCTCAGCTCTTTCTATGTGTGTGTATCTATCTGCCTCAGTAAATTGTTAGGGAATATCACACTTAGCTTTACTGGTCTATGCAAACTCAATTTGATAATCTTAGCTCATCTTCCAGTGGAACACAGATCTGTGTCACAAATGTCACCTTTGAAACCGGCACTAATTGGCATTCATGTTTGAATTCTCAGTGGAATGGCCACAGACACAAGGTGAAAATTTGGCTCTGTTGAAGGCAGCAGGAGTTTTGTTATTGACTTTAATAGGGTCAGGACTTCTTCCAGAGACTGAACTGCCTCTCATACAGATGTTCAGACTGGGCTGGGAGATTCAAATCCTCTGTGTTTGCTCATGACTAATAAAATGTGGTTTTCTGCTAACCTTTTTCCTCCCTCTGGCAGTATCTAGTCCTTTTTTATAAAGGAGAGAGTGAATAAGATAAGACCTCCAGCTTCCTCTTGCATTGTCTTCCTCAAATCCCAGTTCCCTTCCTTCTCTTTATACTTGATACAATATCTCTCCAGGCTCAGTGCAAGTTCTCTGTCTTCTGTTCTCTCTTGATTCTTCAATTCTTGTGTATTTTTAACCACTCTGTTTTCTTAGTGACTCTACCTTCAAGGATGCTCTTGCTCTTGAAAAAATGAAATTCCTTTAATTCAGTCTATCTTTCTAACAACCCACTGATTCCCTTGTGTCTGCCTCCACTGTCTGAGAAGCTCTTGTTTCTTGCCATTACTAAGAAGCTTCTCAGTCTCTGGTAAGAGAAGCTACACTTCTCCACGTTCTGTACTGGCTTCATCTAAGGGCAATCTTTGTCTTTTTCTTTACTGATCCTTCCCTCCCAACACCTGGCTTCTGTAATTTTCTCTCATTTCCAATTTGCTTTGGATATGCACCTTGACTGACAGCTCCTTTATTTTTTTGTGACTCTCTTTCCACTTGCTCTCCCCATTGCCTCACAGAGGTATCCATGTCAGAATCCCCAATGCACTTTCCTTTCTATGACAATTATTCTCCTCTGTGCATCTGCACTTTCACAGCCATTTGCTTCTGTACATCCTGCTGTCACTTACGTAATGGCTTGACTTCCTAAGGTTATTTACCACTTCTTCCTGATTTTCAGATCCTCATCTCCTCTATCAGCCCCATTACACTTGCTGTTTCCTGAGTTGTCTCCTAGACCATCTTTCTCTTATCTTGCTGCCCCTTCTGCCATTGATTGTCTTCTCTGTCATGGTGGCGATCATGATTTTTTTCATCAACACAAGCTAAAAATGTTAAAATCATCTCTGTTCTTGATGGATGATGTCAGCAAGATCTCCCCACTTCCTCTTCTTCCATCTAAAATACTGCTTGCCAATACTGCCTTTCTCCACCAACCAGCACCTCCCTTGGTTTTCTACTGCCTGTGAAATCTACTGCTTGAGGTTCTACTGCCATTTATCTTCCACTCAATTTAGCTGACTGCTTCTCCCATTCTTCTTTTTTACAGGCTTCCTTTGTCCCCTTTTTCCTTTCTGTGCTTTCTGCTGTGTTGCTCCATAGAGAAGGAAGCATTTTTTCTTGTCATCCCTGAGCAATTTTTTCTTTTGCTTCCTGAAATCTTTCATTGAAACTCATCTCTCAACTTCGAACTGTGCCTTTCAGTCAAGCAGAGGCTTTAATGCACTGGAAGACAAAAACTGTGACACTGGCCAGAGGCCTGTTACTGCAATCTCTTCTCATGCCCAGGCACAGCCCCAGTGAGGTCACTGTTCCCCACATTACCTGGAGATGGCAGAGGGCACAGATTGGTATTAATGTTTGAAATGCATGAATGGCCCTCAGTGTGCTACAATACATTTCTGTTAAGAATGTAGAATAGTCACTATACTGAGAAATGAAATAATTGCATTTCTCATGTAGTGGAAAAAAAAAAAAAGCAAATGGTGAATACCTTGAAGCCTAGAGCAAAGCTGAAAGCTGCAAGTTCTACAACTGCTCTTATCTTGCATTGAAACTCATTGGCTACCTTTTTGAAAGTTTTCCATCAGAAGTTAGGACAGGAGTTCTTGGTACATCCAATTACTTGTCATGACTTGGAAAGCATTGCTACAAAGAATTTTTACTGGGTGAGTTTTTACAACTAAGGCGATGTAGGAGCTAGAATGCAGTTATCCCAGTTTTACAGAGCAAGGTGGTTTTTTTCATAGATTTCTATCGTATTCTGCAAAGTTTCCCCTGCCAACCCAAAAGGAGTGCTGGAGGGCTGCAACAGCTGAAGTCCCTATGACAGAAATAACAAAATACTGCAGTGTGTGGACCATTAAGTGAGATATCAGAAAACATCTCTCTGATACAGGGAGAGAATGATGCCACACAGTATGATGTAAAATATTTAATTATTTAGGGTTATGAACTAGAGGTTCTGTGGCCTTGACTCAAGAGTCCAGATGTGCTGCAGACAAGTAAGTCATTTTCCAGTTCATACATTTTCCAGTTCTTGATATTATGAACTTCAGACCAATGTATTCTGTGTTCAGAACCTACTCTCTTTTTGTGTCAGGACCATGATACATTTTGGACAAGGTCTAGAGCTGAAGGTTTTAAGTGGTGAGTTACAGAAAAATTAATGGAAGAATCCAGAATTCAATTTTCAGATCCACATGCCACAACTTTTATGGTAATTAAAACTCCTCCAGTACAGGATATCAGATTAAACTAAATGCTTTGAGCCACTGCATGACCTCTGTATTCTGTCTTCCTTATCATGCAATCCATATATTATGGTGAACCATTTTTCTTTACAGAGTGTGATAGGAAAGGTTTTCCTTTGGGAACACTTCAGTTCTGAGCCAGCTTTGACCTCTGACTCAGAGTTCAATGCTTCTCCGCAGTCTAGAAAATCTGAAGGTGAGCACCACCCCTTCCCTGTGGCCCTGTGGCACAGCATCTTGCCTTCTCCTCTCCCACACCTGTCTGTGTGCTGACAGCAGGACCAGCTGTCCCTTGGCAGCCACGCCTAGTCCTGGCCTCTCCATCACAACGTTGATTTCAATATGCTTACATGATTTACATGATTCAGTTCAAGTGCCCAAGATTAATTGGTCAGAGCATGGTGTAAATTGTGCCAAGGTTGTGGGTTTAATCCCTGTATGGGCCATTCATTTGAGTAGGACTTGACGATTCTGGTGGGTCCCTTCAAACTCAGAATATTCAGTGATTCTGTGAAGGTAATTACTGCCCATTCCTGGCCTCTGAGCCAATCAGGGCTAATCAAGCCTCACAACCCCTTCAGCACAGCACTGGATGGCCATGCAGTACTGTGTTTGCCTAGGAATACTGAAAATCTGTGTGGGTTACCAGTGCTGTGTGCATTTTCCAGCTGCAAGTAAATTTTCCCAGGCATTTAGAATACACCTTAGAAAAAGGAACTTAAAAAGGCATCTCTGTTACCAAGTGGACCATTGCGAACACCTATTTTGGCCAGAAAAAGGTGAAGCACACCTGTGGGGCTGGAGTAAGAAACCACAACTTTACCACTGAGCTCAAAAGAAAGTTTGCATGTTCCTGTTGTAAAAGGACATTTTATGTATCAGAGGTCGACTTTCTGTGCACAAATCTGGTTGTGTAAAGTGTCCCCAGCTCCACAGAGGAGCTGTGATGATTTACCCCAGCTGAGCTGAGGTGCTGCTCAGCATTTTTGGTTATGGACCTTATTTACTCATGGGTAGCTAGGGTTCCTGTGGAGCTGTTAACAGTGCTGTGTGGGTGTAAATCTTGCTTTAGAAGACTTTGGAGCAGTTAGGAGATAGCCTGCCTGTCTATAAAGTAGAAGCATCCTCGAGCATATGCCTGGCACAGCCTTAAAATAGAATGATACCCCAGCAAGATAAAATACAGATATTTTTACCTAAGTGAAGACCTACAAATAATGTCCACTAAAAAGCTGCCACACAGGATAATTAGGTGTTAAAAAATCCCTTTGTGTTTTGGCATAGCCCATTTCATTTGTGTCTGCGTTTTTAAGAAGTTACATTTCAGAACACACCTAGCTCCTCATCTACCTCATGGTATTGTGCTAATTTACCTACATTTCTTCTAGAAATTGTTCAGGCAGGGAATGGCATCAGCCATTTTATTGATTTAAGTTTGCTAAACAGTCAAACAGCAGCCTAAGGTAGGCAAGGCCTAAGGTACTGACATGGAGAAGCAGTTCTTACTCTTTGCAGTGAAATAAGGTCAGTGTAAATGGGAATTTAGTTGTCTGTCTAGCTACTTTCTGTGTATTGACACAGGTAATTCACATGTCCCTATGGTGGGATGCAGCTATGCATTTTCCCAGCAAGGCCCTGAAACACAGACATTTCAGGACACATTCCTCTCCCTGTAACACTGTGAGTGGTACCAACAAAAAAAACAAGGTAACAGTGAACAAGGAAACCATTACTGGCCTTTGTAAACCTCCCTGAGATCAGCATGCACAAAGCCAGCAGTGAGTAGGAGGAAGGGAAAGCTCAGTCTTGTGAATCCTTATCAGTTGTCTGCTCCTCGGGGGAAGCTGGCTCTGCAAAGCACAAGGTGATATTTCAATGTGTTTTCTGGATGTCATGTGTGAATTGCAAGGGACACAAAACTGGCGTACGAAAGATGCATTTCTAGGTAACACTAAGGGGGAAAAGTAGGTCCCCTGAAAAAATATTTCTGTAGAATTTTTTAGCTTTAATGATACTAAATTACAGCAAAACTTCCCGAGACTGTTCTTGCAAGTCATTTATACCACAAAACATAAAATTACAGTTAGTCTCCATTAGTACTGTGGCTACTTTTGTAATCAGTTTTGAAGAATGTGCTCCATCAGTGGAAATATTTTGATTTAAGTTCCTGTTGAGAAGCAGTCTAAAACATATATTTAAATTACACTTTAAGTCCCATGTTACCTCCCTACAATGTTTGTGGTATGCTGGCTTGGTGTAATTAAATTCTTGTCCAAAGTTGTCATTAAGTTGCAGTAAATATTGACACTACCTTCATTTTTAAATAGATTTACTTCTTGGTTTTAGCTGATTAATTTTCTTGCAAAGAAAATTAATTAAAATATGTATACAGATATAAAACAGGGCACGACTGTTGCTTTCAGCTGTTATTACCAAGGATCCTGGCTTCTATCAGCAGTATGGCAGCTGACTGACAACAACATGGAGAAAACAGTCACACAGAGGACTTCTCAGGGTGAGAAAGAAAGGAATGAAAGTCCCAGGCCCTCTCCCATCTTCTCTCATTTCTAGCATCAAATTAATTATTAATTAATTGAAAGACTTCCTGTGAATAACAAAAATCGGATCTGAAGGGCAGAAGCAACCATTTCTTGTACATGGTCAGGCCCAACTCTACCATGAAATGAAAAGGATGGAGAAATTCCACTGAGTAGACTGGGTGAGAAAAAAGTCAGCTCTTTAGAGTCTAAAAAAAAAATAGTTTTCTTCAGAGGTTTGATGAAACTGAGTGAGAGGATGGAGGAGAAAGTCTCATAAAATCCTTGTATCCGCCAAAGAACTCACATAGGCAATCATTCTTACTAGAGAATTCGTGGTGGATTCTCATCATATGGGACCCAATCAAAAAAGGTTCAGTTTGAACTTACATCTTTTAGAAACTCCATTAATTAGTCTGTAGGAAATTAGGCTTGATTGCTTTCAGTGCTCACAAAACTACTTGTGTTTTTTCTGGAACACAGGCAAATTGCTGAGATGACAAATATATGTCTTTCAAGAATCTCTCTCTCCCTTTCATGAATGTCTGAATATTTTCATTTCCCAAATGTATACTTGTTTGACAGTTTTATACCTAACAGATGTTTAATGTAGATTTGTTGGTGCCTCAGACTTTTCAAGAAAATGAAAAAAGGGTCTGTCTTTACCTGGACTACACCAATCGACATTATCTTAAACCATCGTCAAATGTCTTTCCATTCACCTCTATAAGTCTTTCCACAGGCTGTACTCCAAGTTTTCTTCATATCTCTCTGGTTATCTATTACAGAACTGCCATTTGGCCAGACCCTTTTAAATGTGCTACGTTGTTAAGATTTGACACTCTGGTGGAGTGTATTCAAAGTTTGTTTTGATTTCTACAAATGTTTTATCCATGATGTGGAGCCTTTAAAAATTTCAGGTCTGCAGATTTTTGTATAGCATATATGAACTTGTTGTTCTGACTCCACACACATCCTTTGGAAGCAGTCCAGCTCTTCCTCCCCTCCACATCCAGAGATTACAGACTGCACAGTTATAGCACATCAAACTTGGGATCCTGGAATGTCAGGAGTGGATAATTTATGAACTAGAAAATATCTGAGGTACAGATCTAACTAAAAATAAATGTAAATTTTAAATTGTAGATTGCTCCAGTCTCCCACAAAGGAGCAGGAGTCTGGTTGTTGTGGAAGCCTTAGTAGGACAAGATTCCTAGTTAGAACTACACAGCACATCACATCAGACATAGTGGCATTGCAGTTACAAAAACGAAAGAGAGGAAAAGAGCACTGAGGAGTTTCAAAGAAGTGCATATGAGATATGGATAGCAGGCTTCTGTGAAGAGCCTCTGTCAGCCTAGAGAGAAAATTGTACAGAAAACATATCTGTGAGACTTCACTCCCAGCCCATAAACAAACACACTTTTCTTCTCCTTTCTTACTATTGGTTGCCAATCTGGCCTTGCAAAAAAAAGGAGAAAATCTTGAAATCTTTTGACATTGTATGTTGGAAATTGAGTTCTTTGTTGGTTTGACTGTCACTTTTGATATGTGGTGTACATTGAAGTCACAAGTACAAGTCAGCATGCTGCAATTTCAGCAAGATGGAAAATAGAGTAAAATCCAGGGTCATTTATACATTGCTAACACCTATTCAAGTTCAATAAAGAAATAACTATTGCAGTTAATATTGTCTTCTTTTACAGCATTAGAGTTTACAGAAACATCTGTCCCTATCCAGGTACAGTATAACCTATAAGAAGCAACCAAGAAGTCAGAAATTCAAATTTGTGAATTTCTAAGCATATTTGAGGATTCTGCTGTAGAACATGAGAGAGAACTTTTTCTAAAAATGATCCTTTTGCAAGTCATTATTGGTGAAGGAAGTTGTGCTGGTTTTGGCTGGGGCAGTTATCTTTCTTCACAGTGGCTGGTGTGAGGCTGTTTTGTATTTGTGGTGAACATAGGGCTGGTAATATAGAGAGGTTTTTGTTTATGTTGAGAAGGGTTTACACAGAGCCAAAGCCCCTCTACTTGTACTGCCGTGCTGGCAAGGAAGCTGGGGATGGATAAGAGGTTGTGAGGAGACAGAGCCAGGACAGGTGACCCAAAGTGACCAGAGGGATATTCTAGACAATATAACATCATGCCCAGTATATAAAGTGGCGGGGGGGAAAAGAAGGAGGAAGCAGTGGGGCATTTAGAGTGATGGCATTTGTCTTAATGGGGGCCTGCTCTCCTGCAGATGACTGAACACCTGCCTGCCCATGGGAAGTAGTAAATGAATTCCTTGTTTTGCTTTGCTTTCCTTATTAAATTGTCTTTATCTCAACCCACAAGTTTTGCAGTTTTACCTTTCCAATTCTCTCCCCAACCCTGCTGGTGGGGCAGGGAGTGAGTGGCTGCCTGGGGCCTGGCTGCTGGCTGGGGTGAAACTACGACAGAATTAACACTTTATTTACTGTTTCCAAACTGTTACTCAAGCCTTGGAGAACACAGTTTTCTATCCCTCATTATGTCCATTTATTTTTTGCTGTCGCAGTTCAGCTTTCTGCAGGCCTCTAACACCCTAAGGTGCAGCTAAGTATCTGTTGGGATATCCAAAACCAACTGTTCATCAAGCTCTTTATCATACCACTCTGAACCACCAATGTGGCTCCCCATGAGTAACTTCCTAAGGTGCTTAAAAATCCTTTGACACTTGGTCCTGGAGTCACAATTCCGCAAAATGTGCCTGACATATGCTCAGCTTTAGGCATGTAAGAAATCCCCCCTGCTCAGCCAAAAAAGGGAATAATACCCCAAACCTAACTTACCATGATCAGGGAGAATATAGTATTTTATTTGGATCTCCTCTGCTCATGGAGTGTGGCAGTGCATGCAAAGCGTCATTCCCATGTCTACACAGATCCTAATTTCTCAGGGTTAAAACTTGAATCAAGTTTTTCCTTTAGTGAGTACAAGCTGCAAAGAGCAGACAACCTTCATTAAAACAGAAATCTATAAATCCTTTAGTCGTCACCTCTGTTAACCACATTGTTTGAGGTGAGAGCTGTTGACTCTAGTCTTTAGAAGGCACATGTAAATGCAACCTTTTCACCAAAAAACTTTGAAAATGCGCACAATCAATAATATTTTTGATAAATGCTAGTGCTAAAGACAAGAACTATTTACAATAATGAAATGAATGGGCTTGATTCTTTATTCACCTGAGTTACCTCCTTACCTCCACTGCTTTAAGGAAATCACTGCAAGGCCCTTAATGGTCTGCCAGCTCCATACTGACATTATACCCAGACAACTGTCACTGAAATTTATATCTAGTTCCATAAGAACAGTACATTAGATATCCTTAAGTGTTTTATGAGGCAGGACTTTTCTGACTATTCTGACAAAACCACCAGTACATGTAGAAACCAGAGCTGTGAACAAATACTGCAGTTATGATTTACAGCACAATTGCCAGAGTCTTCCCAGCTTCATCTCTGATGGCTACTTACTCAGGCTGTCATTTTTAACTCCACAGATTATATCTGCCTTGGCCTCTTCCACAAACACTGGATTCACTGGAGTGTGATGCAGACAATACAGCTCTCAAACAATGAAGCATTTGTGTTCATTTTCTTCTATTTTATCTTAGGAATTCTACTATTTAGGTCACTATCTGTTGCTTCCAGCTATTCTTTCCTGAAAAATTGTAGCTCTTTTTAGGCTTAAGAAGATAAAATCAATGAATTCATCTATGTTATTCCTCTGGGTATAAAGGTCTAGATGTAATAAGTGGTACACATAGTATAAGATTACATTGCTATTCCTGAACTGCAGTCCCAAGATTAATTGTGCCTTATAGGCCAAAATTTGAAGAGCTGCTGGATGCTGGCCTCTCTGAAAATCTGATACAACAAACACAATAAAGCCCCAGTAATACTAAATTTCTCAAATGCTTTACATGTGATCCCTCACCAGCATGAAGAGCAAGGGTGGGAATGTATGTCTGTATAGAATTTTAGATACAGATACAAAGAATAATGATGAATGGATCCTCTACCTGCTTGTATCTGCCTTTCCTAAAAGAAACAAAAAATATCCACTAAAGGTTTTACTTGAGAAAGATAGTATTTGGATTTTAGCAAGCAACATCACTCATTGTGAAATCCATCAATATCTGTGGAATAAAAATTATACTTAGATATGGGGACGTACAGGAATTCCATTTACATTGCATTTAAGCTAACTGATTGCTCTACTGACATAAAAAATTGGTATGCTCTGAATGAAAATATGAGTGCTTAAGCAAACAGTCATAAATTAATTTATAATGAAACCTGACAGTCATAATTTAATTTAGAATGTATTTAAGGTTGTTGTTACTATTTGTATAGGATTCTTTTGCCTGGAGGAAGATATGACTTCATGGTGAAATGTCAACTATTGAAATACTAAACTTCTTAAGTGTACATATAATTAATTAATTAAAATTATGTATACTTTCCCAATGAAGATCTGTTGGCCACCACAAGCAGTCAAAAGACTCCATGGGCCACCAAGAACTCACCAGGAAGCACAAAGGATGCTGAGCACAACCTGTAAAATCTCTGGGGTGATGAGGCTGTGGCTCAACTTTCTTTCTTAGTGGTGAGAAGAGGAAACAAGTCAGGTGACAAAAAGAAGTAATTCTATTCAGTTTAACTGAGAGATGTATGGTAGGGCATTTGGGGATAGTTAAACTGTGACCAAAAACACCTTGGCAGTTTGTCTCACCATCAAATAAGAAAACCATGCTCCTAAGATGTTCTGAATTCTATTTGGAAAGTAATGTTTAATAAAAAACAAATTACAGGCTTTTCAGGTCTAATTAATGCTAAAAATAGGTACTTATGAAAAGTAAAATCAATTACAAAGTCTCTCCATCGTGATTAGTTTCAAAGCAGAGGGCAATGGATTGCATTTGCCTCACTGCCAAAACTGGTGTCCCACTGATCAGCAGATTCTTTAAATATGGTTTAAATAAACAGCACATAGGAAGTACTTGAGTGAGGAAGAACTGATAGTAATTGCTTAAAATGGAGGTTGTGTCTTCACTGCATTGGAAAGTTTGCAAAGGGTTCTTTCCACACCCCTCATGAAAAGAACATTCCCTTTGTCATACACTAAAATCTTATTTTACAGCATTGATTCTCAATGATAAAAGGTGAGTATTGTGGCCAGTATACTCAAGGACAGAGCAGTGGTGGCATTTTAGGTGGGCAGCTCCAGGGCCTTTATATTGTGGATGCTGAGAAAATCAGCTGGTTTTAAACTTCATAAACGTGCTCAAGGACACACAGTGGCAGCATTCAGGGTGTATCATTTCCATGCTGAGCTTGGGGAACTGTAATGTGGTTAACCTGTACTATTTATCCCAATTTCAAACCTGATTAAGTTAGTCCTTTCAAATCACAGAATGAAACTTCCCCCCCCCAAAAATACTCAACACCTTCAATAGCTCCTTCATCTTCTCAAATCATAATTAACAAAATTATCCCTGAAAACAAAAATCACCCAGGTTTCTTTATAGAATTGTATCTAGGGAAACATACTGGAGTGGGAAGGATTGCTAAGATGAACACTTACCAAAAGCCTCTTTTTTATTTTTCTCAATATTTAACATTCTTGTGCATCAGGACCTTCAAAACCAGTTTTATAACTCTAATCTTTAATGTTGATAGTAGTAGCCTTTTCTCATTGCTTTTTTCTTAGCATCTGGCAAGTTGTGTGTGTGGCAATACGACTGTGGTGTTCTAGGAGAATCTAAACTAAGACAAGCATACCTCAGATGCACAGAGCAAATTATATTCTCTGGATTATTTAAATTTTTCCAATAGCTACTGTTTGGGATTTACACTTATTTGTCATATGGATGTGCAAATCTTCTGTCTTTAAAACTGCCAGCAGAGGCTTGACAATACAACAAAATCTTGCTATTTCAGGGTATGTTAGCTGTTGAGGGTATTACTATGATGAACTTCTTTGAAAAACTGAAATTATTTTTCTGGGTTAATTTTCAGTCAGATCAGTAAACTAATCCAACTCATCATATATTGCAGAACAGTAGCAGGGCAGGGAGCTGCAGCCACAGACTGTAACACTTACTGGGTACCTGCATGGCCTTTGGTGACCTTGGGGCTCTGCGTCCTTAATAAACTGGCACTAAACCCCACAGTGGTTAATACAAGCAAAAAGACCCCAGTACAGTTAAATATTTCAGGACTGCACTGCAGATGGTTGTGTGTTGAACTAGTTTGTCCATCAAGGATTGTTAGTTTAAGAGGATCAACAGAAGTACTTTGTCACTACTATGGGTAGAAAATTGAGGCATTAAGTAATTAGGGAAGTTACCAAGTGAGGACTTCAGGTAAAGCCCATATGGAATCCCTGTTTCACTCTCTTTCACCAGTTTCTGTAGTATAGTATTTTCAAAAAACAGACCAGAAAAATTTGAAAAAAGAAGTTTAATGATGACTTACAAATATACAATACTTACATTTTTAAAGAGTTACAAAAATGGCACACTACGGAAACCAAAAGCTTCCTCCAACCATTGGAGGAACGTTTCCAAGTTATTTATTTACAAAGAAAAATTACAGTCACTTTTCATAGTGTCACATGTTTACATATAAGCATTTCTCAGTTGAAAAATATCTTGCAGCTTACCCAGAGGCAGTTTTTGCAGTCTGAGCTCTACACCAATCTATCAGATCAGAAACTCTCTATCAGCCCCTGTTAAGCTAATGTGACACTGCATTTTTATAATTTAACAGCCTTTAGTTTGAAAACATGCACAACCCATACAGCTAAACTGATGCACAGTTGTTGAGATTTCACCTGGTGTATTATATATCGTTTGGTAAAATGGCATAGGCTACCTTTTTTAATTAGCTCGGTGATATGCATTTAGAAAAAGGTGGTCCAATTTCCTTAGGGTATTTCCAATTCTTCCTGAAAGGAATTAAAAAAATATAACCTGTCCTTTGAGGGACACTTTTTTGTATAATGAAACCTTTATATTAAATTCTTCTTTCCCTATGTACAATTCTTACCTCAGGTAACAGAGCCAAACTGAGCACACTTTCCAAAGCCTGTTCATTTCCATTAGTTTTCCAATGTTGGGACGTTTCCTAGGTTGTACTTTATTTAACCCAAAATTTTAAAACTTTATTCCACCTGAGAGCAAACATTAGTATTTGTTAGTCTGTGTGTACTTAAGAGCCTTCTATAGATTAGAATACTTGCAATAATACAGCCAAAACACATCCAGTCTGTTTTTGACACCTTCATTATGTGTGTATACCAATACTTTCATGATTTTCAGGCCATATCATTTCAACATGTGAACTCAACAGAAACTTCATCTAGCTGAATGCAGTTTGGGACTACATATTTATAACTGATTGTTTTTAATTAAAACTAACTACCTCCAGAGTATTATTTATGGTTCAGGTCCAGATCTTTTTAAATTGGAAAACAGAAAAAGCTTGCCATCAATAGGTGTGAACAGCATTTAAAAAGTGTCTTCTAGCATTACAGTATTTCCCCACCAAGAGCTCATTCCACAGACAAAATAAACTCCAAGTTCAAGAATCTTTGAAGAATGCCTGTGTTCTGGATTTTCTTCGTGCAAGAGCTTCTTGTTTTTTTCTTTCGATCTCTTCTTGAGAACATTTTCTGTTTTTCTGTTCTACCACAGACACTGTAAATAAACAACACGTATTAGGACTTTCAGGTTTGTTCAGTATGTATTTTAACTTAGCCATTCTCAGTGTTTGAAGATCTATGGCAGGAGCACACCATTCTGACATGCTGGGCACGCAAGTTAAAAATGGCTCATCTATCCTGTCCCCAAGGCAGGAGGGGGGTACGATGCATGACCTTTGTTGTGCTACTGATTACTACCTCCCAATAAAAACACTGGGATGCACACATTTGCTTCAAGGAAATTTTACTTGGCTGCCCTTCAAGTGAACCTTATGACATCAGGAGTCAACACAGGAGATGGTGATGGGTTAAGAAAATTAAGGCCATCAGAGTAAAAAGGGCTCTACAATTTAGTGAGTTAGGCAGAGATATGAACATGGAGATGGTATAGACACAGGGGTCAGATACAGTACAGGTGTCACACAAATAAAACAAGATAGGTTGCAAAAAGGTCAAAAGTAGCAATGAAAATTGGCAAAGGAGACAAGAACATGATAGCTAAGCGTAGCATTTTATATGTGTCTTACAGAACTATAAATTCCCATACTATAAAATCCTGACCTCACTGGAACCTACAGGAACACTCCTTGCACATATCAATAATTTTACTATTTTTATACACCAATTTCCAATTAATGTATTTTTAATAAGTATTCAAACTGAATAAATAAAGAGCATATTTGCTTCTCACAAAAAAGTGTCCATGAAAAATTAAATAGCAATTTTTGAAAGGATCACTTAACATCCATTTTTTGGTTCATGCCCTTTCCCTCAAAATTTAAGATGAAGAAAGTTGTTTATCTGTAAAGAAAATCTATGCCATTTTTTTCCATTCCACAGATAGGTCAGAATAACTAGTTATCTCTCCCCTTCCTTCCCCCTTACAATCCAAAATTGCTACTTTCCATTTATATGCTTCTCTGCTGGGGAAGAAACAGATGAAACAGTCATCCTCCAATAATTAATTTTTAGTTGCTTTTGCAACAGTGCTTCTTGAAAATGAAGGCTGATATAGGACACTCTTAAAGTCCTGTTTTATCAGGATGAACATTGATTAAAATTTTGCCAAGCTGTGAGATCAAGCAAAAATAAGACTGACTGGCACTTGACTCTTTCTACAGTAAGTAACACTGAGCATGGAATATTACTGACTATCACTTGGCAATAAAGAAGTGACTGACCTCTCCTCAGGATGAAAGGGCATCTTAGTGTTTAGACCGATAACACAAGAATATTTCACTGGCAATTTCAGCCACAGAGCAAACAACAATACAGGCTGAGCTCTGAAAAGTGTCAAGTGATTTGAGGTTCCAAATTCCAGGTGTCCAGTAATACGAAGAAACTGGCATTCTATATCACTTGGTGTCTTCTTTCCCTGTCCCATCATTAACTGGGGTTTTACTATGCATCAAAGTAACAGCATTTTTTAAATAACAGTTTAAGAAAATAGTATGCTGAGTGCTGCAACCACCTATACTGGATTCTTGGGAACCTGAGTGTCTATGGTGAGAGGGTGTGAGGTATTTAAAGAAGTGGAATGGAAACAGGTGTCCATAACTACGGGAATTCAAGATATGCATCAGGACTGTTTTATTTTTGAGAAAATAACTTCCAGATTCTCCTTAGAACATCTGCTAACACCTTAGCTGAAGGAATGAATGAATATTGAAGCCTATTTTAAGTTGCAATACAGTACAAATTTCTCTGACATACAGTAAGGAAAACAAACAGTAACATTCTAACAGTGATATAATAAAGACAAATACCTGAGGCAGTCTGTGCAAAAGATTCTGAAAGGTGCCTCTTGAAAGGTGATTTCTTGTTGTCTAGCTTGTTGTGCAAAGTCACATTCACCTGATTCTTGCTTCCATCCAAACCCTGCAGAGTAATTCCAATGCCAGCATGATTCCCTGGATTTTCAGACCCTACACGAAGACCACCCTGAGAATTGTTAATCTTTCGGAACTTAAACTTTGAAGGCACAAGTGAAGTTTTGTTACTAGAGCTGCTACATGGAATCTTTCCTGCATTATACAAAGAATGTGAGCTGTTGAGTGCTTTGCTACTAAAAATATTTACTGCATGAACAGGACTTACTTCAGAACCTGCCTCCCCTGCTGGCACAGAATTTGACCTGTACCATTTCCCTGAAACAGTCTTTGCAGTATCTTCAGAAGCACCATGATGACAGTTTATAGGCAGTGTGTATTCACACTCCACAGAAGTCCGAGGATTTAAGATGTTCTTACAGTTCACTGCATGACTTGTTGTGGCCAGCCCATGCACTAACTTTGAATTGCTACAGGCATCATTTAGTGAGAGAGCCTCCTGTTTTGCATTTGTTTTTTGTGCCAAGAGATCAGATAGTCCTTGTTTAGATGCTGGGAAGCTGTTATCAGCATTTGATCTAGAATTAATACAGGCTCCTTGTATAGTTTTAGTTTTTTCATTTCCTTGTTTAACATCCTGGCTCTGAGTCTGCTTTTCTATATCATCACACACCTGATATAACAATTCATCATCTTCATAGTTTGCATCCCAAAGACTATCAGATCCACAAAACATACCTAGAATGTCATCAGAGAATTTCGGTTCATTCCAGTTATCAAATGACAGAGGACATTTCTTTGGTATTTCAACTTGATTTGAATGACCTGTATTAGCTTGGTTAACCACTTTGGTTAGATCATTAGGTTTCAAATTGGTAGCAACACTGGATGACTGACAGGAAATAGTATGAGTGTTATTCCCAGGTTTTCCTGCTGGTTGCCTATGAGGATTAGATCTTGAAGGAAATAGAGGAAGAGCATCACTTTTAGGCTTAGATTCATTTCCATTCTTCACTTCAGATTGCACTGAAACAGGAGTACAGTTCAAATCGCTGTTTTGGGCACTCTTCCAAACAGAATCAATTTTATCTGGCTTAATGTCACATTTGCCATGCAAGGCCTTGGTCTCTGTCTTTGAGTTTTCTGTCTTACATGGCTTTTGTGAAGACAGAGATTTTACAACATTTTGTGAGTTTTTACTAGAATGTTTCAAAGGTGAATATTGCAAACTGTTAGATTTGTTTACAGTCCCCAAAAGAGTTACTGAAGTGCCACTACTTCTTTGCTTTGTTCTGCTAGCATCACTGAAATCACGCACACATGGATTTGCAGGAATTTGTGGTGGTTCTTCAGTACTTATCAATTCAGGATTTTGGGTTATTTGCATCACAAAAGAGTCATCTGCCAAAAGATCTGTATCCCAGTCATCAAAATCATCATTAACTACTCCAACAAGCTTAGTGGAGGCCACCAATTGCGTCTTCAAATAAGGAGCATTTTTTTCTGTCAGGGTGTCATTATCAGGTTTTGGTACAGTCTGGTCCACGCTTCCTACTGCAAACAGAGTATCTTTTTGATATGCCTCTGAATTACCATGCTGCACAGCTTCAATTTTCTTAGGAAGGTTCTCCTCCTCCAAGGTACTTTTAATTTTATGAAAACTAACATTTAAAGAAATATCTGACAGCCCTTGGCTCAACTGTCCACTGCACTTCTGTGTAGAGCAGTCAAAAAGAGCATGAAGGGCTTTTTCAGCCTCAAGGTCTACAGACTTCTGACTGCTGGATTGACAGGGCTCTGCCACAGGGATACCAGTGCTCTGTCCAACTGGCTTCAGGGACACAGTGGTATCTATTTCAGAACCTTCACCAAGGAGTGATTTCTGGTTCGTCATGTTTATTTCATCTTTAGAATTACTTGAAAGCTCTGAGGTAGTCTGGATGAAGTTGGGACCAAGTTTCTCCTGTTCCTGAACAGCATCTAACTCCACTAGATTTTTATCAAACTCCTTAGCCAATTTCATGAGTTCCTCTTCGGGATTTTTTATTTTAAGATCTCTGGATTAAAAAGAAAATACAGAAAATACAGTCAGAGCTATTGAGAAAGTTTAGCCAAGTTACATGACCCCCATTCTCTAGTTTAATAACTACAAAGGTATGACTAAATCCCACTGCTTCCAATATGCAGTCAACATCCACCCTCTTCAAGAAGACATAACAAGCCCACAGTTAAAAGCATTCTATACGCTAATATACAGTTATATGGTTCACTATACACAGAAGACCACACAGCCTTTTTCATGAAAGCCCAGCTATGATGAGCAATAAAAAACTGTAACTTACCTTGTACAACTTAACTTAGTCCTAGCTCGCCCCTTTACTACTACAGGTGTACAGGGAATAGCATCCTCACCAATCCATGTTCCTAAAAGGGAGCCTTCATTACAGGCAGCTTTTTCATCCTGAATAATTAGATTTATAATGCTTAGAAATTTGATTTCAGACAAAGACTGGACTAGACACATATCTTACATGAGTTAAAAGTTGCTAAACAAAATAAACTGAAAAATAACAAAACTAAATAAACTGATGAAACCTGTTGAAAGCCACAGATAAAAGCAAAAATAAATTAAACGAGAATACTGCAACATCGTCCACTGATGGTTTTATCACTTCAATTATATCAATTTAAAACAGGAACTTCAATTAAAATAACTGAATTTTACTTTGGCACACAAATCTAATAGTCTACTTCAGGTTTACACACATTCATGTTACAAGCTGTGATCTAGTTTACTTCAGCATACTACTAAGGAGCTGGCTGAGAGGCCAGCAGCACAAACAGAATAAAGACCTTAAAATAAATTACATTCTGTATGCTTACAAAAAAAAATTCTTACTTCTTCCACTACAATTCATTTATAAAAAGAGCCTTTAAACAGAATTCAGTGACGTTTAGAAACTAAACGAAATTGTTTCAGAGCTTCAAAGTTGAGGCTTGAATTTGAATTCTGAAATGAAAGAGATACAATACTACAGTGATGAATTGTTTAGAGGGCAGAGCAATAGGATGTGAGAAATTACCGTGTATAAGCCAGCAAAAGTTATTTGAACTTTACTAACTACTAGGGTAGTTTTAAATAGATTCTCTTATTCTTTGTACATTTATGTTTTCTTAAAATTTATTTTTGTTTAAGAGAAAAAAACCCTATAAAACAGGAGATTACATTTATGGCAGAGCTGCAGCTATTTAAAAGAAAGACAGTGGCATCTCTTATCAATGATTTTCCAATTCTTTTAGTATAATTTCTCACAAATACGCTAAACAGTAAATATATTTTAAACAGCCCTGTCAAAAAAGGAGGCACATGTTGCAGGCTAAATACTACAGATCTATATTAGGAATTCTCTTTTTGCACTTAAAATGCAACAGCACTTTTGTTTCCACTTTCTGGGCTGTGGACATCAGGTTCACAGCAAGAGGGAAAGGGCAAAGATATTGGGGTAAAGAGGAAAATTATTTAGAGTATTGTAAGAGCAAAGTTACTGTGTTGATATTATTGTAAACTATCTCTCATCTAGGTCTTGCTCTTGTAAATCAGCAGTCAATCAAGATTGTTCAAAACGCTTAAAAACAACTGCCAAGTAAATCCAGTATGTGAACAAACTCTTACCTCATAATAGATGAGTAATTAAGGATAAATGAACAACATTCCTAAGACCAAGGGCAGTAACTTGTGTTCTGAAAGTAAATCTTGATAAAATGGAGCTGCTGCAAGTTTCTTCATGTGTCATGTTTTACAGCATTTGTGACTCATAGAGCAACCAGTAAATGCTATGCTTACTGTTTTAATTCAATCTAGTTTTATAAACTAGATTTCTACACGCTCAACTCTTACCATGAAACTACTGTTACTAAAACCAAGGCTAAGGCTGAAGCAGTGTTCTCTTTGATTACTGTACGTGCAGAGTATTGTTTTAAAAAGTTAGAATTACCTGAGGAGCGATACGATTAACAATTTCTGAAATTTCTACTGCGCATCTACTGGTAGACTGCGTGGTTTTTCCATTGCCTATGAAAACAAACAAACTTCTTAAAATTCTGAAATCTATTCAGTTTATGAAATGCAGTACATCTCAAATAATTCAAATAAACCTGTAAACATCAGAGCTTGATTCAGCACTATATTGAAGAATTTATGGGTTTTTAATGAAAGTAGACTCAAAAAACTGTTATAAGAGATAGGAACATTTTTCCAAGAAATCCTTTATAACTTTTACTACTCTCTCACTGCATGCCTCAAACATGTGTCCTGAAGTTTGGATTTTGGTATTACCTGGTCTGTGTGCAATTGGTGAATGAGAATCCCAAAAGATTTCTTGCTGTGTATCAGCATCATTAATAGGAGAGCTGAAAGTAGGTATTCGGGATTTCCTACTCAACGATCTCTTTGGTGTCTTATGTAAACATGACTCTGTGTAAAAAGAAAGAAGATTCTTATTAAAGAACAACGAACAAAAGACAAAAATCACTTAGAACACAGAACAAGGCAAAAGAAGATGCTTTAGGAACATCAAGAATAAAAATGAAGTTCACACTCACCAGGATTCCTTTACTCACAACAAGAATACTGCTCATAACTAGACATTAAAAACAGAACAGGACTCTTAGCTTTGCTAGTTATATCACCACAGAGATTATAGAACATCACATGATCCTGACAGCTTTATGATCAGCATCTGATTGTAAGGATGTCAATTCTTACACTTGAGAGTATGTAAGAATATGAAGAGTATGAAAGAATATTTTGTATTCTTCCTTGGTGTCTTTCATCCAGACTCTAATCTGAAATACTATTTTAATGGGCCTCCAAATGACTCTGGGTCATAAGCTACATTCATCTATACTTCCTCCCCTGGGCCTTTCCAGCTAGGACTACTAAAAGCAGGAATATAGCTATTCAAAACCTGCTTGCAGCTGCCGTTGATTAGTAAGTGAACTAAACACCCTATGTGAAGCTCAGCTAGTCACCCCTGCCCTTTAGAAATGATGCTGAAGGATGTGAAAACCTACAGAAATAATTTAAAAGGTGCTATTACTATGGGAGGAACATCTTAGATATTTTGTCCTGAAGTGCGCAGCATGGCCAGGTTTTATCCTCTCCTCGGTTACATCTCAGTATTTGCTGTGGGAATCACAGAGTAGGTCAGGTTCGAAGGGACCACAGTGTGTCACCTTGTCCAACCTCCCTGCTCAAGCAGGGTCATCCCAGAGCACATGCAACGCAATTATGTCCAGATGGTTCTGGAATATGCCCAGTGAGGGAAACTCCACACTCTCTCTGGGCAACCTGTTCCAGAGCATGGCCACTGCAAAGTAAAGAGGTTCTTCCTCATGTTCAGGTGGAACTTCCCATGCATCAGTTTCTGCCTGTTCCCTGTGCTACTGCTCAGCACCAGTGAGCAGAGCCTGGTCATGCTCTCTGCACCCTTCCTTTAGATATTTATACACATTGATGATGCGCCCTCTGTTTTCTCGAGACAAAACAGGCCCAACTCCCTCAGCCTTTCCTTGTAAAAGACACTCTCCAAACCACGGGCCAATTTTGTAGCTCTCTGATGGACCTGTTCCAAGAGCTCTCTTGTCCTGAGGAGCCCAGAGCTGGTCACAGCATTGCAAACGTGGCCACACCAGGGCTGAACAGAGGGGCAGGCACACCTGCCGACACCGACAAGCAATGCTGGTCTTAACGCACACCAGGGTACCATTATCCTGCTTAGCCCCTGGGGCACGCTGGCTCAACACGCCCTTGACAAGAACAGCCCCTACCCACGGGCACACGAGCGGGGCGAGCGGATATTCACATCGCACCAACCCCTTTTCACGGCTCGGCCGCGCCTCCCCCGCGGTTCGAGAGGCGGCGGNGGCCGTGAGTCGGCGCCGGGTCCTCGTGCCCGGCGCTGGCCC
Source organism: Drymodes brunneopygia (assembly GCA_013400955.1). Lineage (NCBI taxonomy): Eukaryota > Metazoa > Chordata > Aves > Passeriformes > Petroicidae > Drymodes > Drymodes brunneopygia. The sequence continues at coordinate 74,815 of VZTZ01012593.1, forward strand.
CGCCGTGAGGCACTCACCGCCTTCTGCTGCAGCTGGGGGAAGGACTGTTGCTGTCGGCTTGGCCTCAGGTGCCTCGAATCTACCGTTAGCAAATGCTGAGATGATGACACCCAGGAAGGTGGGAATGTTGCTCTGCTGGAGGACTGGAAGGCTCTGCAGAGGGGTCTCAGACAGATTGGATCGATGGGCCAAGACCAAGAGTATGAGGTTCAACAATGCCAGGTGGTGGGTTCTGCACTTTGGCCAGAATGACCCCATTCAGCCATACAGGACGGGGGATGAGTGGCTGGCAATTGGTTCCAGCAAAAGGACCTGGGGGTGGTGGTCAACAGCTGCTGAACATGAGCCAGCAGTGTGCCCAGGTGGCCAAAAGGGCCAGAGGCATCCTGGCCTGTATCAGCAATAGTGTGAGCAGCAGGACCAGGGAAGTCATTCTTCCTCTGTACTTGGCACTGGTGAAGCTGCACTTTGACTGTTGTGTCCAGTTCTGGACCCCCCAATTCAGGAAGGACATGGAGCTGCTGGAGTAAGTCCAGAGTAGGGTAATGAAACTGGTGAAGGGTCTAGGAAAGAGTTCTTACAAGGAGCTGCTCAGGGAGCTGGGGGTGTTTAGCGTGGAGAAGAGGATGCTCAGGGGTGACCTTCCTACTCTCTATAACTCCCTGAAAGGGGATTGTAGCCAGTTGGGGGTTGGTCTCTTCTCTGAGGCAACCAGCAACAAGATGAGAGGAAGTTGCATCAAGCTGCACCAGGGGAGGTTTAGGATGGACATCAGGAGGAATTTCTTCACAGGAAGAGTGATTTGACATTAGAATGGGCTGCCTGGGGTATCACAGTCCCTGCATATGTTTAAGGAAAGACTAGTTGTGACACTTAGTGCCATGGTCTAGTTGACATGTTGGTCATAGGTTGGACTCAATGATCTCAAAGGGGTTTTCTGGTCTAATTGAGTCTGTGATTCTTTGAAATCCAGAAGGCATAAACCATTTCATCCCAGTGAAGCAATTAGTGCTGGCAAAGAGAGGCTTTCAGAAGCTAAATTTGGTAGGTAAGAAATTAACATGGTGTTCTGAGGGACTGTACTATTGCATCATTAGTTTAAGCAATATAAGCACAAACATATATATATGTTATATCCCAAGGTGGATATGTCCTCCCTGAGTCTCTAAAAATAAATATACAAACATATCTATTGAGCATATAGGGTCAAGGAGTGAAGCACTCTGTACTTGTCTTTTTTTGCCTGGCTTTCAATTGATTTGGAGTACTTTGGGATCATATTTAATTAGTAACGTGTAAGCAGTAGGTTTCAGGCTTGGAGCAGGAGTAAGAAGTTTTGAAGTCACTAAAGATTGATTCCCTGAGCCATGAAACCTTTTCTTTTCACCTGAGGCCTCAGGCGAACAATATGTTTTTTCACTTGTCCATTCTCATGAGTGTAATTAAAGCCAATAAAGGACTTTCTAACAAGGAAAAAAAAATTAGGTACTATGTATTAAACAGAGAAGCTGTATTATATCTGTGGCAAATTTATAGCAAGCACAGAAAGTTGTGACATTTGAGTAGTTAACTTGTTTATGCCAGACCTGTAAAATATAAATCGGACTTTAAAATATGAAGAGGACTTAAAAAGTGGATCAAGAATTAGGCTTCAAAATCCATCACAGACATCTGAACATTGCTACTGCCCTGTAATCATACCAACATGGGTAGATCTGTACATCAGCACAAAGTGTGGCGAAGCTGTGCATGACATTTTTGATTGCTGGTTTGCAATATAGTAATGAAAAAATGGCTTACCTGGACTCCATGCAATAGACACCGTGTAAGGTACCTGCTGCTTATTTACTGTTGAAATAGATGCTGAGAAGAAACTTTACAGTACTGGTAGATAAGTCTTGAGGAAACACAAAACACTGAAATTGACACACTTACTAGAAAGTACTACTAGATCTTGATGTCTCCTACCATTTCCCAGTGACCTCTTAGGAGCTGGGTACTGTACAGTGGCCTGCTTTTTTATCTTTCTGTTAACAAGCATAATCTGAAATACATCAGTAATTAAAATTAAGTAAACCTGTCATATTCACTGAGTGTTACAAATTTTGCAGTGCCGCCTTTGATTTCTTCCTTTCTCTGTGCTCCTTGTTCACTAACCCCATTCATAAAATGTGAATATTTGCCACAGGTCTTTCACAGATTTGTGAGGTTTTACTTATGCAGTAAAAGCATTTTGGGGAAAAAATAGAAGCATATTTAACATGTATTTTGTTCTGCATGGGATATCCTGTTGCATCAATTTAAGCCTGTGTAAAGCTGTGTTACCAAAAGTTGGCAAAAAACGAAATAAAATGTGCATGTACAGATAAGCTAAACAGGTTCATAACGGGGAAAAAAATCCCATTTTCCTAATGAAGAAAAATGTGTGTGTGTCGCCGCCGCTTAAGAACTCAACTCTGAGCTGATACTGTTTATTAAGCTAAGGAATGTAGTTTTAGAAGCCTGGGATGTTGGAGGGTTTCTCTGTGGAGCTGTTGCCTCAAGGAGGAGGGAGTTTGCATTCCCTTGGTGTGGTATGAGCAGCTGGATCAATGGCTAATTGTGGTGAGGCTGTGTTCCAGGGACTTGCAGCACGCTCCTAGTGCTGCAGTTGTGAGTCCTACTTTCAAATCAAGAGGGATAAATAATGGAGGAGATTGAATGAATAATAAAGTTAGTTCAGTTTTTAATAGTAGTATAAACTGCCTGAGAACTTTTCGGTTTATTTTATGAGACAAAATCTAAAATGAAATTAAATGTGGCAGATCTGAGAAGTTTCCTAAGAATTTCCCACTGGTGTAATGAATTCATTGAAAATAAGACTGAAAAAGGATCACTTTTAAAGTCCTTTGAACACAGAGCTTTAAAGTAAGGATTTTTATCTTGGACAGAGTATGTCTCATTAGTGAGTTTTTCAAAATATCTAATGTATTGCATCAATATAACAAACAAAGGGAAGTGACTATTTTATAGTTCATCTTTCATTCTTGTTAGGGCTGGGGAAAAGGGAAAATCAATAATAGTGATTTCAATGAAAATATCAAGATTTATGAGAGCATGGAAGTTATTATAAATAATGAAATTAACTTGACAAATACTGCTTTTATTCTAATATGTTTTAAATGCTCTGTGATATTTTCAAAGTGAGCTGTCTTAGGCTTTTTTGTTCCCAAACTACATTTTCATTTTGAAATTATTTTCTTTTTAACCACTGAAAAAAAAGGAAGCAAAAACACACACACGCGCACACATTTTTTGTCTCCAATGAAAACGTGTCTATGCATTTTGATCACCTGAGACCAAGTGAAGAGGCAAATTTGTCCAAGCCGTATTTTCCTTGTTTAATTTGTTTTAAAAAACGGTGTGGGTACAAACTCTAGAACTCAGTACGATTATATGGTACTTTAAAACATGTTTTCTCCTGAGGAAATAGCAGTTCAGTAATGTGTCTGTACCTACATGTCTCATCGTGCATCTCTGCAGAGGGGGCTCAGCAATGCTCTGGGATTGCAGAGGGACACTGAGGGATGTAACTCAGGGTACCTGATATCTTCTAGCCAGCTTTGCCCCTTCAGAAGCAGCTTGGGTATTTTTGTGCTGCACTGCCTTACCTGGTATGTCTGGCTTCACGTCTGTCAAAAGGAGATAATGCTACTCACTGCAACATGGATTGTCCTGACTATGAGTCCTTGGGTGCAGCAGTGAGGGGAACTATAGAAACAGAGGAGAGAATTTAGATGCTTAATGTAGGATGCATTTATAAATACATCTTGGGCCCTGTGGGCCCAAACAAAAAAACCCTAAGATACCTTTATAAAATTTAACTATGAAAGTACAATAATTTCCATCTTTTCTCATCTCAGAACTCCTGCTTATCCACGTATTCTCTTAAGAAGCCTTGGAATGTTTACTAAAATGTAGCACTATGTGATAGCAGATTATACAAGTTAACAAGAAGAGATTTGTGTTTTGTGGCTGTTTTTGGGACCTTAGGAAAAACTGAGAGTTTATCTGAAATGTTAACTTAATGGACAATAATTTTTTCCATCCATAGCAGAACACAGGCATCGTGTGTGTATTTTTTGCTTTTATTAATAGCACTTTGATAGTACAGTTACAAAGCTTGTCCTTGGCTTGCCTTGAAATATCATACTGACTTCACTTATTACAGAATGTTACTTTAATTTTCCAAGGTGAAGTGCTCACAGAGGAGAAATTGGTGAGAAAAAAAATATGGCCAAAACAGTTACATATACCTTTAATTTTAAAGTGCTGTCCAGAAAGGTTTGCAGCAATTTTTGCTGATGCATAAATTGACCTAGACAGTAAATGATACATGACCTTAAAAATATCTGAAGTAGCCTTGCTTGGGAATTTTTAGTGGGGAGTTATTAAATGTCAGAGTAATTTACACAGGCCTAGTTTATGGTTTTGCATTCTCTTTCCCTCTTTCTCTCCGCCGTGCCATCCAAGAACCATGGAATCATTAAAAATATTTTACATGTATCTCTTCTTTTTTTTCCCCTCTTCTTATCATAGAGCTTCATCTTAATTTATTTATCACACTCAGAAAATCTCATCAAATGTGGGACTAAAATGTAGCTCACAAAGACCTGATCCAGCAGAGCACTTAAGTACCTGCATAACTTCATTGCAGTGACATTTTCCATTGCTCATTAACTGGAATTTAAAGAAAATTTTCCATTGCTTGGTGTCTGGGCATTTAGAGGAAATTGTCAGCCAAAATGGCTGAGCCATTTAGAAGAATTAGGTCAGGCAATGAGCAGATTACAAGTTGCAGAAGTCTGTACAGAGCCCTGGAGGTTCAGGCCCCTGGCAGAAAACTGGGGATAGCCACTTGGAGGGTCTTCCAGGTATTTATTGTAATGTAGGCTTAATTCCACAGCTCTTGTCCACTGCTCAGAGTGAACTGCATTTAGGAGAGGAATCATGGTTGTGCAAGACAGCGGAGACTCATGCCTTAAACCTTAGCTGGGCCAGTCAGCTTCAGTGCACTGCTGCCAGGAGGCAGCTCAAGAGCTTCTTCTGGAACAGGTATGATCACCTGGGCATGTCGGTGTTGTGCTGGCTCACACCAGGGAGGCTTGCACTGAGGAATGACCAGGAGGAGTCTTGAGGCAGTCGTCATGCATCCTCTCAGTTATTTGCTGGGTCTCTCCTTGTGCCAAGGAGCTTTCAGTTCTTCTCACTGTTTTTTACTCATGTCCATACTATTATTGTTTGCTGTGACATGGAGGATGTGCTCTCCCAGCTGAGATGCACCTTCTGCTACCTTATTGTTAATACATGAAGAGGAGATATAAACAAGGATCAAAAACTGTTCATAGAAATTACTGCAGAAAGATTTTCTTTTCTTTGTTTTGTTTTGCTTAAATCCGTTGATCCTGCTGTATTACAGCTCCAGGCTATCAAGTAGTGAGAAATAGGTTTTCTGTTCTGTTCTCTTAGTTTCTGGTTGGGTTTTTTTTTTCATCCCTTACAGGAAAACAAGTTAGAGAGTTCTTTAAAGAACAGGAAAGAATAGGTTTCCAGCTTGTTTGGAAAGCCTGACAAATATTGATCTGCTGTATATCCTGTAGATGATTTTTTTCATCAGTGACAAAAACTGAGCTTTATTTCAGACCTCGACTTGCTAAAACTCTCACATGCTACAGTGTAAATTAGTGAAGCATTTTGTTAGCTACCAAACACAAAGCAGTGGATGGTCAGAGAGGAGAGCTTTTTCATCAAGAATTCTGGAGAAGAAAATATGCATTGCTTATTTATTTAAAGGAGGTTTTGCTTTTGAAGATACATCAGTTCCAGGAGAATGTTTTGCCTAAACAGCTTACTGAAAAATCAGCGATCAGTATGAAATTCTCCAAACAGTCATTCTCTTTGTTTCTCCAATGTACTCAGCAATTTCTGGATAGACTGTTTCTGTGTCACGGGTTCATAGCTTGCAATAGGAAAAACAATTTCTGTTACCAAAGTACCTTTTTTGAGGCTTTCATTTTATAAATCCTACGTGTTATCCTTTGAGCCTGTACTCCTTTAACTATAAACCAGTTTACATGGAAGTGCGTAACAATGAAGTCTCCCTATTCCATGTGTGTGTGTGACTCTCATTATGAAACATAAGCTGCTGCTGGTTTTAATGTTGGGGTGATTAGAAGTTACCCTCTCTAACAGTGGTCTTGTAATCACTGTATAGTGATTTGAAGTCTATGACCAGTTCCTCATGGTCCCACAGGTGCCCTAACTGCCATTATTAGTTGTTTCGGTGACAAGACCAAGCTTGGACTGGAGATTGAGGTTTGACCTGGAATTATAGAGCCCTGGTTTGAGGAATGAAGCAAGAAAAAAATTTATGTTTCCGATGCCTCACTTGTTTTCTGGTGGAATAATTTCTTTCTCTGGAATGATTGCTTCCTCAAGCATTCCTTGAGGAATAGTACCTTCCTTAAAGCAGGATTGAGTTCTGGGCCCAGTGTCCCTTCCAGCTTTATATACCATGGCTTCGTGATCTGAATTCATAGAGAGAACAAACAAGTGCCCAGATAAGAATTAGACACCCTTTTGATTATTAATTTTTTCATTTATTTTCAGATGGCTTTTCCTTTTGTTGTGTTGTTCACACATAATGCCTCTGACTCTTCCTATGTCACACTACATCTTTGCAGTAATTTTCTGTGCTGTTCTGTCCCTCTGGATTTTACAGCCATGGATCAGAAAGGAAGTGCAAGCCCTAGCAGAAATAATAAATCCACTGCAGGTCTTGAAGGTACTAATTTCTGCAAAACAAAATACTGCCTCAATTTTGTTATGGGCTAGAAGGGGTGATCAAAGTGAAATACATTCATTGTGGAATTGGTTTGCACAGCCTGCTTCTAAACCATTGCACACTCTTTCTAGATTTCTTTCCCCCTCCAAAAAAAGTAAATAATGCAGTTGTGTCCTGCCTGGCCTGCAACACTGTGCCCCCTGCAGCACTTGCACAGTTCAAGGATTGTTCCCAAACCAGGCCTGTCTCTTGAGATGGACAGGGAAAGTGTGTTTGCTTGGCAAAGGGGTCACTGGATAACACGTTAGAGATCTGTGAGGGGCTGCACAGTGCTCTGCTTGTGGGTAATGCAGGGAGCCAGCCACACAGTTGCTGCACTAGAGTACTGCGAGTCATGGTCATCTCCCAGATGCCAGATTGCCTGGTGTGCCTGGAAGTCTATGGCATGTATTCTGTGACTCCAACTGGAAAGTTGAGATGGTTGGTTTTTCTGGAGTAATATGACATTTGAAAGAATATTTTAGGAACTGTCCTGTAATAGCAGGTATTTTTAATCTGTGCAATCTATCTAATTAGATTCAACCATGCCCCATTCCTTGTCTGATTGCCTGAGCATTTCCGCTTAACCAGTGAAGTTTATTCAATAAGGTGTCCTATAATGCTATTTCCTTCCTTGAGAGTATATGTTATCATCCCCAACACAGACTTAAGAAACCCTCCACTTTTTTTCTTATTTTAACATCCTCTGTCTACACAGTAAAGCCCCATACTTTAGTTAGGAGTCACCTAGCTGAGGAGAAACCTAGGTGAGACTTTGGATCTCATTCATTTTCTTTTTAAGTACCTAGAAGATTCTTAAGAGACACAGCAAGTATAGAGCAAGCCCAATATAGGTAGAATCCCCATAAATTTAATACAAGCTGGTTAAATTGTGGATTCAAATAGTTAACAAGATTAGAAATAATAAGAAATTAATACAGTTGCACAGGCAGTTGACTCACTATTACTGTCATTTCCTTTTGGCTTTGGTCATGGGGATAACAAGGTAAGAAATAACTGTTTGTTTCCTTTTATTGATTGGTTTGATATTTGAAATAAAGATGATTTTTTTGTATGAAAAAGTCTTTTGTAACTTAATATTATGTTAATTAGAATGGATGTCTTCCTGAGCCTTATTTTCTTGTTCATTTGATCTAATTAGCTGATTAATTTTTAATTGCCTACTGAGAGATCTTTACCATATTGTGATTTGTGTTTTATGTTTATATTTGGAAAACAATGGTATGCCTAAAATGACTCAAAAGTATTGTCCTGAGGTATTTCTGCAAGGGATAATTGCAAATTATGATTTCTTCCTGCTTCCTAATTTTGGTGCAATCCACTTTGAGTGAGTACTCATTAATAGGCTTGCACAGTGTGGAGTAGTAAGAAGGTGTTTCAGTTAGGGAAGCTTCATGGTAGAGGATTTGTGAGTTAGTGATCAAATGGAAAATAAATCTCTTGGCTCTTTATGAACTGCAGTGAACACTTCCCAACTTACAACATTTATTCTTTTTCTCCATAGTGATGTTCTGAGATTCTTAATGTATTAATAAGTTTAGAAATAGAAGTATAAAGTTCTAATAAGGCCAAGTGTTGGTTAAAACTTATTTTCTGGTGAGAGAAAATAAATCATAGTTCTTGGCAAGTTATTTCAAGTTATTCCCTAAATGTTTAAAATTTGCACCTTATTTGTAGACTGAATTAGTCTTGCCATAACTTCTAGTCCTTCGATCTTGTTCTTTCTTTGCCTGCTATATTGAAGAGCCCTCTATTATCAATTTTTTGTTCTCTATGGGAGGCACTTGTAGCCTGTGATCAAATTGTTCTTTAACTTTTGCTTTGATAAGTTAATGGATTGAGTGCCTTGAGTCCCTTTGTAGAAAGACATGTTTCCTAATACTGTAATTGTTCCCTTGGCTTCCTTGTAATCTATGGAATTTTTCATAGTCTTTCTTAAAACAACACCAGGAACACAGTGAAATTACTGGTCATTTCACTGATGCAAATAAGATAACACAACCTCCCTGCTCCTATTTATTATTGTTCATACATCTGATGAGCATAGTAGCTTTTTGTTAACTGCAGTAATCTAAAAATTCATAGTAATCTGGTTACTTGTCATGGCCTGTGTTCCCAGAACCTTGCCTCCTCTCTGGGATCTCTTTTTTTCCAAAGCAGAGTCTTCTCTCATTAAATCTGTCTCATTATACTCATTCCTTGATTCATGGCCTTCCTGTTAGCTGTACTGAAGTACATAATGTCTGGTTACACTCACCTAATCCAACTGTCTTCTCCTTTATTTTCCATTTTCTAGTCATCTTCCCATATTATGAAAATGTGATTTTTTTAAATAGAAGTGAAAAATAGTCTAGGAGGCAAGAGCCAATTCCAATACTAGTGCCTTGTTTCCCAGTCACATAAAGATGGGTTAGATGTATCTGCTGCATAGTTTTTAAGTAGGTTAGGATGCCATTCTGATTCACTGTTTCTCATTTTAGCCATCCAAAACCTAGTTTCTAATGATCACTAGTTTTCTAAGCTCTTATTAGTCAACAGAGAGAGATGGAGACCTTCACAAGAAAGATGTAGTGGACTTATCTGAAAAACCATAAATCACTTTTTGACAGTGTCTTTTTCTTTTCATAGACTATAATGGGAACACAGAGAAGTTAAGACAAGCTGCCAGACTTTTAGATAGCTGTAATTATTGTGGATGAATCCCATCTCTTATACTTTTAAGCTTTTCTGCCAAACTGTGGTGTGATTCAAAGCTGGTTCTCTTACAGGCATCAATCAAGATGGTTGCCTTTAGCAGCCCCATTTGTAATCACATCAGAAAATGGTATCAATTTAGCTTGACAAAATCTGCTTTCCAGAAACCCATGTGGATCAGCATTAATTTGATTGTCCCTTTTAGTTCTCTATCAGGTTAGTTATCACTTATATGCCTCTTTTGCTTTTTTATCAGATCCTTTTATCAAATCCCGACTTTTTTCACTTTAATATTGACACACATCCAAACTGTGAAAAATCTGAGGCTCTGATGTCTTAGATTTTTTTTATTTGCTTCCACCCCACCTATATCAGATGAACTTTTCTCTGAGGTACTCCTTCAGTCCTTGATCAGTCACCAGGAGGTCTCAGGATGACTTAGAGCCATTTCTGATAAGATGTCGTTTCCATGCAGCCTGTCCATGTGATTAAGTCCTGCAACCTGCACAATGGAGGTAATGGTTTTGGGATTTTTTTTTGTTTGGTTTGTAGTTTTGGCTTGTTTGTTTTTTCTTTTTTTTAGGGCTTGAAGTGTAACATTTCATAAATATATTAGATTGTGTGCTTCTCTTTTGAATCATGCATGGCTTTAAACTTTTTTTTTTAATAAAGAAGAAAAAGTTATCACATTTTTGGTTTTTCTTTATCTTCCTCATTTCTTTTATTTTTGTAGAATAGAGATGTCTGGAAGAAAACAGACAGATCAAGGTGGTCTGTTGCCTGCTGACTGCAGAAAGCCCTGTAGGGCTAAAGGGGAAACTGTGACTTTGTACCTGTTGTATGGTAAGAGTTGAAAACCAAATGATCTTTTTTATTTATTATTGTTGCATAAGCAGAATGCTCTGGAATGAGGAATTTTGCCTTCAAATTAAAAGAATGCTTGCAGAATAAAAGTAATAGGAGAAAATATACACAATGGTGTTTTCCTGATAAGGAGACTCCCCAAAACTCAAAACTACCTGACAGACAAGAGATGACTCTTGCAAGAGTGTTCATTCAAGTCAATGTTATTTTGGAAACTACTGGTGTCAATTCAAATACCAAAATGCTAATCTACCTGGTACCAAAGTGATGAGCTGTGAAGTCAAGTCATTGCCATTCTGTCCAGCCTGATCCCTCTGCCAGATTTTGAGTAGCACCTCAAAGGACAGAGTCATATATTTCATTCCAGCCTCTCCTGTTCATCTGTTGAGGGATGTGTTGCCACTGTTGAAGTGGATCCTTTCACAGGATGCATCAGGATTTTGTGTACTTAAAAATGGTGGACTGCAATGTCAACAATTATAGGAATAATTTATTTTCTTTAAAGATGGATTAGAGAAATAGTTCAATGACGTGTCCTTCTTCCTGGGTAATCCAAAGACAGATTTGGATGGGAGAGCAAGGTGGTGTTACCTGGCAATGATATTTCACACTGCCTAATTCTGAACCTTCTGATAAATATCAGGGACCCAGTTAATGTCCAGTGCAACCACCCACTGTTGGAAGTTAATTCACCTCAGTTGGAGGTGTCTAGAATTTTTTCTTCTCTTTCCTTAGTCTTATCACTTCCTTCATTTTTTGCTGTTGTCCGCTATTTCTTCCTCTGCATCAGAAGTAAAGGTAATAGTTTTGCAAGGGCCAGAGTACCAAATGGGAGGGTTGGAGAGTTGCAGTTCACTGAGGGTCTGAAAATGTTGGTTTTTTTTCAAATTCCGACTTTGCCAGAATTGTGCCATGTAGGACATTTTGAAAGAATATTTTCCAAAATGCAGTTTGTAGTCCAGAACTAATATCTTACAACACAGCAAGTATATAGTTATCGCTCCAACATCTCCTACATCGTCTTAAAAGAATGTTTGCACTGAAGCCATTTCAGATCTTTGGGACAGATCACACTTAGGCTCGTTGTAGGAGTTACCTAACCAGCAATGAGTTGCATTTCATCATGAAGGTATTTACATGATTACTTCTTGGGAGGTGTTCATCCAAGTGTAAATTACTCTGCCTCAGAACAGATTTTAGTTAGTGCTGACAGCTTGGATGACTGGCACATTGTCATTTTCATAACACACCTAAAAAGAAGGTGCCAAAAGAACCTAAGTGGCATTGGTGCAGCGAAAAATTTCCAGTAAAAATTTGTCTCAGGGTGTATTGGTTGGTTTCAGTTAATATCTGGCATAAAACAGCATTAAAAACTATTATTTTTCTTTCACGCTATTTGAGGGGGAGGGATCTCCATTCATGTGATAGCGGTGTATAGTGATACTGCTGTGGTAACACAAAATTATGTGGTTTATGCTTCTTCTATAATGCATACTCATCCTCTTTTCAGCTGTCCCTGAACTACTTCAGCTGAGCTAATGTCATGAAAACAGTTTATTTTCTTTCCTAGCCATTTTTTCAGAGGTTTTGTGGGGTGAAACTTCTGTGCTTTTGTGGATATTTTGCCCTGATTTCCCAAAGAATAGAAGGGATATGCAGTCACTCCCTGTGTCAGATAGTCAGTTGTGTTCCTCTCTCTGTTTACCAGTTACAACAAAATTTGATGGAAAAAAAATGATTTCTGAAATTAAATTCCTACTAGTATTAGGAAAGGTGGTGGTTAAAAAGAGCAGACAGAACCAATTTATTATCCTCCATTCCTCTGGACAAGAGAATTGCCGCACTAGAGTGATGCTACATGTGCTCCAGGGTTCACACATTACTAACCACATCTCACATGCACTTTATTAGACAGAGTATAATCCAGACATGGGATGCAAATCAAAGTGAACCACACTTTGTGAGTTTACAGCTCAGGAAATGGAGAGAAGCTGCTTTCCTTCTGCTCACTACAGCAGAAATCCTTTTGAAAAGAATGTTGGTTCCAACCTCTGCTTTGTAAGTGTGCTGCATGTGATTTCATCCCATTAGCTGTGATGGTCACCATTCGGTCCTGTAAGTGATGACGTGATGTAATGGGGGAAAGGGTTGTTTCCAGTGTTATCAGTATAAATCTTCCTGTGAACACTTGACCAGGAGCACACATGTTTTGCAACTATGTCAGTTTAAAGAAACCAGTTATTTCCCTACAGTACTGTAGAATGGTTTTGTTTTTATTTTTTTTTTCTGGCAAGAGATGTGAAGAATTAGCCATTTCTATATATTATAATATTTTTTAATGCTGTAATGGTTCACATCCAGATTTTAAAAACAGGAGGCATGTAGCCCACAGTTTTGTTTGTTTCATTTATTTAGCATGGCATGGCTAGGTCCTGGAACTAGCTTATATGAGGTCATTACCCTGTTGATTAAATAGTGTGATGAAAAGGGCATGATAATACACTGCTGGGAGATTATTGCCAGACACTTTGCAAACAAAGCTGCTGAAAGGAGAGCAGTTGTGAGACCTTCAGTGTGGTGTGTAATTAGCAAGCGAGTAGGAATTAAAATAAAGGATACATGGCGTGATATTGTGATTATGTGCAGATAAGCAATGTTTTGAATACTCCCTTTTGGTAATTCTAATGAGAATACATCTTAGTACAGGAAATGTCTGCTGGGACTACACTATCCAGAATCCTTAAACAAGCTGTGCAGTAAATTGTCCCCAATAGTGAAAAAAAAGCATGGATGCAATGCTGTGGAGCTGCCTGTTTCTTCAAACCTTTTTCTCTGTGTCTTTTTTTTTTTGAAAAATCTCATATTGGTATAATGAGTGTTAGAGAGTGTTTTTCTTTGGGATGGAGCTCCATTTCTTTAAAGAACTCCAAACTATCTTTTGGGGGACAGCAACCCCAATTTGAAAAAGCTACCTTTTGAGTGGGAAACATCAGCCACTACAACATGAAAGAGCTGTCTAAACCTGGGATGTACAGGCAGTACCAAACTTGTGATTCTTGTACTCAGCCTAGCTTCCCCTCTGTCCTGAGGAACACAAATACTTGCATGTTACATGAAATAAATCAGAGCATTTGATTTATTCTGTGGCAACCCTTTCAGTCCTACAAAACCCAACAGATCAGAGGCTTTTCAGGCAGCATCTCAGTTGCCTAAAGGGGAATAAAATGGAAATTTTCAGAATAAGGCACAGACCAACTTTAGACAGAGATGGATGGACATTGGCAGACATCTTTCAGGCCATTTCTTTGCCCAGTTTCAAGATCCTTCCAGTCATGAAATTCATCACAAGACAAAGAAAATTTTCAAAATAATGCTAGTACAATTCTTCAGAGCTGTTACCCATGGTGTTTTAGATACGGGAGGGATAACTCCTGTCTTAGTGTCTATCAAAAATCTCAAGCTGCACATTGAATAGATAAAGTTAAACAGCCACAGCAGAAGTAACAGTGGGAGAGAAGAAGGCACCAGGGAAAAGAAAAAAGGAGGGGAGAGGAGAGGAAAAGAGAAAAACAGAGCTTTAGTGGGGGAAAGCATCCACTCAAGGCAGAAGGGTTGAAGCAGCCAGGGTAAGGGCAAAATAAATGGGGAATACTCTATCTGGCTCTATTAACCTTAATTTTAGTTCCTCTTTTCCATTTTTCAGCTTAAGTAAGCAAGCATATAGCCATGTTTGTATAATAGCTGGAGTAATGAAGATGGAATATACCAATTTGGGGCTAATTCTTGCCCTCAGGAGAGCACAGGCACTGCAGCTGTGGCCAGCCCCTACCAAAAAGTAGTGGTGAGGAGAACAGCTCCTTGTATCTGACTTCCCATTACATCCTCACCAGGGACCACCATAGTCTAGCCCTTAGAGTAAATAGATAAGGTTAATTTTCCCATCTGTAGAGTTGGTTTAGCAGCTCTCAGCACCGGTTCAGTTGTGCTCCCATTGAAGCTAATGGAGTGGTTTCCTTGAGAACAGTTGGACCCAAAAAGCCCATTTATAACGTTTCTCAGATATTGAAGTTCGTGTCTTGGGACTATCTTTTGTTCTCTTCCTATTTGATATCTTCATCTTCCAGATCATAACAGGCAGGCTTTTTCTCAACTTTATCACAATTGCTGTTACATACTTATAGCCATAATATCCCTTGATTTGGGGGTGTGGGAGAAACATGCAGCGTGCCACATTTGACCACATCCTCTGAAACTGAGGTTGTGGTTGAGCTAATTATTTTCACGGCTGGAAGAGAACAGACAATGCTGCCTAAAGAGTGGGAAGATATGTGTCTGTGTGAGCCTGTGTTTGTGTGGTTATACCATCTGGGATGAGCAGAGCCAGATATACTTCCCCTTGGCTTTTTTTTAATGTGCAAATCCTCAGTAAACATGCAAATGGTGAAGTCTCATTTCTCTGCTCAAGTCCTGCATTTCTCTGGGGGTTGTAGCACTGGGGATTGCATCTTGCTGCAGAAACCCTGCCCTCTGGAATTCCTGTTCTTCATTCCCCAACTGACGCTTTTTGCTTCTGTGGGCAGGGGGGAAGTTGCCCTTCCTCTGCATTTCTTGTTTTTGTTACACAAGCAGTATGAGGTACCCTTTATTTATAATCTGAACGTTAGGGATGTTGGGCCAATCTGGTGCTTCCAGCTGGCTGAACACTTCCTAGAGCTTTGGATGCCAGATATAATGTAATTTATTGTGGAAAACAGTAGGGGAAATACACTTCTTGCTATCAAAGGTTAATGTAGAATATCAGCAGCTCTTCAGCAAGGGTACATGTATTGTTGGGTAGTCTGTGATTATGCATCTCTTATTAAAATAGAAAAATAAATTGCCTTCCTTTTTGATGCTGCTGTTTAGCCCCTTCTCTTTTCCCTCCTTCCCCTCAGTTATTTTAAATCCTTCATTGAATTTTGCAGTTTTCACATGTTTCCTCAGGGAGAAAAAATAAACTGTACTTTGTTTGTTTGGCATGAAACTGAGCAAAATAAGAGGGGTTTCTCTTTTTTTGGCTTTGTTTTAACTAAAACATCTGTTTCTGTGCCAAGGCAGAGCAAAACTGCTGAGTTAGCCAAGGCTATAAATTGAACTGGCCCTTTTACCTCTAGAAAATATTAAAGCATCCTTCTGCCACTGAGCTGGCACTCATTGCTGGATCAAGTGCTACTATTAACGGGAAATCAGGAAAGTACATTATCACTCCAGTGCTGTCATTACCAGAGGGTTTCACTGAACTATAGAATCAGGAAAGTGACTCTAGGAAGACCAGAGAAAAATGGCGCACTTTGAGCAAGGGAAGGGAAGGGAAGCTTCAGACAAAAAACTTGGAGACACATTAAGAGTTTTTGAAGGTACCCAGCATGGAAGCAAGTGGCTGCTTTTAAAGGGGATGTATTAGGTAAAGTGTCCCATTATTCTTCAGGTTTAGAGATAAACTGGTGTAGACTTTCCTAATGGGCTCATTTAATCAATTCTAGAAGATCTGAAACCTGCCAAGGCAAGATTGAGTCCGCCTGGAATCTAATGAGGTTCATTCTGCACCAAGGAAAACCCCAGAGAGATTTTATTGGCAACTTTTTTACTTCCCACTGGAGTATGTTCCCTTTCAGGCATTCTTCTGCTTAAGAGAAATTTTTTTAATAATCAGAAATACACAGTGAACTGCAGTGATAGTTCAATTAAAAATATAATGGAAACATACAGAATAGTAAGTTAGCAAATACTGTGATTGTTTAAGACATAAACTTAGTACTTACTGTGGGTGTTGCCAGGTCAGTAGATGAGGGAGCTGCTTTCTTCCTGCAAAGCCATGCTGAATTCACCAGTTCCTTTGTCATTAGAGCCATAAGGAAGACTTAGGCGAGCATTTTTTTATAGTTCACAGTCTAGGCTGCATCTGACTTCCATTTATGGGATGAAAAAATGACAAATATTACATAAATTCAGTTTGGTTTGCTTTTCATTTTCAAAGTTCTCTAGAGACCTGAAATAATCTTCCTGACACCCATGCAAGGTAAGCGTAGCTATCGAGTTTTACAGATGTGGAAACTGAGGCACAGACAGGTTAAATAATGTCATTTGAAAATATAGGTGCCTAAAATGAAGCAACTTGAGTCCATGATCCAGACAGCAGAAGCTCCAAGCTCCTGATTTCACTAGAAAATGAGTATGCTCAGAATATCCATGCAGCAAGCCCTGAATGGATGTGCTGAAATCTGCTGCAGAGCAAGTGTCCCCCAAGTATGCTTCCCCTGCTTGTGGTCAAACCACTAGACCAGAGCAGCCCTGAGTGATTGTCAGGGCCTACATGCTGTTCCTAGCCCTGGTTAGGATTTGGGAATCTGACATTTTTACTGATATTTGCTCCCAATTTACCTGCTGTTAGTCAAGTCCCTTAATTCTATACCTGCATTTTTTTATGTGTATGTAAAAAGTCTCCTCAATAGGCATGATCAACTTCATAAGAAAACCTCTTTAGCAACATAAAATATATTTTTGTTTTTGTTTCTTGGGATAGGATTCCCTCTGAGAATTACCCACAGAGCCACATATTTGCTTTGCTCAGCACTATTCTGGTAGAAATATTTCTTGTTTATTTAGTCTTATGCACTGATCTGACATTCCTGTGTTGCTACAACACATTTGAGTAAGAGATTGAAGTACCCAGGGAATCCAAGATGATTCCTAGAAGTTAAGAACAGGCACTGATTTTAACTGTGTTTTTTGGGGGGCTCTAGTTGGAGTATAAGCACATCCAGTTTTTCAGCACGTCCTGAGCCCTGAGTCTGTGTAGAGCTGGGATTGTTCTGGTTGTCTGAAGGCAGCAGCCTCTGTAGTTCACGACAAACATTTCCAACCTGGGGCTCCCAAGGAGCAGATGTACCTTTGAAACATTGGCTATTTTCACTGAGCACTTATTAGTTTGACTAATACAATTTCTGTCAATTCATAGTCTCAGTAAATTAAACAATATTGAGCTACTATTTCACAATTCTTCGAAAGTCATCTATTCCCTAAGCTACAGCAGAAAAGAATATTTCCTCGTCCCTCTGCCTAAGTTGTTTTTGAAGAGGTTTCAAAAATCATTCAGATAATGAGACTTCAGTGCTGTGAAATTTTATCAAAGGGCACTCTTTCCCTGGACTCAGATATGAACATATTTTGCCAATCAGATAAAACTTCCCAAGCTTTTTTCTAGCAGTATCGGTGGTTAACTTGATCTTATTGCACTGTAAACGATTTTGTGCTACAAATCATTTTTCATAGAATCTCTTTGTTATGTTGGGTGAACTCTGGAAAGATTATTTGTAAGAACATTTCCAGGAACTTTACAGCACAGTGTAGTCTGCAACAAAATGAAAATTACTTAAAAAGGGTTTCTTTTAGATTAATAAAAAAGAGAATGTATAATGAAAAGGACTGATAGGGAAAGATTTAAGTACAGTAATAGGCAGAAGAAATACCTATTAAGCAGAATAATGTCTGTATACCAACCCCCTCTCCATTTTAAATTGTATATATTATTTTAGCTGTTAGGAATCCGTCCTTCCACCTTGTGAAAACTGACAATTTTTACTTACAGCCTGAAGCTAAATACTGCAGTGCCTCAAAATGGAAGATGAAACAAGCCAACAGGTTTTCTTTGTCTTTTGAAAAAAAATGAAGTGTCATTTCTTCTCCCTCCCCCTCGCGTGTTCCTTACCCCCCTGCTACATCCCTACTGGTATTAGCAGCTTTTCCTCCAAAAAAGCACTAGATGGTGCCCCTTTTCTTTGAGAGTGACAGAGCTGGATTCCCAAGGGACATGCTGCCCTGCCGGGAGAAGCATTGGACACAAAAACTTGGAGCATCTTCTTGTCCCTTAATATAATTATGAGTCCAATATAAGTCTCTTTTATATCTTTCATGTCTTCAAACCTGAACTAGATACATCTTTAGGAGACCCTCTTGTTCCTGTTGGAAAATGAGTCATGTCTTCAAAGATTATATGGGCAGTAAAATAATTTTTTGAAAAGTGATTTTAAATGAAAAAGGAGAAAGGACAGGATATGTACCTTCCTCCCTGTTTTCAGCAGCCCAGCACTGCGACATCAAAGAACATTTGCGTTCCATGCTGAAAAGAAAACTTTTCAAGTCAACGATCTTTAATTAGATGTTAGATGGGCAGTCTGACTGATACTAATTTGTTAATTTTGTTATGAACCTTAGCCTTTAACTGACTGTTTGTAAACAGAATTGATATTACATTTTAATATTTCTTTCAAATAAAGTACCAAACAGGGAATCTGGCCTAGCCTTGTATTCTGTGTGTTCTGTCAACTTACTCTATATCTTTATAAAAAAAATTATTAGTTATGTTCATCAGATTGTTACCTAGCCTTTGAAATTGGAATGACTAATTGGCTAAAAGGATATTACCTACCTGCATCTGTATTTCTTTCTGCAAAATAGCTGTTTACCTGGTACATGTCATCTTTGTATTTAGACAGTCATTATATTCCTGACCCTTAACAGAAGAAACTGGTAACATGACACTGAAACAAATTCAAAATCAACAACAAATAAAGTATTCGCTTGTTAAGAAGGAAAGTTGAGGCAGATATCTAACCTCTCATTGTGAAAACCCTAAAATGTAACTGCAAAAAGCCACTTCGTTTAATCTGTTTCTTTATGCATTTGAAATAGCATAAAAATAATCATTCTTTGAAGTGACCCAAGATAAATTAGTCCAGGTTTGTCATTTTTTACTATTTTTGTAAATGATCCTTAGAAAATTAGGTCTATTGGCATCTGGGAACAAAAATTCAACTGGGAAAAGAAGCTCTAATATGAAACAGAAAGAATTATTCCCATGCTCTGGCTGCCCTGTCATATGTCATGACATGTGGCAGGTTGACTGCTCATTAATTCTATTTATATCAGTATGATAATACACCCCACTGAGTACACATGTGTTAAAATATTCATAAATTATGTTTAGTGCAAGCAGATATACATTACATGCCAAAAGAAGACTATTATTTAAAGACAAAACTGGTAAACAGTCAAACATGGAAAAGTCTTTTTAATCTTAGTCCAGTATGGTGTGTATCATCAAACTCACATTTAATTGCCTTTACTTGCAGACTCTGTCTCCAGCAATGCAATATCTAGTGCACCTTTATATTTTTTAACAGCTTGCAAAAGAAGCGGCTTTTACTGAAAGTGTTTGGAATTTCAGCAATTACTGTAAATGTCATATTATTTCAAAGCAATAACTATAACAATTTGAAAAATTTAAAATGAAGCTTTACTTTGACCTGCACATATTTCAAGGTACTTTTACACAGCTTAAAGTCTACTCTAAACATTAAAAAAATAAAATGTGAACTTACTTTTGAAGGGAGATGTGGTTTAGCCCCCAAAACAGTTAATAGTAAATTTTAGGCAAAAATTAGCCAAAAATAGTTAATCATCCTTACTCAGGATATTTTATGTTACATATATCTCTATATTTATACCTATATCTATATACCTTAAACTTTTAAAAGGCCTGTTAAATCAGTAAAATGAAAAGTATGTTTTACAGATAGGTAATTTTGCATAGAATGTGAAAGTAATCTCAGGATATTAAACCAGATACATCTGTGTCTTAAAATCCATTTGTTCAGCATCAAAATGCTCTTCTATGTGCAAACAGTCTTGAATTGTTCCTAGCATTGTATCTGAATTATTAGAATATTTAGACTTCTTTTTTCTGGCAATGTATCATTATGGATTATGATTAATTCCTTTATTTAAAAATATCTTTGAAATGATGTTTTAAATTTAAAAATGCATTTCAGAACTTCAGAAGTTATCACAAATTATCATGGACCAAAATCCCTGCAAGTTTGAAAATTATTAACAGAAGGTATGAAATAGTATTCATTTATTGGCAGGTATTGTGATAGCAGTTCTCCTACTAAGTAAGCACAAACCAAGCTGGTTTTGATACCCTGTCAGTGTTTCACATTTGGAAAACAGTTTTTAAATTGTTTTAAAAATGTCAAATGTTGTAATGGGGGCAGAGAGAAGGGAGAAAGGGGTTATTTCTTGGTGAAATTTTGAGAAGATGTACGATGAGATTTGGAATTCATATATATATCACAAAGGGCAAATCATTACCTTGTTTCTACTCCGTTTTAAGAGACCTGTACAGTGACAGGTATGTGACTGACTCTAAAGTGTATATAACTATTCTAATCACAAAACCGTGCTAATGTTTCTAGCAGCAGTGAAGCATAGCAACTTCTGATAAAGGATGAAGAGGGGGCACAGTAGTCTGATGTTATAAAGTCATCTCTTCAGGAGATTTAGTGGGAAGATAGTTTGCCCAGGTGTTTGTGGGCAAAAATGTCAGCCCTTGATTTTGGCTGCATTGCCCAGTTGATGGTTGCCCAGCTATACAAGTGGCTCAATTTTAACCATCAGTGAAATGGTTAGAAGGGGTTGGGAATTTTCTCTTTCTTTGATTGAAAAGGCTGGCTTGAGGAAACCAAAACTTTTTTTTGCAGGCAGGTATCAATTTCAAAGAAACTTTCATCAGAAGAGATTTGTCAGCCATCGGATGGAATTTCTGGTCGAGACCAGAAGGAGATGGCAAAGTTGGAGTATCAGGTAGCGCTGCGATCGGCCAGGGCACTCACCTGGAATGTGGAAAATCAAGGTTCAGGCCTGGGGACTTGAACGTGAGATTTACAGAGTGCCCCGAATGACACTTTTGAGTTGTTTGCTTGCTGTGCATTTAACTGTTTATGTAAAATGCAGCTCTGCTAGTGAGCAGGAGATCTTGAAACCTGATGTGTCCCTGATGTGTCGGACTAGCCTAAGACCTGAGGCAGTCTGTTGAAAATGCAAGACAGTGGCAAAGCAGGCAGCAGAGTGTTTTACTTACCCACCTTTCAAATACCGCCTGTTCATCTCTCATTCTTGTGTTTAAAATTCAAAAAATCTTGGTCCTGGTGAGGAATGGGTACATTTCTGAAATCTCATAATAGCTTTGCAAAATGCAAAACCTGCTTCTCCCGTCCCACTGCTATCCACTTTGCCATAGAAACAAATTGCAAAAATCCATTGAATTCCTGGGAGCAAACTGTGACTCATGTAAAATGATTTGTCAATTGCTATAGAATTTACTGGATGTAAGGTTCATTGTAAGTATAAAAATTGCAGTCTCTTAATAAGACAGCTTTTAAAAATAAAACACTTTCTGAATTTTAAGAAACTTTGTAATAATATAAACAAGGCTTTTAATCTTGGTAATGTTAGAAGCAAATTATATACAACGTCTAATTTTATCAGACGATAACAGTTGTAGTTTTTATCTTCAAAAACAGGTTGTGAGTGCTTGAGGGGAATAACTCTTCATAGCAAAAGCTGAGTTAATTTTGTGTTGTCTTATGTTGCTGGCAGAGAAGCCTTTATTTAGTTCATCTCTTTTTTCTGGTTGTTTTTTTCTCTAAAAAAAGGAGTAATTTCATGCAGCAGTTTATTTAAATACAGAAAAAAAATCACATTAGAAAGATCTCTCATTATAAGCTTTCTGAAAGTTTGCTATGCACTTTCATGTAAAACTTGGCCTCAGTACAGAACTGCTGTACAATCATTTTCATCTGAGATTTGAACATATTGGATGAACTAGAGCAGTTCTTTCTTCTATCCTGTCATTTTTTCCCTTGGAAATGATGAGCATATGGCAACCACCCTTACTGGATTCTCAAACAACAGGAGGGACCTTATTTCGATTCCTACATCCTGTCATCAGTGAATCCCATGATATTTTGTTCTTGCAAGGCTAAAGATGTGATTCGCATTTGCCATAAGGACAGAGCTTAATGTGATGCCATTTTACCACAGGAGCCCTCAATCAGTTAATTAAACATGATATAAATCACTGCATGTATTTGTAAAGTAAGATTAATACGGCAAAGTCAGAGTAATGAGGAATCCTCACCATTGTCTGAGTGTGAATCACTGATACAAAGATTACCCTTTTTTGAAACTGGATATCTTTGAGTGGGTTTTGTTGTCTTAATCCCTCAGACTGCTTTGTGCAACTTGAAACCCGGACCTGTCATCTTTAGCCAAAATTTCAGCCATAACTTCCTCAGCTTTCACCCAATCATTTAAATCAGCATTCATAATACTTAGAAAGATCAAGCCTTTCAGCATACCACAAGGCTTCTTCATATCACCTGGGACATTGGCAACATGTTTAATAAATATTTCATTTCATTTCATCATGGAGATTCTTCTTTTGGGTTTTTTTTTCAGGGGATTTACAGGGTACCCACAGCAGCACATTCCACCACAATGGTCATTTAGTTTTACAGGCTTAATAAAAGGGTTTTTTCTTTTTTGAAGTGCTGTGAAGCCTTGTTAAGCTAGAGCAATTACAGACACACAAGATAGGTGCTCCAGAAAGATCAGAGCCCCCTAAAGACAGCTCTCTAGGGTTCTGGAGCTCTATTTGAAAAGCACTCAGTTTACAAAAGAAGAGATTTATAAACCCACACTGTGAAAATCCTGTGTTCAAGTAATGCTAAGGACCTGATATTATTTAATATGCAATACACTTTAGCCATTCCCTTTTGACATCAGACTTTGAACTACTCAAGGAAGTCTCCTGATAGAAGGGCATGCCATGGCACTGTATGTATCCCATGGCACTACGTACATCCTGTGGCATAATGTCTTTCATGGAACACTATTCTTTTGTTTCAGAGCACCAGGCCTGTATTTTGCTATTTTAAAACACCAGACAGATCCTGCAGATAGTAGGCAGCCTTGACCCTTTGTATTTCAGTTAGGAATATGTAGGAGAGGAAAGAAAAATGGAAGAAATGAAGCTGTCCTTGTTCTTGGACTGAATTCTGTGTTCATCAGGGCAGTGAAGACAGGGTTCAGGGTAGAGGCAGATCCAATGAAAGGAAAAGGTGCCTCAAACAGAAGCCTATGCTGGAGGTCTTACAGTGTCTGAAAAGAGTCTGAGAAGCATTATGCTATCAAAGGAGCTGGTAAGAGGAAAAGATACAGTCAGAATTCTTAAGTGCTTTCCAGAAATCATAGACTTTACTCAGAAGATACTTCTGTCAGCTTGTGACAGACCCTCACTATGAGTGAATGGCACAAGTGATACTGGTTTAAAATGCTGAAGGTGTCCCAGCTGGAATTGGGATGTCTGGGGGGTAATTCAGTGTCAAAGAAGTAAACTTCCATCTCCCAGCTCACAGGAGAATATTGTGCTGCCATTGTGCCATCAGCTCCTTCACCAGAAAAAGGGGAAAAGTGAGAAAATACATGGGTGCTTTCTGCTTCTCCCAGTGCAGTTGTGTTGCTGGATGTCAAAGATCGTGAGCAGAGAGTGCAGAAGTGACTCCAAAAGCCAAAGGGGAAGGAGAGGTACTTGGATGCTGATCCCTTTCCCCCACGTTACCAGCAGGTAATTGTCTGAGCTAAGCAGTGGCTTCATCTAAGTGCCACATGCTCACAGACTCTGTGATGTACAACTGTTGGAGTCCATGTACTTCCAGAAATGGGTGATTTGTGTGGGGGCCTTTCAAGTTGCTGTTCTCTGTTCTGGAGCCTCTGCTTATTTTTTACTGATACCATGCTTAAGGGCTTGACTCTGTGAGCCCTAAGACAGAGCTTAGGACCATACAGCTGAGCCCTAATGTCAGGGGCTTGTGTGGCTGTTAAAGAAGATGCCCTGGCTGACTTTTTTTGTCTGTCCTGATAGCCTTCAGAAAACCAGTTGATCCTGGAAGCACTGTCATTGCTGTTGGAGTTTTGAAAGGTCTGTATTTGCAAATACGTGAATGATGAAAGTAAAACGTGTAACAGGAGAAGCCCTGTTGTATTCATAATTTTCCTAAGCTGCAGGTGCATAAACATAAACACTTGAGATACGATGATCTCCTTTCTGTGCTCTTCATTAGTTTAAACAGTCTAAATTGAAATGGAAGTGAAAAACTCCGTTACAGAATTGAGTTTCATTTCTGCTGTTTTTTTCTCTTATTCATGTTCTTTTTAAGTTCACAAATTCAGATTTGCTTTTGATGCAGCAGTTAATAAACATCATGGTGATACTGATTTGTGGAAAGCTATTTGAGATTTAGCCTAAAACTATGCATAAATTACATTACAATACCTTGAAAAATGGCCTGTTTAAAGAACTTCACTCTTCTATGATCACTGTCAATACAATTTTCATGATAAAGATTGTTATTATACCAAAATGGCTATACTGAAAGGCTGTCAGAAAAAATATGTGTTTTCCTTTGAAGTCTTGCAAGTATTCCTGTGTCTGTTATGATGCAGGATTTTTGTCATAAATGGGTCAGTTACATAGAATGACTAAAAAAAGAACAGAAATAAATGAGATGAGCTAACCTTAGAAAGAAGACTTTATAATGAATGACAAAAGCCTCTGGAGCTGGGTTATATCTGTGGATATGCTGAGCATTTGTGTGACCATTAGTGAGTGTTGGCCTCTGGTCTCAGAGGCTGCAGGGTTTTCTCCTGTCCTCTCCTGTCCTATCCTGTCCTATCCTGTCCTCTCCTGTACTCTCCTGTCCTCTCTTGTCCTCTCCTGTCCTCTCCGAACCTCTCCAAACCTCTCCGAACCTCTCCGAACCTCGTTTTCATACACCCAAATGTCCTATATCCGCATAAAACTCTACTGTGTTTTTTGGAGTTTTCTGGTTAGAGTTGCTTCTTTTTCTACTCTTGGAATCCATCACTCTCATAAAACTCTGGTTACAGCTGCATTTTCTTACTGTGTGGCTTGCTTTTATGGCTCTTCCAAACCTATACTGCGTTTTACAAACCTGAAACATATAGTCCCGTGTTCATTCTTGCTCTTATTTTTGCCCTGTGGGTGATATTGCTTACTTATCCAGTGCTGTCAGACCCTGAATAGCTTTTCTTTATTTATTCCTTTCTTACATTGTTGTGTTTTGTCTGATATCTAACCTAAAATTCCTTGTCATTTATGATGAAAACTTGCAAAATGCAAACAGTTTACTGAGAGGATTAGAGTTGATGTGAAGGATTAATGCAGGGCTAAGGAATCTCCCTGCGAGATATTTGGATCAAATCCAGCCTGCACAAGTTAACACAAGTTGTAGTGGGCAGAGAGAATGTACATTTTCCTTGGTTTGAGGGATTTTTGTGTATAATCACTCAAATATTGAGAAGGTTCTGTTTTAGGCAGGTTTGTATGATTTTGGGGTTGAAGCATTACAATGCTTTATTTCAGGATGTTCATCGAAATGAAATTTACAATTGGTGCCTGAGCATTTGTGGGAAAGGCACTTGGAGCTGATAAAAGGTTAGTGCATGATGTAGAAATGTCTGTGTGCATGTCCAGCCAGGAAGGGAAAACAATGCCCCAGGACTTCTGTCCTCTCAATTGGCACAGCTTAGCACGCATACTGAAAATTTGTTTAATATCCTTTTTTTGGAATTGAACTGCTTCATTCCCAAACTTTTTGAAAATTGTTAAAAACATAGTGAGGCATCATGTCTTGCTCATATATTCTTTTTGGAAAAGTTAACCAGATTAGAAATCCTCAGAGGCCACATGTAAGATTACTGCTTGTGGACTTTCACTTATGTCCAGCAATGCTGGCTGGAGAGATGCTTCCTGTATGTAGCTGGAAACAGACTAGTTCAGAATGCCTGAGAAACTTTCTGTCTGGGAGTGAGAAGGCTGGACATAGGAGAGGTGTGAGATTCTTAAAGTCAATTTGCAGGTGAGAAAGTAGTCTCAAGTTTTTTGTCTTAATCTTTCATGCTCCCCAAACACTAGTTCTAAACAGTACATTTAATACTATTAGCAAATTTTGGGTTAGTTTCAGATGAAATATTCCAGGGCATAGAGTTCAAGGATTGAACCCTCTTGCAGGGCTACTTGTAGACCAGCCTATGATGCTGGGATCTTTTGTTGATTCAAACATTCGATATAAAAGTGAAAAAAAAAATCCACCAAAAGGCAACAAAAAAAAAAAACCTACCAGAAAAAAAAAAAACCAACAAAACCCTGATCTTGAAACTAATCAGGATCTCTGTTCATATGTGTTACATTTAATGTGTTGTAATTTCCTGTCATGTTTTTTGTAGATTTGTAATCCTCCTTGTTATAAGATTAAGGTAGGCTACAGAGACATGTACCTGAATTTTCCCTGAAAAGTCAGCGAGTGCAGTCAAGACTCCTCAATTTCACTGGCTGAAGGATCAGACCCAACTTTTGTATTTGGTGGTAATGCTCTAGTAGGCTTTAGTGGCTTTTACTCTGCATTGTAATTTCTTTGCAGCATAATAAAAAGCTCTTTAGAACATTGCTACGTAGATTAATATAGAAAGTGCTGGTGATACTTTTATACACAGGGAGTTTAATACTAGGATGCAAGAGCAAATTGATTGCAGGCAATCCTGTGCTTGAGTACCCAGGAGTGAAAGGAATGATTACAATAACCTCTGGGATTTCTTCTCAGATGTGGTTCCTGAAAACACCCACACCCACGAAGTATTGGGCACAATGGAGTATTGTTTCTTCTGATGTGGAATCACAGAAACATATTTTACTTCAGGAGGTGGGAGGGTTGAGGGGGAGAGCAAACTCCAGAGACATTAATGTTTAATGTTTTTAATTTTGTAAAATGAACAACAAAAAGGATATGGTTTGTGAGTGCTGCTGAGATTGTTTAAACTCTGGCAGCTTGCTGTCAGATGAGATGCTAAAAGCCAGGAAGGAAGAAACTGAGGGGCAAGCTGCGTAAACTGCTGGCATGTCACCTTTGGCACCCTGATCTGATGGAAGAGTGAAATAATGGTGAAACAAATTTGGCATGCATTGCAGTGGTTGCCACAAAATGACTTGCACCACCTTGAATTGTATGAGACAGAACCTTGAATTGCAGCCAGGCAGGTATATTTCTCTTCTTTGTGGAAGGTTCTGGTTATTATAGAGCTCATTTTCCCGGCCAGCTTCTGGGTTAAGGACTACATTAATTGTGCCTTTGCTTCATTTAGCCCTTCCAGATTGCCCTCTTCTGCCCTGACAGAGAACATGTCTGTGACTGAGGGCTTCCAGGCAGACAATGCAACATCTCTCAGGAATGGGGAGGAATTCCCAGAGGTTCTTAACACCTCAGCTTACCAAGGGTGTTTTAACCCCTGGTAAATGCTGAAGATAGTAAGTCAAGTTACACAGGTTAGCACAGTGTCTTTATATACTCTGCACAAAGGAGCTTGGGAAACACCATTGCTTTTCTGTGGCTGAATCTGAAACTTTAGGGCGGGGAAGAGATAGTTTCAAGTGAAAAATAAATTCAGAAAAAAATTTAGTCTGGAATCTGATAATGAGTTTGTTTCAATAAAATAAAGATAGGCCTCTGGTATTTTAAAATAGTAAATAAATAATATCAGTGTTGGTAGTTTACCATGCCATAAAATAAAATCAAATTCAGAAAATAAAAATAAGAATGAATGCTCTTAATGTAATTAAACAATTTTTGCCTTTTGAAAGTGCAGCATTTCAGCTTTTACTGTGAAGCTGAATTTTTGGCAGAAAAAAAATTTGTTTATATTTCTTCCTCCTCTTTGAGGCTGACTGATTGCTTTAATTTGTAGGGTGTATGTGCTTAAAGTGCCCTGGTTGGTAGTATCCATCTGGTGTGTGCAACTCTCAGTGGTCAGGGCATTATAATACTGTGCCTCACTGGAGATTTTCCTGGAAGGGGATGTAGGAGTTGCTCCAGCACAGCTCTGACACCGGTGAGACTGTGGCAAAGGAACAGATGTTACTGTAGGTGAATAGTAATCTGCTGTTATGGGGGCGGGGGGGTTGAGCATACTACAAATGAACAACACTGAGCTCATTTAGGTGTGTGCTGGTTTATATTGTGCCTTCATTTGTGCCATCTTTTTTAGGAGCCACCTTTGTTGTTTCTGTTCTGTTGGAGCCCAGAACTGAGATCAGGTCTCTCTATGAGTCATTAAAACCTGCCAGAGACTTGGGAGGAAGGAGCCTGTCTAGTTATGGCTATTTGCTGTGTGGAGGGGATCAGGTTTTCCAAAGAAGAGCTTTCTTCGGATGGCAGTCAGTAGCTTGGTGAGCCCCTGACCCATTTACTCCCCAGAAACTATGGGAGTGGGAAAGATTTAAACTAGTATGACTCAGACCATAGTCATTTTTCCATATGCCTCACCTTTTGCTCTGGGCCCTACATCTGTGTCCAGGAGTTGCTGGCACATCCATTCCTGGGGGACAGAGTGGTACAGGAAATATTTGTCATCCAGGACAGATTAATACAAGAATTCATGCTATTCCTCCTGCAAGTGCCCTGGAACATATAAAGTAATGCTTGTATTTGTTTTGCAGTGGGCTAAGGATGGAAAGTCTCCAAAAGGTTGCCTAGAATAACGTAGAGAAAACTTAGTGTAAAGAACTAATATTACCTCTTCTTTTCAAGGTTCCTGACTATTGTTTTTTTCTCCCATGAGCAGAAGGCTCTTCAACTGCATAGCCTAACCCAGGAAAAGCACTGTCCTCAGCTGGGCCAAAACCAGATGGCAGGAATAAAAACATTTCATTGGTTTTCTCATGTAGTTTCTGCTACACCAATATCTCCAGTCACTGTATTTGTGACTGTTGAAGATCCTTCATTTTATTTGGGTAATCTAGGTACCCTGTATTGACAACTGCTCTCACTGCAGCATTACTGAAGAGCTACTATGTGTTAGGACAGGCCTTAATCAATAGGTGTATGTTTTTCAAGCAATGGGAGAATAGCTTAGAAGTGAAGTTTTAAAAAATGCACCATGCTTTTATGAATCAGCTCAGTTCTAACTAGTTTAATTTAGAAAAGAGCCTCTTCAGCAAATGAAATATTATGGCACCATTCCCAGCTGGTCTTACTATCCATACAGATTCTGAATGGCAGTGTAGGTCAGAAGGAGACTTGAACTCCTCAGTCTGAGGGTGGCTGGTATTCAGCTGCTGCAGTGACAGGCAACTTAAGAGGAAATGGTAGAATAGGTGAGAAATCTGGAGCTGAGTTTTGATTTGCAACTGTATGTCAAGTTCCTTTCAAACTATATTTTAAAGTGAAGCAAAAGATGTGATAAAAAGGAACTTGTCAGCAATCATTAGACCTAAAATTAAACCTGCTCTTCTACTCAGTTAACAGGCCTGTAGTAGCATGTTAGACTGCTGCTCTGCTCTGTACCAACAAGTAGGCTGAATACCAAAATGCTTTAATACTGATCCTAATTCTTTGGCCCTTTTGCCACAGAAGTTCTTAAGACCTTTACATGCCTAATCCTGTCAGCCATGTCACCATTCCTGCAGCACGAAGTCCAGGTACTGAGCACTGCAAAACTTACCATATGGTTACAGCTTCCTCTTCTCAATAAACAATGACTGTTTAAAGACTATTCAGAGCATGACCAAAAATAGAGGACAAACTTTGAAAAGTCCAGTTTATTGCCAGACTCTTTTCCTTTTGAACTGACAGCTCTGAAGGGAAGAAAAAACTGGTGTAGACAATGAAAGCCTAAAGCAGCAGCTCTGTTCAAAGTGTGTGACAGATTGAAGAAGTCAGGAGCTGAGTGACATCAGAGCTCTCCAGGAAAAAGGAGATCTTTCCCAGGCAGATGAAACTGGTTCCATATCTCCTGTGCTTGCCTGGAGACATGAGGCTTGTCAGTCCAGATAGCTCCGATTTAGGTAAACACTTTTGTTCCCTTGCTTTGGAAGGGGCATTGCCTTTCCTGAATGACAATCCACCCATGAAATGCTTTCAAACCTGTAGATCTCCCCCAAAGGATCCTGCAAGCAGTCCTAATCTGTCTGCTCTGGTTTCCCTTCTTGCAATAACCTATTCAGATCTGCAGAATGAATCTCATAAATACAGAACTGGGTTAAGGCACAAATACTCTCTGTTGATTTCACAAGTCTCCTGTTGTTGTTTTAGCCTAATCATGGTGTTGATGGTTTTACCTTGGCCTACATTGTGTTTCTATTGTGGCCAGCTGAGCTTGCTTTGCTTTCCACTGATATTGTCCTATATTTAGTGTTTTGACTTTACATGACCCTGACACTGTGTAGGGGGAGGAGGAGGAAAAATTGTATTGCTGATGGCTAATCCTATGCATTGCTCAGAGATTTCATCCACTCTAGCAACCTTTTTTCATGGTAGTATTTTTTGTTAGCAATAAAAGGATTAATTCTAGAAATCAAGCTCTTTGATTATGATAAGTATAATAAATATCTTAGACAAATTGCTATCCTTTTAAGAATATTAGTAAATGAAGACCTTTGCTCTTTTTGGCTGGGTTTGAGGCTGCTAGTACACACATCTGCATTGTGTGCTAATACAACTCCTTGTTGTCTGGTCTTCCTGGGAATGCATTATATAGATTGCAGCTGGTTCAGGATGCAGCTGCCAGGGTCATGACTCACACTAAGATTAATCATTACGCCTGGGTTAGCTTCATTTCTTCGACTACCCATTACATTTAGCAGAGATTATGAGATGTTACTTTTAACTTAGAAGGCATGGACTAACACCTACTCACCTCAGCAACATGCTTTTATAGTATGTTTCTCTTGGTAAATCACATAGAGAAGCAGAGTCTTTTGAGATGCTGTACTTTCAGCTTGAGGAGCAAACCCTTCAGCATTCTGTGTATGAAGTGGCACAGGGTAAGATTCTCACATCTTTGGGTTTACTCTTCTGATGAAGACTTATTTCTGCCCAGTGTGTACTGTTGATGCAGAACTTCTTGCTGGAGGAAACAGTGTGACAAAGAGGAGGATGAAAACATCACTCCCACTCCTTTCATAATTAACATTGCAATTTACCTAGTTCTCTGGATTTAGTGCCAAGTATTTTGAGTGGTAGCCATCCAAAGAAATGCAGTTTCCTAGGAAAGGAAAAGCCAGTGTGAGTACTACCACTTTACATGCAACTAAGACTGTGCAACAATATGACACTTCCCAACAGAAGCCTACAACATAAATTCAGCTAACAGAAATGAACAGGAGTCTAACTTGACTACATTCCCTGAAGCTGAGTCTCTGAGATCTTCTCAAGCATGAAGGGGAAAAAAGCCACATGTACAGAAGACATTTGAAGGACAATTGACTAAATGTGCCAGTGGTATTCCACATCAAGCTATGAAGAGGAAACTTGAGGTTACCTTTTTTATGTACATATGGTTTAGGTTGCTGCCCCTCGGGTTATGGCAAAAGCTATCCTTGCTAAAGAATACCTGATTGTTCATGTATGGGGTGGAAAATAAGAAAGAAATTATTTAAATTATGTGCTGCAGTTACATTATAATATTGTACAGGCTTTTACCCCACCAAGCTGCTCAGCCCTGAGTACAGTGAGAAAAGATATTTCTATCAGAGAGCCAGACAGTCTGATAGCTACTGAGTGAGAAAACACCCTTGTTTAGGGGCAGAAAAAAAATTTTCAGAAGCTTCATTTGGCAGAGTATGAAGGAATAGGTCTTGTTTCTCTGGTGAAGGTTCTGCTTTGTAATGGGCATCACAGCTAGAAGTTAGTTGCTTCTCATTTTTTGGGAGAAGGTCAAACTTCCTAAAAAATGTCTTGTAGAAATGGGCTGGCTGTATCTCACATTGAAATTAAGCACTTAGCTGAGGGGCTTAAGC
This sequence comes from Drymodes brunneopygia, assembly GCA_013400955.1. Classification (NCBI taxonomy): domain Eukaryota; kingdom Metazoa; phylum Chordata; class Aves; order Passeriformes; family Petroicidae; genus Drymodes; species Drymodes brunneopygia. Next base: position 107,007 of record VZTZ01012593.1, read on the forward strand.
CAGGAATCTGTTTGCTCTTGGCAACTTCTGTCATTAAGAGAGATCCTCCCTCCTGAGGGCAGCTGTGCCAGCAGGTGTGTTCAGCCATACTCTACAGGTAGTCATCACCAACTTTGAGATTTAGAAAAGAAGCACCTCAGGGTGGTGGCTAAGGCTGAGCCAGAGGAATCCAGTGTGCATTATAAATGTAGTTTAGACCTAGGAAATTCGTGCAGATCAAAATCAAACCAGGATTGGGTTCTCCTAATTAAGCACTTGAAAACTTCCAGGTCTAATGTGGCAATCTGAAGGCAGCTTGTGGAGAAAGCAAATAAGAGGGAGAAGAGTGACATTTTCCTCTCTTAAGTGGACATGTCATGTGCTTCATACCACAAGAGGAAACTTGTAGGGAGCCATGTTTGAGGGATCCTCATGCTAAATCCAAGAAGATCCCTTTCAGCTGACCAGGAGAGCTCTCAGAGCTCACCTGTGGGTTCCTCTGGAGGGTGGAGCTGCAGGAGACATTCGGGCTTCAACTTAAGCTACAGGACCTGAGAAAGGAATATCGTGCCTGAGATCTCCTCTGGTCAGGGGCTGGTGTTTATATGCTACTTTGAGGTCAACTAAAATCCTCTGTGGAGCTGAGGAAACCTTCAGGACCTTCAGGAGGTGAGTATGTGATGGAGCTCTGCTCCCTCATGATTTCCCAAGTATTTGTTGGCAGTTGAGGGATACCCCTAGAGAGAAAAGGTTCAAAAGAGTGCCACCAGCCTGCTTGTTGGAGATGGGTGTTATCTTTCCTGAGTTTTGCAATTCAAGATATGGTAATTGTGAGGTAGACTCAGTGACTCAGGGGTCCTTTCCACATCCTATATCCTATTATCTTAAATTAAATTTTTGTGGGCTTTTTTTTTAAGGTCTCAAAATGATTTTGTTGTGCATGACTAACACTTAGTCATACATTTTTTGTTCAGAATGTTGTAGTAAGTAGCTCCAGTAAGAACTGCAGAGCTCTTTGAAGTGACAACTTTAGAAATGCTAAAGGCTCCTTCATGGAATGCATGTGATTTTTTTTTTTAATTGCTTTTTTTTTTTCAATTTCAGTTCTCTCTTTGATTTCAGTCCTTCTGGTGCCCAGTAATTCCCAAGTCTCCTGCTGCTCTAACCCATGTTTTATGCAATGATGTAAAAGAATCTTTTTGCTTTCAAAGCAAAACTGTCCACATAGGGATACTAAACACATGTGTACAGACTTATTTCCCACTATTTACCTTCAGCTCAAACCTTCATTTAGTGGGAGATATCTTAACTGAACCTCTCTTTCCTGGAGAAATGGTAGTGCAGGGTTCATACTAGTTGCTTTAGGATCAAATGTATACATGTACATGTATAGGAGGCTTAAATGGGGGGATTGTGTGCAGTTGTTAGTTTCCACAAAAATACACATTAAGTGTCAAATCTAAGATGAGGAGCAATGCTCAGTAGCTTACCCTGGTGCCTAAGGAATGTGCCCAAGAGGCTGGACTACAACTCCGTTATCTGTCAGCAGATTTCCATGAAATGAGTCTTACTTTACTCCAGGTTCCTTTGAGATCTGCCTGTAAACCTGAAATTTATGGAAGGTGAATTTTTCTGGGGTGAATTACAAACCTCTGGACCTGAAAAATACATTGGTTATAACTCTGGTTCCTTCAATACATTTGAAGCTCCTTGTTTTCTTTCTATAGCAGAGGGAGATCCTTTTCTCTTTGACTGCATGTTACTTTTAGATATTATTTACCATCTTGCTGTTGTGTTGTCATAAATTAATAAAGCAATGACTTTGCATGCAGCCAAGAAGATGTGCACTTTGGATTCTTTTATGTGATCACTTTGAAGTGGGAGGAAAGAATGATGTTTCTTACATGATGTTTCTTTAAATCCCTTAGGATTAGCATTTTCAGCTCAGTCCCCTTCAGACCTCTTTGTAGGTCACTTATGTGTGATACCTTCATTGCACCCACGACTTAGAGATGCCTGTATTCAAGTGACCTAAATTGCATTGAGGGAGAGAGGGAAGGGAGGAGGGAAGAATGGGATATTGCGGAAACAAAGTCTGTCTGAAAAATTAACAAAATGCAGTTCTCCTTCCTGGAGAAATTAATTCAGAAAAAGACTGGTTTAAGAAATTTCAAAACATAAAGGGAAAGATTAATTTAGGAAGGAAACGCTGTTATATAGCAGCTCAGAATGTGGACAGAAATGGAAATGCAATTAGGGGTATGGTTACAAAATATGGAAGCAAAAGAGGCTTGGCAGTGAGATGTCTGGCACTGTATGATCCAGTAAATGAACTCAAATTAGCTGCATTCACATAAACTTTATATGAGAGTGAAGGAATCTTCTGGAAGTGATGGTCCCATTAGCAAAGTGATATGCCTTTATTAACGTTATACAGCTGCAATAATCTTAATGGAACAATCTAGTGTTCTTCCCAAAGGAAGATCTTATCTCATTTATTAATTGTCTTTCTAGTAGTTATTAGTTCATCTGATCTTGGATAAGTGCGCGGGCTGAAAATTTTGATGCTGCAGATAGGGAGTGGGGAGTGGGTTTAATGCAGGATGTTACTAACTGTGTTCTAAGCAAGATCAACTTGTGCCTTGCTTTATCTTACCACCTGTCTTGACCACTGGCTGTGCAAATACTTCATTTGCTTTGTAGCCTGAATTAGTCACTTGTTAATAGCGTGCAAAGCAAGTGTTGCCTTCTTTCAGATGCTGACAAGTGGCATTTAAATGTACTACTGTCAGGTACATGAGAAATTAGGCTGCAGAGCACATCTCTGATGCTTCCTCTGGCTGGAAAGTGAGGTAATGATTAACGGAGAGAGTGAAGTTGGAACAGTTGTTTAAAGCTCACTCTTTGAACCTTGAGGAGGTGCTAATACTGACTGCAGTAATTGGATGTTTTTTATCAGACCTCTGAAGTCTTGCTATAGTTTTTTCTTGGTTTTGTTTATTTTTAAACAGAAATGAGTGTAGAGGGAATAAAGATTCTTATTTTCCTCATGACACTTGGTTAGAAAACAAAGCAGCGCCTGCCACCTCTGATTATGTGGAAAACACAGGTGGTTCTGTATGTTATATAATGAATTGAAGTGAAGCTCCTGGGGAAAAAAAAATCTGAGATGCTCTGTTCAAGCAAGGTGATACCTGGTAATGCTGCAGTGGTTTCTTTCCAATGTGGAGATTCTCCTCAGGAATGCAGCCTGTCCCCACTGGGGTGGTTTCGAGGAGGAGCTCTCCTCTACCTGTGCATAATCTGTGGTCAAGACATGCTGAAGGAGTGAATGGAGGACATTCACATATTGTGTGTTGATAGATGAACAGTCTCGGTGTGATTTCTCCTGTTACCAGAGTAAAGGGAGGCACCTTAGGGATGAGAGGTGTAGGACTACAGGCTCTGAATCCCTTCCTTCTCAATCAGATGGGTATTTAAGTTTTGAATTTTGATTTCTTGCCCTTATTCTCACCCTCCTCCAGCAGGGTATTTGGATACCCATAGCAGAGGGCAGAATACCACCCAGTTAATTCTCTGGAGTATAACTGCTGCATCTCCTGGTAGGGAACTGAATGTATGCCTTATGCCCTAAAGCAAAGTGTATAATACTTGGAGAACAGAGTGAGATCTTTTTTTTCTTTGCTGCTGGAATAAATTATCATGTTGGAGTGCTGTGGTTTGGACTTATCCCTAGATGGGCATCACCAGTAATGTGCATTTAGCAAATAACATTATTAAGTTGAAAAGATGTCTTGAAAATTTTATGGATTTGGAATAGAAGGAAAATAACAGCATTCAAGGACTTGTAATATATTTTTTTCTCAAGATTAACCCCAACGAAGCTTTCCTCTCTGCATCCTATAGCATGATTTTTGTGGGTCATATAATACTTCTGTTTAGCTGTATGGGCCTGGTAATTTTTTTAACCAAGCCTAATATGCAGCACACACGAGGAGGAAAAAAAGCAAGAGAGAGAAAAAATTCCGTCCCTAATATTGGGTTAGGTATTCGTCACCAAAGATTTCTAGTCTTGGCATTTATTTATGTGCATGACACTATACTATAGATCCATGTACAGTATTCAGTGTAAACATAAGGTGCTCTCCAGCTTTATTTATGACCTCCTGCCTCCAGTTATTAACTACTGCGAGAAATTTCTGTTGAACCAAAATGAGAGGTGAGATCCAAGCTGGTACATCCAAACCTAAAGGACCTGCAGGACACAGGTGAAAGCATCTTCTTTTCTCTGTAGCCTTAGACTGCAGTACTTGTGCTGCATAGCTGAGGAATGAGAACGAGTGAAGCTAGGAAGTTAAACTTGAGGAAATGTTCTGGAGTGAAGTCTGTCTGGGGCTTGCAGCTCTGTAATGCTGCTTGTACTGTAGAAATTGTTAGCAGTGGACAAAACCGTTTTTGGGTTCAGGACTTTATTTTCTTGTTCACACGACGAAAAAAGAAATAGGTAGTCTGCATAATAATAGTATACTTTTTTAGATGCACACAGAATGTTAAGGTTTATGAAAAATATCTTTATAGTCTTCCTCAGTGCTGTGAGGGCAGAGGATATAATCATCAGTGTATAAAGTAAAAATCCTGAAGTGTTAGAAGAAATGACAAGAAGGAAGTTGTTCTGTTGATCCCCATCCAATAGGTTGCCATGAGAAAGATTTGTACAGAAGCTGGCTTGGGTCCAGTTTGCAGCAGAATTAAGCACCTATCCCTGCATGCACAAACACTTGTTAAAGAAATAATGTTGTTGGCATGAATGGTTGAGAAGTTCTATAACTTTTGCTTACGCTGCATGCAAACATTTTTGCCTTTTTACTCACAGAATTGGGTATCCTGTGACAAAAGTGGTGATATAACTTACTTCACTTGGCAGCAAAATTGCATTCATCTTTTGAGCTTCCAAACTGTTTCATTTTCATTCTGGATGTATATATTGGCTATTTTCTCCTGGTTTTCTTTAATGAGCTTGCCTTTATCCAGTTTTTGAAGTCTTTATAATGATGAACTGGAGCAACTCATGCAAAAGAGTTAAAGGGAAGAAGTAGTAGAAAATTTTAAACTATCACATTTCTTCAAAGTAGCCTTTTGTGAGACTTATACTACCATTCTCTAAAGAAAATGCAGTTAAGTTATTTAAGAGGTTTCAGATTGGCTGGCTGATCAATATCAAGTACTAATAATGCTATATTAGCAAAGACCTATACACTCAGGCCTTATTACCATGATGTCTATTTATTGATACTAAGATTTGATCATATATAAGAAATTATTTTGAAGTTATTTTTGATGAATGTTGTTCATATGTGCTATATGGCTTGATCTTGCAAACCTTTATTCATGAGGGTAGTCTGTTGTCTTCAAAGATTTTCAAGAATGGCCCATATGCAATACAACCTTGATTATCCAAATGTCAGGGGAGACATTGAATAAGTTCATATAATCGACATTTTGAATAATGAGGAAATTTTCAGTGCAATTAATAGATGTCAGGGGACATGACCATCTTTAAGACGACAGGGAGTTTTCAGAAAATTTAGATTTTGATAGCTGAGTTCCTAATATATGTGCTATTGAGAGACTGAAATGGCAGAATGCTTGAAATGTGCCCATATATTCCTTAATAGCCCTTTCTGTGGAGTCAGCCAGAGTTCTATTTACTGTAGTATTGGCATTGAGGGTCAAATTGTCACAAGCATTTAGCTTAATATTGCAGTAACTCTGCTATTAAGAGTCAGGTTCCAGGAACACAGTGTTAAATCAATATTGGAATTGTCAGAAGTAAAATGTTATTTAGAAATACATCAGTGTCAATTCGGGAATATGGTTTTAAGAAAAAAATAATCCCATAAAATCATGAAAGTAAATGAAGTTAAAGGGAGGAACCTCCTGGAGGTAATGAAAGAGAGAAATCCAGTATCTTTTCTGCGAATGTGGAAATACCCAAGGGAGAATCAGTTTATGTCAGAGTGGCTGTCTTTAACCATGCAGCTGGTCAGTTGCAGATAATCCAAAGCCAGAACTCCTGTTTTGTGACTCCTGTCCATCTCCGCACAGACCAACGGAAGGTGCTGCAGTGGGAGGCACTGGTTCCCTTCCTCCCCAGATGGCTGCATGGGAGCACCCAGGGACGCGCACGGCTCTGCCGGCCCCCGAGCAGGGAGCACTGCTGCTGCTTCTGATCGCCTGTCCTCGGGTCTGCACCGCCGCTGCCCCAGCCGTGTGTCTGTAACAGCTCCAGGATGGGCTCGCTGGCTTCTCCGCTGCCGACAAGCAGCAGAGGCAGAATGGTGACAACCACAACTGATAGTGTGCTGGGGGTGGTTGGGATTCTGTCCTGAATCAAAATACTAATGTTTGTAGGAAGCTGAAACTGATGCATCAATTTATTTTGGCCTAGAGATGAGCAATCGCTTGTTTCCTAGGAAACATGGGGCTGTGCATATGCAGCTCTGAATGGGCACCCTAATGTTTTCCTTCATGGTGATAGAGTAGAAAGTTTGTCTAATGAAATCTATTATGCTTAAAGCAGAAGGGAAAATAAATTTGGAAAGTTGCACTATTTAAAAAGAAGATAGCAGCAATACTGCCAAAGTCATGAGGAAAAGGCAGAAATAATTCAAGAAAATAAAGGAAGTGTCCTTTCTGTCTATCTAATCTAGGAATCTGGAGATTTTTATAGTTGCAGAGCCATCTGCTAAGTTTCATTTATTGTGCAACTTTACTACATCACCATCATCTGCTCATTAATCTGCCTTTTTTAGGTCTACTTCTGAAATTCTGAACCTCTGAGCATCTGTCAAATAGCTGCCATTGGTTTTGAAACAGTCATATGGTATAGTCTAAAGGTTTTTATAGTCAGTCATTTTGCACTGTGTCAGGATTACTCAGCAAAAGCTCAGCAGTTCATAAGAAGCTCACATCAAGCTTTTCAGTAAACCATTGCCACCACACCCTGACTCTTTGTGTTTCTTACTAGAAGAGTAAATAAAACATAATTTTTGGCAATGTATACTGTGTCTCAAGATGTGGCGTGAACGGCATGGCAGCATTTGATTCTCTTCTGATCAGAGCAGCACTCGTGGATGGCGATTGCCAAAAAGACTGAGGATTATGATCACAGATCACTGACCCCAGCAGGAACCTCACCATTGACTCAAATGGCTGAGACTTGGACCCGGGTCAAGGACTTTCGGATGTTGGATCAGACCTGGCCGTTCTATTGTTACCTGAACACACATCGCTGAGATGAGCACAGGGAAAGTAAAAATAATTTCAATCAATGCATAGAGTTCCTCAAATACATTACCACATCCTTCAGGGGTGGCCAAATGATCCATTCTTCCTGCTCATTTTTAACAGAAAGAAAAATAAGAGACCTGATCTTCCTGAAATGCAGAGCCCTGGCATCTGTGTCTGAGTGCATCTCAGACTAATCCATACCTTTCCCATTTGTGCCTTATCATAGCAGCAGGCAATCTGATGTGCTACCTGAAAAGGCACTTGTAATTCCAGTTCTTGCTTTCTGGCCCCTTTGGAGGTGAGGCAATCCATGAAGCCCCAGGAGCCAAATGAGCAGCGGCTGCCTCTGTGAGTAAATGCTGCTGGAAATAGGTATTAGCAGGTCTGAGGGACTGGAGTCCTCTCCTGCCAGATGGTTGCCAGGATGTCACTACCCTGTGTGCAGCTTATGGATGCCTTTGTCATTCCTGCCCTAAGGTTTCCTGATGCATTTTTTTAGGCATTGATTTAATTTTGCCTGTTTTAGGTAAATTTTGGTAGCAGTGGATGATTCAACTCAAGAATTGTTTTCTTTAGGGACTAATCATTCTGCTTGATCTACACTCCTAATTTTAGAGGTTAATCTCTGTAGGCTTCTGCTGGGGAAGGCTGAAGCTTCCATTCTGAAACCTCCTGTGGAAGGACTAGCCCTAGGCACTTTGAATCACACACTGTTGGAATCTTTCTCTCTTGGTTATGTATGGGACTAAAGAGACTGTATTTCTAATTTAGGCAGTTACAGATGAGGTACCACAAGATGGATGAGGTGATCTAATAGCCTGCTGATACTTCCTGGCCCTGTGTTCCTGCTGTTTCTCTTGCTTCAGCTTGGGTGCTTGTGCTAAAATGGCAGGAAACTATCCCAGCAAAACAAACGGAGCCAAGACAACCTGAGCCCTCCGGCTGGGATGAAGGTGGGGACCAGAACTGGCAGCAGAAAGAGGCCTGTCCTGTATAGTGGAAACACTCAGCTGTAACTGTGATCTTTGATAGCCACCTTCTATCCTTGAACTAACCTTTAACCAAAGGGGAAAAGTTGTGGAATCCTGTGGTTGCTGTGACTCTCCTCAGTCCTTTTAATGGCAGCAGCAGTGACAGGTAGCATTGGGCTTCTCACACTGCAGAGGCCTCTAACTCTGCTGACTGATAGGGGCCAAAAGGATTAGCCAGCATTGCCCCTGAGATAGGAACAGGGATGCATCCCCCTTGTGGAATTTCAGTTCTTGAGTTACTGAAAGAAACAGCCAAAAATGTGCAATTATCATTTTGTAGCAGCAGACTCCTGATCTCTCAGATGTCTTTCAGTGTGGGACATACAATTCGATGTGCTGTTTGTCTGGGAGGAAGGAAAAGAGTCTTGTCTATGAAAAGATAAACTCATATAATCATCTTGACAGTAGATGTTGTCATTTAAAATCCAGTACTTCTCTAAAATTAATAAAACCAAAGTCCCTCAGTAAAAGTAGCTCGAGGATGTACTTTTTGCCTGAGATTTAGAAATTAAACCTCTGCAGCAAAAATAATAGAGCTTCTCTTCTAATCTGGCATCTCCCTTCATTAACAATAAATAATAGTGGAACCGGTGGAAAATTCGCATCTTCTTCTCTGATCAGAAAGTACCTTATTTTGGATGAAAACTTGCCTATTTTTTGATAGAGCTGTTCTGACTTGTTAGTTTCTACGTCTCGAATCGGAAGTGGCTGGCACGATGAAGGAACTGAGACCTGAGCTATTGTCAAAGTGTCTGGAGTGGAGCCTCCAAGCAGTAGTGCCATAGTGTTTTCCATGCCTGTTTGTGATGAATGAATTGGATAAATAAACTATGAGGGAAAACATATGTGAAATGGGAGGGTGAGTGATGAAAGTATGGACTCAGCCTCGAAGCCTGAAATAAGAATTTTACGTGGGGCCAGAAATCAAAAGTCTGAACTTTGTATTTAACAGTTCAGACTTTATTTGAAGTCAGTGATTTTTAGAGGTTATTATCTTTTGTGATCAAATTAGTGCATATTCATACAGCTTGGCAGGGAATGAATTGTGCTATGGATTACTTCTGGGCTGTGCCACTGGATTTTGACAAATCCATCTAGTTCCATACTGTGGAATGTGTGGACAAGGTTCAGGTTTGTGCTGATGGAAATGGAAACCTCTTGCTTTACTGAGTTCAGTTTGTTTTCACATGTGGTGTGTTGTCTATCTGGTATGTCTGTTTTATTTATAGCTATATAAATATAATTCTGAAAAAAGCTAGTTGGCAATTTTCACATCAATATTGTGTTTTCAACAGAAAATGTCTTATTAGTCAGCAGAGGCTGCTGGCAAAGCTTTATCGTTTGGATCTAAAAATATTTTGTTTTAATGAAGCATTGGGAAATGAAGACTTGGAATTGTGGTTTTGTTTTTTTTCCTGTAAAATCATGAAGAACTTGATGCATCTGTTAACAAATCGTTTATTGTTAAAAACATTTTGAGTGAAAGTATATCACAGCTGGCTCAGACATTATGTATGCATTATGTATGTGTTACACTGCCTCTGCTGAGACCACTGAAAAGAAGTTCTTTGTGCATAGTAAGGAAAACTACATTTGCAAAGGCGGGAGTTTGTTGTTGTGTTTTTGGTACTTTTGTTGTCTAGGGATTAAAAAAACCCACCCTCATAAATTTGCCAATATTTTCATTAGATCTGGCAGCTTTTCTTTGTGACTCTGAATTCCAAATGGTGTTCCCTGTTTGCTTAGAGAAAGCAGGGGGCCCACTTCACTGTGTTTGCTCTGAGGCTGGGGCATTGACAGGCAGGCATTTTTTCACATTTTTTTATTATCAACTAGAATAAGCAGTTTAATAACTAGGATTAAACCATCAGATCATGACAGAGCAACATTAGCTGCAGGAACCAAGTTGGAAAGGATTCCAGATGTGATTAGATGAATACCTGCCCCTTAGGGGAAATAGTTAAGTGGGCCTGTGTTTTTATTGGTAAGGTAAATGTTTCTTGGGCCATTCTAGGCAGGTATCCCAGGTTAGCCTTTTCCCAAAGATGTTGCAAGTCCCTGGTGCCAAAGAATATACTGCATTCTAAACCTGAGCCAAAATTGTCTCCCTGATGAAAATCAAAGGTTTTGCTGGAACACACAAGATTCTGCTATTGCCTTGAATCATTTACATTTTTGTTACAATTGCAAAAGTGTGTTTATGGCATGCCAGTGGATGAATATTTCCTTCAGGGAAGAGGGGAGTGGGAAGAAGTTGTGATCAGAACCTGTGCTGAAGGGAAGAGTTCCCCCTCGGAAATAACAAAGACTTACTGGTTTCGGTGAGATCAAAAATGATCATGAAGTTATACCTTCCCTTATCCTTATTTAACATAAGAGGTGTTTATGTTTGTCATGACTGAGTTTGTAGTATATTCACATATGGATAAGTACTCAGGGCTATGAGAGACTATTAAAAATCAGATGCAGGGAAGTGATTTCTGGAATGAGAAAAATACCTGTTTAGAGATCACAATAGTCTAAAAAACTTGTTGGACTGCAGGAGTTCCTTCTGTTCGGCGTGAGAAAATTCTGTCATGCTGTTTCAGGATCAGTGCTGAGAAATTAATTTTTCTTTGTTATTTATTTGGGCCATTTCTGCAAAAGTATTAAGGTGCCAAACAAAGTAACAGTATAAATCTGGCCCTGGAGCACTACAATGTACTTACCCCAAATACTACATTTCAATACTGTTCCAGTCTTGTGTGATGGGAGATGTATTGTACAAAAAGAACTTCACAAATCTGTAAACAGCTCTGATTTCTGCCTAGTCACTGTATAAAAAAAAAAATGAATTGAACTTAAGCCGCCAAGTTATAATTGGTGAAGAAATAAAATGTCAAGTTAGAGTATATGATCATCTTAAAATTTTTCATTCCTTTTTAGTCTTGAGTATTCAGGCTAATGGTGCAAATATGCTTAAATGTCTACAGCAGAACACAAATGTAAAGTTTTGAGAGAGTAATTCTAAATATGACTCTTGAGTCCAGATAAGTCTTCCAAAAATTATTAAAACCTGAAAATCATTTGCAAACTTTTATTTTATTAAGTATTTGTTCTACCCCACTTAAATGTAAAGGTCTTCTTGTCTAAGGGACCTGGACTACTGTATAAAGGAGGAGAAAGAAAGGTGAAAGTTTTAATAGTTTCAGTCTAAGCATATTTCAATAAATACCCTTTTCTGCTTGCTCTACTGGCAGCTTGCTGCGTAAAAGACTTAACCTTTGTTTCCTTTTCTCTGTGGTATAGAGGAGAGTTTTAGGTGATTGTAGAACCAGTTGCTGAAACTCAGAGAGTCCACAATATGGTGCTGTGTGAATATGTTCTTCCCTAAGAGAAGTGCATAGTCCTGAAAGAATCAAAGGAATAAATAGTGGAAAATATTGGGGTTTATAAGTTTTTCTTACAAGACTGGACTACACTGAAGTTTGTCCTATTTTTTACAAGTTTGCTGTTTATCTGTAGTCTGGTACAAAGCTTACTGAAGTCAGTCTTTCTATGAACCCTGATGGACTTCTGATGAGTGCTCTTAGAAAATTTATTTTAGCTTCTTTTATTGACAGATTTGTGTGTCTGACATGAAATTAAACCAGGCCACAGAAAGCACTTCACTTCCATCACCTGCAAGGGAAATAACCACATTCTTTGAAATTCTCTACCTTCATTTCTGAAATCCTTCACTGCTGCATAGCAGAGTGTCTGGCAGTTACTCCTAAGAGTAATGCTCCTCAGGTGTAACACACAGGATAATCTTAGTGAAGAGTGTGTGGGAGGTTTGCTCACTGAAGATTACAAAAAGAGCCACTGGGTATGGGTCAGGAGAGGGCTGTGTGGATGACAACAGGAGTTCAGAGAAATACAAGGAAAGCAAGATGTAGCAATGCTCATCTTCACTGACTCCTAGAATGACCACAGCCCTTTTGGCAGTGCGGTTTTCCCCAAGAAATTCCCTCTGCAGTTTTGGGGAAAGGTAACCCTTGCCACCACAAGTTCTCTCAGAGCATTTCAGTGATATGCCATATTTTTTGGAGCTAGACCAACTTCAGGTAACAAAATGGGTCATCACAGGTTGCAAGAAGGTATTTCTACAGGGGGGTAAGTCCAGTGACTTAAGGCTGAAAGAATTGCTGCAGAGCAAAACAAAATGCTTCAGAGGCAGGGCTGATGGACTTGTGCTTGGACCTCATCCAGGGGCTTCTGTTGCCAATGAACGACAGGCTTGTCTGAAGGGCCAAACATGAAATGACCTTGGAAGAAGTAGCACAAGGTATAGATATTTTGTTTGTAATTTACTTTTTTCCCCCTTACCTATTCTTCACTAAAGTATTTCAATCTTCTGAGTGCCCCCAGGCCTTGCAGAAGACTAAGTGGCTATGATAAAAAATGAGATCATGACAGAAATGACCTAATCCTTTTCTTTTGTCTTTATTTCTAGTGTATCCAAAAGAAATTTTTAGGTTACAAAAGCAAACAAAACCTCCCATCTCAGGTCCATAGGTGAAGTAGTCTTTCATAATTTTGTTACTGTTCAGTAACAGTTTTCCCCACACCTGTGGCTTTAATGAGGCTTGAAAAAAATGTAGGAAAAACATCAATATACTTCTCAGTCTGAAGAAAAGTATTTTGTTTTTTCAGGTTGGTGTGGAGCCTGTTGCCCTTTCAGTGGGCTTTGGATCAGGCCCTTTCTTAATTTTCAGGTGTGCAGGGAAAGAGAGTGCAAATACATGTGTGTGCTTGGAGGTTCACTTTTAGAAGAGCTTTTGCCAGACCAAGCTCCATTAGACCCTTTGCACAGAGGATGCACTTTTGCTCTTGACTTTAAAGTAAGTTCAAGGCAGAAGCCATATGAAGGAATGGCAGCACAGAAAACCAAGGTGCAGGAGTGTCTGACCTTTTCTGCTGCTCTGTAACTCCTGTCCCCTTGCACCCTGAGACCTCACACTTCCTGGGGTGACAGCATGATACTTTTATTTGGGAAGTTGCATGAAAGTTGAAGTCAGACTGATAACAATGTGAAAAAAACCCTTTCAAACATGAAAATTCCAGCTTTTTGATTAATTGAAGCTATTCACCTGTTCTTTTATTTTTGACTGCACCTTATTTGATGCTTGGAAAAAAATGAAGAGTCAGCTTTTTTCTTCTTGTATGTCCTGACTTTACTTTCTATAGGCACGTGCTTACAATAATTTATAAAGATAAATCAGTCAATGTGAGGTAATTTTAAAAAGGCCTTCCCTTTTTTAATGGTTTTGTACTTAAAGCCTTAGGTGTGATTTTTTTCTTCCAACTGGGATTGATGTGGTTGCTTTTGTCTCAAAACAGAGACCCAAATACCATATTGAGCAGATTTCTCCTTTGAAAATGCCACTGTCACTTGAAAATACCATGTGTACAATGCAGGTGTCTGATTTCTTAAGATTGCAAAGATGCAAAACCATGTGAAGCCTACAAACAAGCTTGTAACTCAATGTATAAAATGCCAATGTTTATTTCTAATGCTTTGAGACTCCCCTTTGGCAAAACCTCCCACCCTTCAAGTGATCACATTGAATTTTGTAGCTTTTGTCATCATTTCTGTTCACAGACTCTTCCACAAGTCTGAATTATCCAGTACATTTTTATTGTCAAACTTGTTCCTGGTTTTTAGCATTTAATCTACTTCTTTTTTTTTCCTACCACACTGTTACATTTTTGGGTTTGTTTCACCTCTTTTTAGTTCTTCTTAGCAAGTTTTGTTTTTTCTTTTAATTGCCTACTCCTCAGATGTGGACTTCTGAGTTTCCCATTCTGAACAGCCACTGAGACATGCTTTTTTAACACATTCTTGTTGTCATTAAAGCAATTCTTCATGGCTAATTCAGCAAAGAGGAGGAAGTGACCAGCTGCTGTTGGTGTTGAGGAATATGATGAATATGTCAGTTTGTCAGCTGGCATAGCCATTGTCCTCCTCTTTAGCTGGCATTCATTTCAGTTTGTTATGTTACAGAAGTATCAATATGTGATGTTTTTGTTCAGTTTGATCAAAAGAGATCTTTTGATAGAAAAAAAAATCCTCTTTGCTTTAGCTCTGTGTATACTGCAACAGCAGCTTGTGATATAGTGCTGAAAATTTTGTAGTCCAAACAGATTTGCTTCAGATCAGTGACTGCATAGCAAATCTCCAGGGAATATTTATGACCAGATGACACCCTTACCAGAACCAGACTGGCACATGAGAAGGCCTTTTCCTCCTCGAGATGCTGTTTTTATGGCGTGAGATGTAGATACGTTTAATACTCATATCCTCTGATCAGGAGGAGCTGGGTTTCAGGGGATCTGAGCCTTGGTCACTGCATTTCCCAAAGAACATAGCACAGTACCTGCATCTTTTTTTCAAACTGGAGTTCACTTTCCAGCTTCAGCCAGAGCAGTATTGAGGGAATTGCCTCTCAGTGGAGACAGCTGCTGTGCTGCAAACCAGGGCTGCCTGCCCTTTCTAATAATCTTGGCAATTTAGCCCAGTACTTTCAGAGAGAAAATGCAAAGGCTCGCACAAGAGCTGATCTGCATGGATTTTGTTATCATTATTGGATTCTCCCCTCCCACCCCCCCTTTAGGTCTTAAATGCTCTTGCTGAAAGAAGGAAGTTTGGTAGATTAAAACCTTCCTGCTTTTGCTTCTTGAATCTTCCAGTTGTTGCTGCTGGAAAGACAGTCTAGAACCCTGCTCCAAGATGACTAGTGCTAACTCTGGAAAGGTATGTTAGCCCTTTTTTGGGGGGCATTCATCATATCCTTAGCCTAGTAATGGTCCTGTGGATGCAGTGGAGAAGAAAAAGGAATAATTGTTGCTGTGCAAGATGATGAGATGCTGCAGGGGAACTTTGTGGGGCTTATAGTAGGCATTTGAAGGTAGGTAAGTATATTCCCAGCCTCTGTGTGACCAAGGGAGCTTGGGAGAGCATCAAATGTATGGCAATTCAGTGCCATCATATGCCTAGCAGCCAAGCTTAGTACCTATTGGTATATAAAACCAGGTCCTCTGCATAATGCATGGGCTCTCAAACTCTGCCCAGAATACAAGACCTCAAGGACTTATAATGTGAAGCTTTTCAGTTTGTCTGGCTCAGCCACACCTGCCTTTGTAGATAATCTCCAGAAAGCAATTCAGTCATCAGCAAACTTGACTGCTGCACTTGTCTGTGTCGCTGCCTGTAGTGAGAGGGCCTCTAAGATGACCGCTGCTCTTTACCTGTCTTTGTGGCACTGATGAGAACCAGAAAGGGCACTCTGAACTTTTTGCAGCTATGCCTTACTTCATTTTCTTCCTGCAGGAGTTGAAAACTGCCCTTTGCTTTGATCTTTATTCCAGGGAGGGAACAAAATAAACAGTGTTGGACTTGTGTGGGGCTTTCTTGTGAAGTCAGAGAGCATTAATTGCTCATAAAAAAATGTTTTCCCTCACAGTGGGAAACAAATTTTTTTTTTTAATGGCTTCTCTACTTTCAGATGGTGAGTGAAAAGACACTTGTAGAAGGACAGAGGTGTGGCATCACTGAAAGATCTATAGTATGGCATCAGGGTGCATCACTAGTAACAGTTTCTTCTCATAGCTCTTAGAGAGTCATAAAATTATTTAGGTTGAAAAATGCCATTAAGATTGAGTCTGACCATTAACCCAGCACTGCCAAGTCCACCACTAAACCATGTCTCTAAGTGCCACATGCAACAGTCTTTTAAATACTTCCTAGGATGATGATTCAACCACTTTTCTGGGACAAATATTCCAGTGCTGGAGAGCCCTGTTGGCAAAGAACTTTTTCTAATACCATTCTAAACTACAAGTGGAGAGATTTAGATTAGAAGCTCTTTACTCAGAGTGGTGAGACACTGGCACAGGGTGCCCAGAGAAGCCTTGGCTGCCCCGTTCCTGGAAGCATTCAAGTCTGGGTTGGAGAGGGCTTGAAGCAACCTGGTCTACTGGAAGGTGTTCCTGCCTGTGGCCAGTGGGTTGGAATGAGATGATCTTTAAGGTCCATTCCAATCCAAACCATTCTATCATTCTAAACCTCCCCTGGCACAACTTGAGGCCATTTCCTCTTGTTCTATTTCTCATTACTTGGGACAATAGACCAACACCTATCTCACTGCAGCCTCCTATCACATAGCTGTAGAGAGTGATAAGGTGACAAGAAGTGATTTCTGGGTACCATCAAAGGATCTCTGCTTATGTCAGGCCCTGTAAAGTCTTGTGAAGGTGTTAAAAAAAATTACTCAGCTATTTCTTTGTGAAACTGAGGAAAAGCATCAGACTGCTGGGCTGTGCAGGGTATCCCAAATGACAAAGTAAACTAAAACCAGCTTCAGTAGAGGGAAAATACAAGGCATACAGCCAGGACATTGCAGAGCCTACTTAGCTCCTACTTGTATTGTGCTAAAAAATGGTAGCTCTTCTCTGACTCTGTCCACATCTTTAGTCTTCCAAGACAAAACATGGAACAGTGACACAGGATTGAGGGTTTATGTAGTCAAAAGCTTATCATAGGGTGTATTGGAATGTGAATTTATTAGCCATTCATGTCTTTTGATACCCAGCCATACAGTGCATCTGCTCTTGTGTACCGCCAATTGTCTTTCGTCTTGTAAATGTGAGGAAACTTGTGGCAAATATCCATGAGGTCAGAGCTGGAATATAGGCAGGTTTGCAGTTTACCTCATGCAGTGGAAACTCATATACTTCTGTACCAAAATATGAAATGGATTCTTCCCACCTAAAAGAACACTTCTAATTCTTCACCTTTCAGCAAAGTTAGTAATTGCGGGGTGAGCAGGTGAAATAGCAGATGTGACTTCACTTTTTGTTTATAATTCTAAAGAGTTTATGCATTTTCAAGAAAGATTTACATGAAGAACATAGATAAGTAAATAAATGGAGAGAGTATATGATTAATGTTTTTAAAACAGTAAATGCTTCCCATTTGTAACATTCTTGAAACAGATTGGCCATGAAGACTTTGTTTTTCTTTCTGCTTTACAAGGCTTTCTGTGTTTTGTTTATTTACTGTTCACATTTATGTTCAATGCCTCCTTTTCTGTTTAATCAACAGGAGAATTTTGGTCATTAAACTGCATTAATACATGTTTTATTAAATAAATGTAAAAAATACATACATATGATAAATTAATGTATGGGAATTAAACCTTAAATAACATTGAACATTTAATCCTTTTAATTTAATTATTAAATGAAAAGGAATTAACAAAATTAATAATGACAAAGCAGGAGAATGTAATTGCATGTGTGAGATCCAACATAATGTTAAGAAAAGGACCCACACAGGAGCACAGTTTCACTATTTGCAAGCTACTGCAGGTGCAATTGGTATTGCAGCAGATCCATTCTATGAGGATGAATGTTCATTGCTGTTTAGTATTGTCTCCTTACTACTGACCTTGTCTGTTGCTGTTCCTCTTGTACTATGTCCAGAGCAATGAAAAAAAATGTTATTTCTACCTTTCAGTGTTTCTGCAGATTATGATTCTGTCAGAGATGCAGTGGCTGTAAGGAGTTGGCAGCAAGGCAGGCTCAGAAGTTTGAACAAGCAACAGGAGCTCATCTTGTGACTATTCCAAGCAAGGCAGTGGAAATGGGTCAGCTGTGTTGACCAAATTGAAAGTGTTTAAATGTGAGTAAATGAAGTGGCTAAGAACATTTGAAATACAGTAAGTAGGTAAATCAAGTTTGAAGGAAGAGATCCTTTCTCGCAAAGTTCCATAGCACCAATGAATTGGTTGCCATTTCGAGTTAGATGGGACTTGTTCAGAATGACTATGTCTGGATAAAATGTGAAACTTCTGGGGAATTTGAAATATGTAAATGCAAAGTTGTTTACAGACTGGCTGGAAGATCAATATTTCAGTGTTCTCACTGCAAAATGAAAAGGGCCAAGATTTTGAGAACCAGTTTGATATCCTTAGTAAGCTTTGGAATTTTGTTTTTACCTCAAAATGTTCGATTAAATAGAGTTGTTTTGGAAGAAGCAGTTCCGTTTTGTAGTAATCCTATTTTAATAAACCTAGAACAACAGCAGTGATCTTGAATCACTCAGATAAACAAGATTAGGAATTTCTTCAAATAAAAACTAAGTACATGTTTGAAATGAGTGAGTATTTACTTTTTGTATCTCTAATTAGGAGCATTCTGCACTAAGTGTAGGTTTACACAGACTTTTAGTCACTTAGTTCCACTGTAGAATTCTTGATTTATTTATTCTTATATTCATTTTTTTGAAAGGCAAAATAATGTTGCGATTTCTGTTGGCACTGCAGTGGGATCTTTGGCCTGATCTTGCCTCTGCCAAGAGGTAATTTTGTGTCTGGGAAGTTTATGTTGCTACTGTAATTCTCAGTTTTCCTCACTTGTAAAGGAGAAGATGGTATTGGAAAGTGTTGGTGGCAAAGGAGGTGGAAACTCAGCATATAGGATAGCTATTATGGAACAGTCAGCTTTAGTACTGGTTCAAATGCTGCATCTGAATGAATTATTATTATTAGAGAGATAATTATGTTAGAGATTGTCACTTATATAGTGAAATCAGACATATTTGATTGTGTGATTCAATTGCAGTAAGTCTGCATGGGGAAAAAGGAAGTGTCTTAAGATAGTGATGGGCATGATTCAGAGTGCTGATCTGCATTTAGGGGAGAATGTTCCAATCTGGCACAAAGAGGTTCCTACTCCAGTCTTCCTGTGACCACTCTTGCCCAAATCCTTCAGCATTCAGATGCAAAATCTTGGAACAAAACTCTCCCAGATCTGACTGGTGTTAGTTCACTCTCTCATATATATACCCCCCCACAAACCCCTCGCCCCCCGAAGTTCATAGTGTTGAAAGTGAGTCTTGGATTCATCTTGCTATGAAAAGGTGCAAGCCATAAAACTCAGATGAAGGGTCTTGAAATTCTTTTAGAGCTGGACTATATCTGGCAATTTGTGTTCCTTTGGGGTTGACAGAATTTTTTTGGCAGTTAAATTTTCACTCCCTGAGTTTTGCCCTAAGATTCAGGTTCAAATAAATCTGAAATGTGGAGCAGAGTTCAGTCCAAGTGAGTGAGTTTCCCATGGTTTCTGTCTGAAATAATAAATCTTTCCTTGGAGAGAGAAGGGCAAACCTCCATTTGGTTCATCCAGAAGATTTGCAGATGCTTTTATGAACCTGGGTTTAATTTGGGGTTTGCAAGAAAGCCCTTTCCTATTTCTTCTATTCCTGTTTCAACTCTGGGGTATAACCCTGCCTGTGTCAGAGTTAACAGGAGGTTTTCACTCCCATTTATAGCAAAGGCAGGATTTTCACTCTGAAGTTCTGCCTGTTTCTGTTTATTGCTCTTACAGGCCAAATACTGAATTAGTAAGTAAACTTTAGTGAAGAACTTATTGATTGCAAGACAGAATTTCAAAACCTCAGGATTCCATGCTATTTCTCTTAACTCTATTAAAATTGGAAATCTAATAGCTATCAAATGACCCAATAAATTACAAAATTCAATTGAGGAAGTGTAGCTCATTGAGGGCATATACATTCCTGGATCTTTTTTTTTTTTTTTCTGTGTTTTTAAAGAAGAATCTTTGGCTGCCTTGAAAAATTCACATGCCTACTTCCCCAGAATTTGTTTTACCATCTATACTCACACTACAGAGTATACGTCCTGATTTTACAAAAAAACCCTGGTGTTGTTCTGCTCTTCGACCTGCAGCCTTCTGTACCCCATAAACTGGAGCAAAAAACGTCTGCCTAATCGATCCTTATTTAATAAACAGTGTTATCAATGCCTTTGAGACAGCTGTATGACATGGGGACATCAGGACATTTGCTGGCTTGCCTTAATTGGCATGGCAACCTTGTTTTTTGGCCTGGCACAGCAGATCGAAAATTGAATTTACAAAATCAAACTATAGTTATCTACATTCCTTGATGTCTTCCCAGGTGAGCTACTGGGCTTCATGCTAATAACTTCTAAAGCAAGCAAACTTCAGCTAATTATGTGCTAGTTTATTCTCCCTTGCTAAATTTTGGCAGGTTGCTTCTGTAAATTATGAAAAATAAATGTGAAATATGCAGATGTCTTTTGTTTGAAGCAGATGTTTGGTCTGCCTTGCCAGAATCTAATCAGCTGTTTCCCCAGAGTTTTTTGTTTCTCCCCCCACCCCCAATATTGTCCAAGAGTGTATGGAAACACGAAGGGTTGGGGGACTGTGGAACAATAGGACATTGCTTTATTTTCCAGCTACCAGGCTTCAACGTAACTCAAGGTAGATTTTTTAGGCAGTTGTCTTCCCTGGCTAAAGCCACAGCAGATGCTGGCAGAGGGCCCATAAGTCATGAGAGCAGAATTTGAATGCAGCCTTGCCTGTCATGGGAGAGGTGGTGGCGAGTTGGGAAGGAGCCAGTGAAAGCCGGCTTTGAAGTCCTGGTGGTGCTGTGTGGCCAAGACCCGCCAAGATTTATGTGCTTCTCCCATAGGAGCCTCACAGATGGGGGAGGTAAACATCTCCAGGGTTGCAGACTAGCTACATTAAAAGCAAGATGGGTGACAGGATTTGTTTCCTTCCTTGTTACCCAACCCACCCCTCTCTGTGCTCTGTTGCCCACTGCCTGGCGTGGGAGGAGGATGGATTGGCTGGTGTTGCACCCCATGCTGCCTGGCTGGGCTAGAGGGAGACTGGCAGGGGTGTTTTAGTGCTTTGTTGGCATCTCAGCCAGTACCACCCTGCAGCCCAGAGTCTGAATGTGTCTGTAGTGGTATGGGCTACTTGCTGTAGTCTCCTGGTTATCACAGCTTTTGAAAGTGAAGTCCAACTTCATACTTTTCTCCTGGCCTGAAGTTTAGTTTGGACTTCCAAGACACAAGTGTGCTGACATAGCAGCTGTGCCTCCCTTGCTATGACGCTGCACCCTCCCAAGAAGCATTTCTGTATCAACAGCAGCATTTTCTAGTTAGGTACCAACATAAAGTGCAGAAAATGCTCCAGATGAAGATTCCTCAAACCTTGAGGATCATCCTCCCTGCTGTTAAAGCTTCAGCAGGCTCATCAGAAGTTCAGTTTAAGAATAGTAATTATTTTTTCAGTAAGTACCGAACACCTGCTTTGCACTTTCAGTTAAGGCTTTCACAGCATTTGATTGTGCATGGATTTAAATTCCAGCCCTCCTACAGGTTAAGTATCAATTTCCCCACTTTGCTTATAGGAAAACAGACACAGAAATAGGCAAAGTGATGTTTTCTTAGAAGGAGAAAATACACGTTTTGTGTTTAAAAGACTTTAAGGGTGTAATGTCAACCTGCTGATGTTAGTCCATGTCAAAACCTCCTACTGGGCATATTTGTCCAGCTGCCATCAGAGCTTCTGTTGTGGGTCAGCAGAAGGGCAGATATTTCTGCAGCACAGTGTTGGGATTTAGCTCAGTGTGTTCAGAGCACTTCCTGTTTGGTGGACCAAAATCTGTGCTTGTACCTTAGGTACTGGAAGCTGAATGGCTGCCTGAGTTGATAACAAATGGGCATCTCTAGGAGCCAAGAGGTACAGAGCAGTAGGCAACTTCTGAGAAATCAGTACTCCTATATTATGGTCCTACTTATTTTTTATCATGGCTGAAGCACAGATCAAGAGTCTGTTGTGATAGGTGCTTTGGAAGCAATTAAAATGAATAGTCCTTTCCCTGGGGACAGAGGTCTTGAGATTGTGGCAAGATGCTCTTTACTTGTAAATAGATTGCTGGAGGGAAGGATAATTCAGCAGTGTAACACTCCTAGGGAATTTTTTTACAGTAAAACTGAAGGGGGAGAAAAGACATTGCCAATTTTTATTAGCTTCTTTACATTTAGAGTTGAAAGAATCTGGATTTGGTCCTTCCAAAAGCATTTGTTTAATCTGACTCTGTCATCAAGGAATATTATTTTTTTAAAAAAAATGAATCCTCATAAGGCAGTATGAATATATAGTCCTTTGATTATTCAAAAAATTGTACAAATCAAAATAAATTTGCCTGAGCTATTTAAAATAATTAACCTTTGACAAACCTCCCTCTCTGGTAATGGAATAGTAACTGTATGAATAAAAGATAAGTCATGATATTCAATGAATTACAATATTCATCCCATAAATTACAGGACAAGATAGCAGTCTAATCTACGTTTTTATAACTGTAAAATGTCCTGAACAGTAGTCCCTGTACGCTTCAGGTTATTTTCTCTTCTGTGTCTTTGAAGTGTGTGACACCCCTTATATGAAGGGCATCCCAAGTGATGTTAAGTTTCGGCAGTGTTCACAAAGGCTGTGATCCAGGACTTCCTTCCCTGCTCTGAAAGGGAGTCTGTGCCTTAATGGGAAACCCATGCTACAAAGGGATTTTCCTGAATTGTAACAGTAAGTGCAAATTATGATCCTGGGAGTCTCCTGCTATATAACCAAGTACAATGCCAATAAACCAGGGGTGTAAACCACATGAGCATATGGACAAAATATGGTCTGAATGGCATGATTATGTTTCTCAGGCCATAATGAATTCATCCCAAGGTGCAACTGTACATCTGTTGTTATAGTGTTCATGATAGCAAACACTACAGTTAAGGTTGCAGTTTAACTCAAATTATAGCCACCTGTTTCCATTCACTAACAACTTTCTTAAAAATTATTCCTTCTGGACTGACTCAAATCAGTTTTTAAATGGTCATTCTTTAATATATTTATTTGGGGGAAAATATGCTTGATTTATAGAGCAGGTCGGCTGAAAGACACTCCCTTCCTGCCCCCTCCTCACCATTCCAACCCTGTTGATTGTAACCAATTCATTTCCTTAAAAATAAATCAAATCCTCTGTCTTTTGAGGGGACTGATCCAACTGACATTGATTTTTTGGTGTATACTGTATTGGGCTTTCTGTGGCTCACTTGGTGGCTGCTGGCATGGACTAATACCATGTAGGGACAGATTGATTGCTGCCTATGAAGCTTTAGGTGCTTAGAAGCTAGGAGTCTTGTCAAGACTAGTTTTCTACTAGTTCTTCCTCATTGTGTAGTCAATAAGTGTTGCTTACATGGCATCCCATCTTTCTTTAGCTGGGAAAAATCCAAACCACAGTCTTTATAGACTGGAGATAAAGGGTAGGGTGCTTGATTCTTGACAATTGATACCACAGAAGATAAATTTCTTTAAAGCAAGTTTACCACCCCTCTGGGAGGGATGAGATAACCAAAGAGACTAAATGCTATAATTGGAATTTTAAAAATGGCAAAAGAGGAGAATCTAGTTTTTGGTCTATAGACATCATGTTCTCTTTCAGTGTCTGTCTTAAAAGATTTTAATGCACAAGTCAACTTTGCAAATGTTTTCCAAGTCAAGGTATACAAACATTAAATGAGGGTCTGCTACTCATCATTAAAACAGAGATCAATATCAGTGATACATACAACATTTTGAAGTGTAAATGAATGTGAATACCTGAATGTGATAGACTCCCAACAAACGTTTATGGAGCAACATAATTTCTTAGCAAGTGTCCATGTTGTATCTGTTATTGAATGTTCTCCATTGTGGTTTCATCTGAGGGGAGTAAATGACACCATGATTTCAGGTTTGGTTTTGATATGGCAGTATAGGGAGCTGTTTAGTTTACTCTTGTATTGGGTTTCCTTGTAAGCCCCTTCCCGACACCTGTGCAAGTGCAGGAGGGAGATTACATGGTTCTTCTTGAAAAACTAACTCACCATGTCATAGCTCCCTCTGAGGGGCAAATGCTGCTCCCAGCCTGCAGCCTGAAGGGCCAAGTTAGACTCCAGATTAATCTACAAGGGTTGGTAAGAAAAAAGAAGTTCTTTCCCTTGAGACTTCAGAGCATTATTACTCCTTTTCTCTGCCTGCGTGTTGCTTACTGCTACTCTGGAAATGAATGCAGAGTATTTTAGGGTGCACAAAAGTCACAACATGGAGTTTCTCTGTCCCTTTTACTTCTGTTATATAGTCCCACTCACAAGGGACAAGGAAGTTCTCCAGTGTACACAGAGTGCTTCTTTTTTTAATGTAATAGCATTGTTCAGCTTTTATAGACTTATAATTCAAAATGTGGCTTGAGAAGGGTACTCATGCCCTTATGCTTTCTCAATAAAAGGGGAAGCTGAAAAAAGACTTGCCTACAGCCTTGCATGAAGGCAAGACTTGGCCTTGGAGCTGAAGTCCCAACCCTATGCTAACCCCTGGGGCTCTCCTTCTCTGTGCTGGCTCTGCTGCCTTTAAGGCTCTCTGTGCCTGGGAAGGTGAGAGCATTAATGGGTTGAAGTGCAACAGCTCTGTAAAATCTCTCCCAAGTGCACAAAAATTATCCTATTTGGCCAAGTGACTTCACTCTCACACATTCATTGTTACAAGCAGGGACAGCCGTTGTGGTAGAAATTGTTGGAAATAGTAGCAAAAGACAGTGTCTTGTTTGGGGTTTCAAAAAGGATGTGTGAAGCTGCTGCTTGAAATTAGGACTTGCACATCATTTTTGTTCATTTGCTCTCTTGTCAGCATGTTTTCTACCAAACTCCTGTTCTCTTGGGTGGGACAGAGGAAGATGCTGGCAAGATGGGCAGATGGATGGCAAGCTGCCACTCAGCCTGGAGCTTGCAGTCCACAGCTACACAAACCCAGAGGGCTGCACGTAGCATGATTTGAAGCCTAAAAGAGAAAGTGAATTTTCAGTGAGTCATTTCAAATAACTTTTTCGCATACCTTTTTAAAAAGGTGTCTGAGCTAAAGCTTGTATTATCACAATTAAAAAGAGGCATTGATATAATTATGTAGTAATTGCAGTAAATTATCAAGATGAAATCATTAAGGCATCTTTTTCTATTATTGCTGCTTAAGGGAGATGTCTTATTATATATATTTGGAAGAGAAGAAAATAAGAATTCTCGTGCAACTTTTGTATTACTAAAAATAAAGGAAGATTGTGCTCTTCTGTTGCTGCTTACTGCCACTGTCAAGAATAATGTGAGTGAGATGGAACCAAAGCAAAGTGTGTTCTTCCCTGAGTCCTAACTGAGTAGCATTACAGCTCATTTTATCAGGCTCTCAAATGTGAGGTGGCCTTTTTCATTCTTGAACTTGCAGGCAGAGGAAATGATTTACATCACAGAATAAGGGTATTTTTATGCTTATGAGTTAGCCATTTGCAGAAAAAATGTTATTTACATGGATGAATTCATAGGGGAGAACATGAAATCGACCATTTCCTTTTCTTTCCTTATGGAAATCTTGTATGGATATTCTTGTTTTCTATTAGGGATGTAAGAGGAAAGAAGGGGGAATATTGCTTCTGTCTGTCCCTCTTAATAGGCTTTTTACATGGATGCAGAGTCCAGAAAGTCTGCTGATGGCCATGATATATCTGATTTCCAAGATTTGGTGTATAGCAAAATATTAACAACGATGCAACTTTTGTATTTCTTCGTTCTTGTTTATTCTTTTGTGTATATTTGCCTATGTTTTCAAGACAAAACAGTAGCCTTACTCAGGGGATTGGTAATTGGATAGAGAACCTTTCACCTCTAGGTCAGGAGCTCAGATTTGTTACAGGTCAGTACTGCCTGGGAGTTGCTATCATGTGACAGCTGCTCAGTGGCCCTTTATGACATGAGTTGGTGGTCCCAGTTCACTGCCTTGAGAGCAGGTGTCTTCAGCACAGATCAAACCTGAGGGTGCAAGTGCAAAACCTATTGTTGGTAGAAAAGAGAAATTTCACTTGAGTATAATGCTCACAGTTTGCGTGAACTTAAAAAAAAAAGTCGAGAGCCAGCAGACATGTCTAGATCCTCAGCTGGTGTAGATCTGGCATAAATAAATTAAGTGTGGTTGCAGTGATATCACCAGATGATTAAAACAGAACTCACTGTGGTTGTACTGTTTCAGCAATATAAAGGTTACTGACATTACAATAATATTTTAAGTAAAGATGAAAATTATCAATCCAAGTACCTTAGAATTAAAATCACATTTAAAACAAATCCAGGCTTCCTGAAATTTGGAATAGCACTTATTCTTCCATCTCGTGATGCCTTGAGATAACCATATAGTTATGGTAATGGATTTTACTATTTGTTGTCCCAAAGGAGGTGAAATTGGATTTCAAAGATACATAAGTCTCCAGCTTTTAATGGCTCTCTGCTTTTAATGGCTTTGCCTGGGCTTCTGCCAGGGCAACAAACCCAGGCAAGCAATTCTGAACTGTTGAGGTGTAGTGATGGAAGAAGTGAAGTCTTCCACCAAGGAAGTTCCTAATACTAGGGGAGCATAAATGTCTCTCAACACTTAGAGAAAACTTCTAGCAGTTAAGAAGTAGTTCAGTTATCTCTGGTATCATTTAAGTCTTGTTTAAGAGGAGTCTCAGTCTTGTCTGACACTGTCCAAGAGACAGTAAGAGAACTATTTGGTCTAGAAGAAATATTTCTGTTATACTGAGATTTTGCCTCAGCATTTCAAATCTGAGTTATTTTGGTACTTTTTTCAACAGGAACAATACAATGGCACAGGCTGTCTTAATTTTGTCATAAAAGTGAGCATGAAGTGAAATATTTATAGATTCTCCAAAGTAATTCTGTGCTTTAAAGAGCATATTCTCTGTTTGTACAGGGTGCATCATGGAAAGAAGTTGAACTTCTTTGAAATGCAGACTTCAGCCTTAATTACGGAGTAGTGACTAGCACTTCCATTGCTTTAGGCTTAAAAATGACGGAGACAGAAAAGTAGCCTCTCCTCAGTAATTGCTTTTCTTCATAATGTATAACTTATGTTCCCTTTCTTTAAACTCACTATTCCCATGTCTGGTATAATTTAGGGAGCAGGCTAACACACTGGCTGTTGCTTTTTCTTACCTCAGAGCTGCCAGATGAGGGGACAAAAAGGCAAGCAAGAGAAAAGGAGAGAGCACTGAAATTACAGAATGGGTGGTGAAATTACATTTTTAGTGATCCAACCTGTACTGGATGATTCAGTTTTATTTTCTGTGCACCCCTGGTTGTTGATTGTGGAGAAGGACTAGAAGACTTGCCAGATGTCTTAAAAAAAAAAGTCAATTATCAAAGTGTTCTAATCCTCTCTAGTGTCAGATTCCTTCACGAACTTGTACCTTGTGTCATTCATAGCTTACTGACTTTGTATGTTGTTTGTTTTTCTAAGTCTGACCTTATTTACTGTCTAGGAACAATTAGGGCCATGATGATACAAATACAGTATTCAAAGACATTTGCTTCAAAAGGATCAGTTTCAGTATTTACAAAACTGAAGGTGGTGGGATTCAGCTACAGATTAGTCCAGCCCTTAGAAAAGGAGGCAAACACTGCCTGTGCAAATACTTTTGCCACATCTAAATTGAATAAACTGAGGCTTTGGAAGAAGGAAGGGTAAAAATTCCAGCTGCCTCCTTTCTTTCTAGCTGAAACTTGGAGGTACAAGGGCATAGCTAAGCTTACTTTATTCAGTCACCCAGAAAAAGGCACCACTTGAATGCACTCTCTGAATAGAAGGCACAATGATAATAGCAACGTCACACAACAGAATGGCTTCTGCCAAATCGCCTTAGCCTTTCTGCATGATCATCAGGATCAGCAATCTGTTAACCAGCCCATTCTCTAGGTTTTGCTATAGCAGGATGCTTTAATTTGAGATTATTCTTGCACCTAACAAGAAACAAACAATTCTTGAGAGACGGTTTAAAGGGGGAATAAAAACCAACAAAAGAAATCTCACAATCCGGAAGAGCCAAATATTGGAAGGTGTAGGGAAGATTAAGAAGAAATTGCCTGTTACAGAACTTCATTAAAGCCGTTTATTAGTTTTGTAATGCCTAACAGTCTTCTGGCTGCAGAGTTTTTTCATATAGGGGGTGGATAAGGGCGCGTTTCACTTTCATTTGCATTCTTGATCCCTGCTGCTCTGTTTATGGCATTGATGCTATTCATACAGTCTTTGCAATATTAATTTTTAATTTATGATGCTCATTAGGAGACACTTAAAACAGAACAATTATCATTTATCTTGATATATTATTTACTAAGACTTGCTGTCATGGTTAGGGACCTGTGATTAGTGGGAGGGGAATAGAAAGCAGTTCCAAAAGGTGCTTGGCGGAATGGACTGAATCTGAGGAAATGGTTGTCACCACCGAAGGCCTGAATTTCTGATGTCTAAGCAAAAGACTTGCAACACCTAATCAAAACTCATGAGGAGCCTTTGAAGACAAGACTGGGACAGTGCTTAATGAACCTGCAGGACAATATTAATGAAACTCTCCTGTAAACCACCAGCTCATCAATTATTCATTCTGCTTTTGTCCTGGTACTCTACTGTCTTCCGTTCTTGTCTCAATATGATTACCTTTTTTTTATTCCCCATATCCTCATTTTTCTTTTGTGGATTTGCTGATGTGTACCCCTGGTAGCACTTCCTCCCTGGGAAATTCTGTTTTTTGAGGCAACTACACAGTGTCCACAGGATCAAGATAGGTAAAATGTGCTCTTTGAGGCATTTGGATAACCATGCTGCAGTTACTAAGAGTTAGTAAACCAGATCACTGACATAACAGCCTCGGAGAATCTGTTTTGTTAAAGGTTATCACATTGGAAACTCAGAATCATTTATGCATTTCTTAATTAATTTGCAGGATTTATTAAGTTATTGTGACACTACCTACATGGCAAAACAGAATTTCAAATACTGGTGACCTACTAGGAATATATAGACAGGCTCTTTTCTCTCCCTCTTCCATAACTGTCTGTCTTACAGGACTTCTGAGAAACCCTGCCTTTAGTCTCTGAGTTCCCAGGTTGTTTATAATGTATGCTTGTGCAGAGGAGAAGGCAAATTGGATGTTTTGGAGCCTGATAATTGCAACTCTGCATCTGAAACCAATTGTGGTATTTTTGACTCTGTTTTATTTAGTTATTTTTAGACTTCCTGAAAGGGGTATTATTTCTGTTTGTTTTCTGTTTGACATCAAAGCAGGAGCAGCAAATTACTAATTTTGTAATGTATTCCCTAGACCCTTGGCTTTCAATTTTTTGAACCATTGCACAGCAGCAGTGGAACTGTATGTAGAAAACCTCAAGGGCCAATACCATCAAACACCTCTGAGACACATGCACCATTCCCTGCCTCTTTTCTGTTGAAAGTCTTGACACTGCGACTAATCTCAAAGGCAACCACTGTATTGATAAACTATATTTTCTAGGGGGAAGGATAAGGAAGGAATTATAAATGATTAGGTTCAGCAATTCTGGCACTTATTTTTTTTCTCTTCTACCTTCTGGATTTTGCAAGCCTCTTTTTAGAGTGTATTTATACCAGAAGGGGAAAACAAAAAAAATCCCCTGCCTGGTGTTATGGGAAAGCTGATGCAACAGTCTATGATAACTCCTTCAAAATAGTGTAATGAGGACAGCACACTATGCTGCAGCTTGTATTTATGCTATGTAGCTTGTTTCATCTCCAAGCCAGTTTAAAACCTTAACCGATTCATCTTTGCAGCACTTCTGTGAGTAAGGTATGTAAGCATTGTTAGCCTCTTTGTTATGTTGTATCAGAGCTTCATTAGGTCCTGGGATGCAAATACAAAAAGGCATGGGAGAAAAGTATTCAGCACACAAATCAGTTGTAGACATTATTTTGCCCCTGTTGTAGATTCAGATCCTTTTGTAAAGAAAGCACTGCCCCTTCCCCAGCAACACCAGCTCTCACTACTGCTGTAAAAAATTGGTGTTTGCAGTTAGTCATATGCTAAATCCGAGAATATTTATCTGACTATATTTTTTCCTCATTAATTGACAAAATATTCCCAAAGAGTTCCCCAATTGTTCTACTACATGAACTCATTTAGGTAGAATTTTAAAAACCATTAACATAATTTGGAGATGTAAATCCTGTGGTCTGATATGACATGAGCACTCAGAGATGCAGCCTGACCCTTGCACGAGCGACGTGACACATCCACATGTCAAACTGCAACCCCACACAGGAACTAGCTTGTCTCCTGGAAACCTTATAGCTGCCTTAGTGTGGCGTGCTCCTGGGCTCACTGTGATGGAGCAGGGGGATGAGGAGACAGGCAGAGTTATGCTCATACAGTGATAAATGGAGGTTTCCTCATGCCCCTGTGCTCTCTGTGTAAGCAGGCACCAGGATTCGAACAGCCCATCTGAAAATGAGTGTTGGATTAAAATCAAGACACTCTAGACTTCTCTAGCCATCCCAGCTGGTTGTACAGCATTTCATTCATCACCTCTAAAGAATGTTTTTGGATTAGCCTTACATCTTTCCAACCAAATCCAACCTTAGCTGCTCTGGTAATTTAATGTTAGAATTGCAATTTACTATAAACCTTCTTAGCAGGCAGGTAATCAACTTAACAGAGTTTATTGCACAAGCAGCTGTTCAGCAATCTAATATTATTATTCTTTTTTTACCTGTTATTTGCAGCTGCAGAACAGGATAAATCCACATTAGTTCCAGTCTGCCTGACAAACAATCTCATCTCTGCCATGTTCTAATTTTTGATAACTTTCAAGATCTGGCTTCTACAAACTATGAAGCACATAAATTGAACAAAATAACTTTGAATGAAGCAAGCCTGCTTAGTTTCTCTGGTTTACATGCCAAAGGCTTGGCAGTTATATGGCATGTTAGTGATTTCTTTCTGTTTGTTTGCTTTTAGCTTCTGCTTTTTTTGTTTGCTTTTGAAAAGGGTTTACCTGTGTTCGTCAGTGGTTAGTGGAATTGCTAATATTTTAACATGATAAGAAGAATAACCCCAGGTGCTTATAGCATTTGAAACAAGGCACAGCAACAAGGTGAGATGAATAGGCATGTCCGTTCTAAAGACAGTGTGTGCAGTAACAATATCGGGGCTTTTAAACCACAATCCTGTTTCCCTAAAGCGTTCTTCATGATCACATTCAGCTTTCATTGAACCTGGCAAGGGGGGAAAACTGGTAGCATACATGTCACCACATAGCACAGCGTAGCTCTTTTAATGCTGGCCCTTTATAATCTTTGTAAGGTCATGTAACTTTTCTGATTTTTGCCCAGGGATAACTTTTCCCTTATTTTAACATATTTTCTTTTGTCTGGTTTGGCCAGTAATTGACTTTGTCCTTTTTTCATTTATTTCTCTGCCTCCTGGTTGTAGCATCTTCTCCCTGGAGTCTCAGGTTAGAAGTTTTCCCTTTTGTGAAACCATGACAGGTGCCTAATTGAATGATGAATGTCCCTTTATTACTCTGTAATTGAACCGCCAGCTTTTTGATTGGTTTGTGGAGATGCTCCACTCCTCATCAAGCACTGCGGGGGGCTCCAGGGCTGGCAGGCTGGGCCTACCCTCCATCTGTCTAATCGCATCTCTCCCCTACTTGGGTTTTGGGTGGGGAGGGGGCTGGGGGGGAGGAAAGTCATAATAAATTATGCTAATTTGGCGTCGCTGTGACAATAAGAATATCGCATTGTTACGTGCGTGGTGGCAGCAAATGCGAGAAGACGTTTTGTCATCATGGCTGCCTGGCCTGACAGGCCCTCGATGAAGATTAATGGCCCTCACCTGAGTGACAGAGCAGGGGATTGTGGGGCAGAGAGGGTCATTCATCATACTCTGACAGGTGTCATTCACTCCGACAGCCGCACCACTGTCGCCTGGATAGTGGTTCCATTTTTCTGCCAGTTAAGCAAGGAGTTTAATAACATCCCCAGAATTAAAACTCATTCTTTGTAGCAGGTCTGACAGCTGAAAATAAGAAAATCAATTCTTCACATGTTATAGCCCAGTTAACTGACTAGGGTTTTGACTTTGGGCTGAATTTCAAGTAGGCTGCTTTTGTAAGACATCATCTATTAAAATTTACCAATAGCACTAACTTCACTTTTATTATTGTGGCTGGATTAAAATGCAGCATTTAATAGTGGATGTCATCTTCATGTGGTGCAAGCTCAAGCTCTTACGGCTCTGGTGAGGGATATTCCACTTCATCCTCATTAGTGATGTTTATAGCTTCTCTCTTCATTAATATTGATCCCTTAAACTACAGAGAAAAACAAGACAGACACTGATACGAACCACTTTGTATCATTAAACTGTTTGGATTTCTTGGTTTCAGTCATTGTGGCAAGCTGAATAAAATATTTCAGAAATAAAAGAAAAAAAGAAGAGACAGCACAAACTTCTGGCTATTCATGGTGGGAAGGACCAGGTTACCCTTATGGCCCTGTGCTGCTGATGGCTTTGTGCTTCCAAATGGGGCTGGCTAATCCTGGGGAAGGTTTGAAATAACAGCCTTGGTATGTGTTGAATATCTCAGCTAGTGAAGCTAGGACAAAAATGTATGTTGCCTGTTTCATTTAACTCGTTAAGACTGTTGTAGCCAAGGGACAGGCATGACTAGCTGGAAGCTCTGCCATGGAAACATGAATGAAGAAGAGAGATTGATGTCTGTCTGTGTAACTTAGGAGGTTTGTGATTCATCAGTGCGACACCACCACGAAACATGCAACTAGGATGCAGAGAAGTGTGAGACTGAGTGTTTCCAGTGGACCTGGAAGCATTATTGTTGCTGAATAAGGACAGAATGAAGTCATATCCACAGAAATGTGTGCAGTTTGGGTTAGTGTAATCGAGAAGGATGAATTCCATGTGGAGTAAGTGCCAAAAAAGGCTGCTAGGGTGATCAGGGAAATGCAGAGCTGTCTTACAAGGAGAGAACAAAGGATCCCAGCTTGTTTGGACTAACAGAATGAGGGCTGAGGAGGACTGTGACTGCTCTCTACAACTTCAGAGGACATAAACATGGGGAGTTGAGGAGAGGACAGTCTTGGTGGGACAGCCCAGGGCATTTCTTCCCATCCTGTGCTCTTATAAAACAACTGTAATTTGTCTTCATGTAGATAATAAATCAAGAACTGAAAGAAATTGCATGCGTACCTCTCCGTCTCACTGAGATATTGTGGGGAAGGAAAGGTTTGGTTTAGGGGTGGTGAGGGAGGACAGGAATTTATCACACATTAGGAAATTTATTTCTGTCTCCATTGCAAGTGGAGAGGGAGTGTAGGACAGCCAGGCTCCTCCACACACATTCATTCAAGTATCTGGAGTTATATGAGAGAAGTTTGTACACCTCAGTGATAAGAATAAGGAGTTCTGTGCTTATTTTGTTTTACAGAGAGCATGTTATAGTAAGCTTTAAATTCTTGTAAATTTTTCCCTCTACTCAATGTATATGTTAAATTTTATCCTGTGGAGGCTACTCTGCTTTGAAAGGAAAACTTTTCTCCTCTGTTTGTTGTTAGTGTTATGAGTGAGCTGCCTTTAAACAGACAGTGTAGTGGTAAACTGGATACATTATGTAGAAAAGCAGTTTGAATATACAAAGTAATAGATAACAAGTCTCTATTTGGTCTTAGCTGATTGGGTGTACATGTGGTGTTTCTTTCCACTGTAAAGGAGAGGCAAGAAGCGCTTTTTTTTTCTTTTTCTGAAATCATTAACAAATTATGTCCTCTCTAGTTCCTCCAGGCTATTGCAGTTTTTTCACATGAGGCATTAAATAATTACATAATATTGGGCAGCCTCTGATGTCAGAAGAGGAATATTGTAGGGATGATGCTGTGCATGCGTATAAGGGTGAAGGAATTTCTCTGACCAAGAATTGAATATAGTGGCATGTTAGAGACCTGTCTGACTCTTGAAAATTAAATAGCCCCTGGGGCTCTGGTTCCAGTTTCAGACTGGATTGGAGGAGAAGGATCATCAGTGTAGTTTAATTGGTATGATAAATTGCTCATAAGTTTGCTATTATTATTTTTTAACTGTGTGGCCAAAATCATGTTTATTCTGAATTTTTTTAATGTGTAGCTACGTGGTATATGAGTGATGTGAAAACAGAGAAGTGGAAGGGCTTAGGTGTTTTCTAGTAGAACAATTGCTCTTGACTTCAGTATCACTCATAGAAATGAGAATTGGTTTAAAATTATGTGAGTTGCTGAATATTTGGAAAGCAGATCTTTTCACTAAAGGCAGGTTTTTCATAAGGCAACTCTAAATAAAGAAATGCTTATGATCTTAAAAAAACATGCCCTCTAATAACTTTTATTTCAGATAATAAGAGAAACATGATTAAAACATGCCTTTTACCTCTCTAATGCAAATGTCTCTATGTTAAATTAATCCAGTTTTTCCCTTCTCAATCTGGCTGGTTCAGCAGTCCAAAAAGAAGATTCAGTGAGACTTACACATGCCAAAAATAGGAACTTCACAGTCAGAAATACCTTCCTGTAGGAATAAATTTGCACAAGTCTGTTGTTTGGGGTCTTTTTTTCCTAAGCTGCAACTGTAGGTATCTCACCTACCTTTCCTCATCATTCTCATTCTAATCTGATGGCAAACAGTTACCCTGGAATTTCCATGTATTTATACATCAGTGGAATTTATGTTCTCAGAGGCACCCAATAACTTGTCAGGAAGATACTTCAGGATCTTTTTGAAGGTTCATCTCAAACAGAAAGTGGACGTTTTGATGCTTTCTGGGGTAATTCTCCATAGAAGAAATTCTTAACATGCGTATTATGCTTGCCAGGCTTAGTCAGTCACAAGGAAGATATTTCTCTATTATCATCTATCATGCAATAAAATCTGTATGCTAATCAGTTACTCCAAGAATTTGTAAAAATTAAAGGGTACTGGAAAGTTTTGGATACTTCATGCTAGTAGCTGCTGAAGACAGGATGTGATCTTCCAAGGTCAAGGTGGGAAAAGGGATAATGAAGGCCACAAAGTGAGTGGGTGACTACTATTAGTCCATCGAGTTTTGCCAAAATCTGACCTTTCTCTATAATTTAACAGCAAATAGTAACAATGTATAGAACCTGCTATTCAATATCATCCTATAGGACAGAATGCATAATTCCAGTTTAGGAAGTGCTGGCCCTGGTGAATTCTGAGGCAGAGATAAGATTAGCACCCTGTTCTGCATTGCCTCAGACAAGCTGGCCTAGTTATTTTAAGATGTAGGAAGGTATTAAGCAGTGCAAATAAAAATAGCAAAAGGAGCGCTAAAGTAGCTTCTTACTGAGCTGACTGTACTTCCTGTTCTAATTATTTTCACTAAGCCACTAAGCACTGCTGATAGATCATTATTTCTTTATTTTTTCCCCACCATGAATCCTGGCACCTTGCACATCATGGCTGTGTTCTGGGTAACAACATCTATATGGAAATCTTCAACTATGTTTTATGTTTTTGAGTGGATTCTTATACCAAAAGAAATGTATTTCTACAGCATGGCCAGGTGCCTGGCTTAGGTGAAGGTTTCACTGACTATACAGAGCCTTAATGACTAGAGTAAATGAAATGTCTTGGGCATTGTAGTGGATTTCCCAGCCATCCACAAGTTTGCTAACCTATCCAGCAGGAAACTCTAACTACCCATGCCTAGATACCACCATGGGGAATCTTGAGTATTATAGACTCTTTTGCTATATGTTGTACTATGTCCACTTACTACTATGCTCTCATCCAAGTGAAATCAACAAAGTCAACTAACTTAGCTGAGTGGACTGATTTTTAATTTTACCATTAGATATTGACCATTGTGTCAGCTGTTTTGTGGTTATAAAAAGGCATTCAATTCAATTTTTATGTAAGCAATGCTTTTATCCAAGATAGCTTCAGATGCTTAGTCACTGATGAAAGTGTAAAGCATTGAAAGTTTGATATTAAGTGTACAGCAATGAGAACATGACTTAAAGAGGAGGTTATGCAGGCAATCTGATTCTAGCAGGCTCAATTACAGTGGAAGTTAATTTGATAGGGATCATAGACCTACACTGTAGCCAATTAGTAGGATGAAACTGGAGTACACACAACAAAAGGGCCTGATAATAAGCAAAGTGCTTAGTAACAGAAGCCAAATGAAAATGAAATAAAAGGCTGTCATCCAAAAATCTCTGGTCTTGAGAACATGGGACAGCCTCCAAATGGATGATTATGGCATTTATCACAAGGTACATTGGGTCAAAATACCCATTAAGGTTGGTACAGAAATTTCATAAACAGGAAACTGCAAAAAGAAAAAGGTGATTTGGAAAATGAAGAAAATACTAATCCAATCTGCTATCAGTTCTCTTGGATCTACAAAGGTAACATACGTGCTTGTATTCATTCTGCCTTTCAGATCATAATTCCTTCTCCGTTAGGATCCTGTTTGCTTTAAGTTTGGTGGTGATACTGTAGCAGAGAGAGGTGTTTCCAGAGACTGGTCCAACCTAGAGTAATGAGGCAGCCAATATACTTTATCAGTGACAATTTTCCCTGACAGGCAGGAGCTCAAAGTGTGTTTCAGCTGAAGCACATCAGATTAAAACCTAAATACCCTGTTGTATGGGGCGGATCTGTTCTGGCTGCAGGAGGACAAATGGAGGGGTGGGCACCACCCCAGACACAGGCACTGCATGGTGACACTGCAGGTAGATGGTGCTTCAAGGCATAATGGCAGAAAATACAATGTATGTTTTAAGGTGTAATGCTACAGAATGACTTTGGCAAGCTGCAGATGATGTTACCAGAATTGAAAAGAGTTACAGTAAATAACGTATATCAGGTTGGTATCATGGGCTATGTATGATCCTTGTGGAAACTGACCTAATGGCACAGGGGCACAGTGAGGGGATGCATCAAGGAAACCTCTAGGAAGCAAAGAGTCTCCTAAAGAATGATGCTCGAAAAGTTTTGGGGCAGAAGGAATGAAATTACATTGCAAGGAGAAATAGTAAAAGACAGACCCCACCACAGTTAACCCACAGGTTAACAGTTCTGAGGGTGTTTGAGAGACAAGAGCCTTATCAAAGAAAGTGCCTTTGAGATCATGCTGAGAAGTCCCATTGGAATCATACTAATAGATTCGTTTTAAGGCCTGAAAAGACCTTTATGATTATTACTTTTGTAATACAAACCAAAGCACCTTATCTTTTAATTTTGTGTTAAGCTGCTAATGTTTATGATCTGAGCATGCCAGATGCTTACACTAAGAGGGCTTCTTTCTAGAGGATTTCAAATTTTTAAAAATATACTATATTTCCTTGTTTAAAGTGTTCCCTTTGTTAATTATTAGTTTTGTCTTTGTGGTGACCAACTATTTCATCATGTTGCACTTATTTCCTGCTGATTTAGAGATCGACACATGGATTTCTTTCTTTCGTATTCAGAAGTGTTTAACTCTTCATCATGTGTTGCAATAATCAGACTCCTAACCTTCTTTTGGTAACTCTGACACCTTACAGATGTGTGTCAGTCAATGTTATTGCCTTTAACCAAAAAATAATTGTATTAGTAATTGTTTGACTGATTAAATCTTTCTTTTTTTCCCCATCATAATCTAATGAAGTAATTAGTATTAATTAGCATTAATTATAATCTTTCTTAGTTTTATATGTATCTCATCCAAAATCAGTGTTTTCATAGCTTATCATAAGGCCAATGTCAGGCTCTTCATCTTAGCATTATCTTAATCATCCTGTTTATGCTTTCTAGTCATTAACCTTCTTCCAGACAGTGGGCAAAGCAAATCAAAGACATGGATGAAAAATCTGTGGCTTGCATGCCACAAAGAAATTTAACTAAAGAGCTCCTATATTGTGGCTGGGAAAAAATCCTGTAGTTTTCAGGATG
The DNA here is from genome assembly GCA_013400955.1 of Drymodes brunneopygia. Classification (NCBI taxonomy): domain Eukaryota; kingdom Metazoa; phylum Chordata; class Aves; order Passeriformes; family Petroicidae; genus Drymodes; species Drymodes brunneopygia. The sequence goes on from VZTZ01012593.1 coordinate 145,059, forward strand.
TTGCTGCTGTTACACAGGAAAACAGTGATCTGTTCCTCACAAAGCAAAATTAGGGAATTTCTGAAGCTGCCAGAAAAAGTTGAAAAAATGCTCACTGTGGCTGTGGATGAGCAGAACCCTTTTAGTTTACACAGGGACTGTCTCAGGGCTTTAAAAGCTCTGTAAAACTGGAGGTGCCTAGCCAAGAAAGAAATTCTTGCACGTTAAATTCATCTTAGTCTGGATTTTGGGTTTTGTTAATAAAGCACAAATTGCTTAGATAATTGTTCAGGGTTTGCTGTTGGAAACCTACTGGGGACTGAATTTGAGTTCATGCCTGTTGTGGGTAGGAATCTCCCAGTAGAGATCTCTCTCTGGAGTGGACAGTTCAGTTCAGATCAGGCATCAGTCTTTTAAAAGATGTTGCTCTTCCTCCTTAATGTCAGTATTAGGCAGATGCAGGTACTGTTGATGGTGTTTTATGGTGATACAACAAATTATTAACACAGATCAGTTCAGAGAAATTTACCTGACATTACTCAAGGAAGAAACTCTTACAACCTGTGTAACTGACTGAGGACAACTTTCAGTTTACATCTTCCTGTTATATTTCCTATAAAGAGGGTGTATGTCACAATCCAGAATACTTCATTTATTGTAAAGGTGGGAAATTATTTACCATTTTTTTTTTCAGATTAATTTTGAGAATATACTTGAAAGGAAATGGTAGTGATAATATTTTCAGTTCTTGTAGGTAACAGCAGATTTCAGGTTATTTTGCTATTCTTCACTGAAATTTCAGCTGCAAGTTCATCTATTGAAGGATTTGACACCTGAGAAATAGTCAGCATCAGATATACAATATTAGTCTAGCAGGTTGCAGTTTTCCACTAAGTTTAAACAAAGTACTATGTTGTTTAAAATATTCCTCTGAATTTATGGACATCAGACAACAATGTGAAAACATACTAGCTCAGTCTGCAATACTATAGGAACCACTTCAAATATCCCTGTTACTCTAATTCTTGAGGCGTTAATGTTGATGATAAACATGAAACAAGACATGCTTTCAGTATGCCGAAAGAGGTAAATATGCTGTGGTGGCAGAAATGCAGAAAATGCTAGTAATTCTTCCTTATGGGCTCTCTATGGGGAGCAACTGTTTTCCAAGTCCATCCCACTGCTTTAAGCACTCAGCTGAGTTATATGATAATCATCCCTTGCTCCCTGTTGATAGGTCTGGAGTTTACATGAGTCATGGTGCCATTCTGAAATTTGTGCTGGTAATGACATATAGAACTAGGTTCTTAACTTAGCCATACCAGTTAAATGTCTGAAGGTCAGAGAGATCTCTGAATCTCCAGACTTAAAATTTCCTGACTTGGTGTCCCTGTTTGCAAAGCAAAGGTGGCTGAGAGAAGAATGCCTTCATTCAACAAGGCTCAAGTAAGATTTTTCATTAGGTTAATAGAAATATAGAATAATTTCCTTCAGAAAATCTGAAGAAACTCTGGATGTTATCTGGAGTTCCCTTACAGGCAACAGCTGGTGATGGCTCCTAGTGGACAGTCTGGCTTTTAGTTACTGTCTTGCTAAAGGTAGGTCTAGGTCTTCATACAGGGTGGAGAAACAAAACAAAACAAAACAACCAACAAAAAAACCCCAAAACAAAACAAAAAAAAAAAAAAGAAGCCATGAGGCAAAATCCCCGTACATTTAGTGTAACTATCGTGGCTCATTCATAGAACTTGATAAATATCATCATGTCATAGTGTGATTACGAATAAAACCAAGTGGTTTTACTTAAAATTTTCTACATTTAGAAAATTTATATAGGAAAAGGAACTGAGATGATGTAATAGTTGAAGTACCTCTGAAGGTGAGCAATGTGGGACATAGTTACATCTAATTAAACACATCAAAATTAGCATAGAGACAAAGTGTAAAAATAAATGTAATCACAAGGGAAGAGTAATTCTAATTAAATTAAAAAAAAAAGTCAGTTTTAAAAAATTGTACTTAAAACTGAGAAAAACATCTATGTAAAAGACCTTGGGGAGGTTCATTAAAAAGTAACTATATAAACTGAGAAAAAACTTACCGACTTTTGCTGCCTGTCTGCAGTCCCAATTGCAGAAGGATCTGGTTAATCTGAAGTCTTTGGGATCATATTGCTATGAAAATTTCTACAAACACAGTGTATTGGTTCTTTGCATACACATGCATTCCTTAGATGGACTGCTGTTTGCTTTCACTGAATGTGAGTGTTTTGCTATAGGAAACTAACCAATTAGCAATTTTTAAACTAGTGCCTTAAAACATCAGCACTGGACCCAAGCAGTCCCCAGTTCACTACAGCAGATTACTAATTTACTAAAACAGCTGATTACTAGCAAACATGTCCAGATGTATGTTGATAATAATAAATTGGGTAAAACTGCAATGCAAGTTGTAGTTGTAGTGCTATAAATGGTGCTGCTTCCAGGCTGAGGAATGCCATCAGTAAATCTAATGCTGTTGTAACCCATCAGGAACAACAAACACAAGGCTCCTGAGAGACTGAAGGAATCAAAGGAGTTGGTATACAAGATTTAAGCAAACATGTCACCTGACCTGATGACACCATTATTCTCTGGTTTTATGACATTTTCTTCCATTTCCCAGACTTTTGCATTTATGACAGAATACACCTTAACTGTTTGGTGATGCTGCACTTCCATTATCTGCTGTGTCTATCCCTTTTTCATAATAATTCTTTGAGCTGCTTTTTGTGTTTCTCTTATAATACAACATAGGAGAGAATTTCTTGGCTCCCCTCCTGGCTCAAGGTGTTTTATGAAAAACTGATGTGCTTTTAAATGTTCTGCACATCTCCAGCGTTAGAAAGTCAGCCTAAACCCTGGAAACAGTAACTACCCATTTACAGATTTAAAATGGATGATCAACTGGCAACATGTTTTTTTTTTTAAATCCCTACCATTCTTTTCCTTTTTATTTTTAAAACCTGACAGGCCTGGAATTGTGGAGCACTGTCACTAGAGAGTGGCTGAAACAAGCTGCAAGTGCTCACCTGTGCCAGTTGGTGCAAACAGCTACAGGGATGTGGTGGCCTTCTCAGGGATACAGGTGCTTCTACCAATAATTATAAAAATTGGGAAAAGAATACAAAAGCAGGGGGCTCAGATAGTTTGCTTATCTAAGTGTTTTGCAGTTCGCAGAGCACCTCTTGAAAATGAGGCTGGGACACCTCAATTTCTGCAGCTGCTGGCATTGCATCAATATTTAGAACTTTTCCTCATTCTGAGTTTCCACTTTTCTTTAGATTGCTGTCAGAAGTCTCCTCTGCCTGATTTTCTTCCTTCCCACACTGCACTGTCCATGTTTGCTACAGATGCTGGAAGCAGAGGTTAAACCCTTTCCTCCCCCCATTCCCTTTTTTGGTCTGTTTTCAAATAATGATGCCATTATCTTTCAGCAGCAGGACTGGATAGCATTAGGTATCTCCATTCATTCAGTACATCAGTCAAACCAGCCAAAGAATATATTAGATAGAATCACAACTTTATCTGTCCAATACATAATATACCAATGTAGCACAAGAAGAGCTGCTCAAATTGATTGAATTGGGTTTTCCTACAGAGCTGCTTTGTGTGTAGTGGGAAATACTCTGTATCAAACAATCTACATGAACAGCGGCCACGGTGTGACTAATCTCAGCAATGCTAATACTGAATAATCTCAGGAAACCTGAACAGGAGGATCAATGTTCTACTCACTTTATATAAATGGCCTATATTATAAAACCCATCAGATAAAGGTTAGCTACTGCTGCATTTAGAGCCTAGCATGTATGACACAGGTGGAGTGTAGCAAACACAAACTCCAATCTCACAGGCAAGTAACCTTAGATCTAAGTGACTAAAGCCATCAACAGAGGTGTCAGCCACCTTATAAGAAATAAACAAAATTTTTAAAAAGCTCCCTTCTGTTTCATACTGTTTCTTAAACAGTGTTTTTCATATGAAATTTTCCGTACAGAACTTTTTGTGTCCACCCCTTTAAAACAGTAAGTTAGTCACCCAGGCCAACTGCAGAAGGACATAGTATTTGAAGATTCCAGGGTGATGGAAGATTGCCAACATTAGCCTGCAGAGAAAATAAAAATCCTAGAAACAGTGCCAGGGGAGTATGAAATTGGTACTTCTGCTAGGAAAAGCTTTCCGCTGAAGAGAGCTTATTCGAGTTTTCTGTCATGGTGTGTAATAAAGGGTTTGCACAAGTTCCTTTTCCAGGTTGTATAAGGCCAGAGATGGTGGCTTTGATGCACCTTAACTCAGGCAGGAGGGAGATGAGCTCCAAGGATTTGCTTCCCTGAGGGAGATGGTGTTTGGCACAGTGGGAGAAGAGAAGTAGTGACCTGAAGAACATGAGTTCAGCTCCCAGCCACCACTGCATTTTTCTTGTGCTGTTCTCACTAGTGCTGCCTCTACAGTTTGAGCAGTTAGTGATAGATCATTTCTGTTCAGAGAGATCATCTGTTTAGAAGGTAATTTCTTTGGCCGGATTGTTTGGATGTTTTGTTTATTTCCTGTTTTCTTTTTCTCTTTACTCTCTTAAGTTCTAAAAGCTAACTGCTAAATAATCCCTCTTCTGTTCTAATTCTGAGGGTTTGTATACCGGCTTCTCCCAACAGCTGTGCCAAGGCAGTGCTGCAGTGGGGCCTCTCTTTTACACTGTTTTCCCCTCTTTTCTATCATGCTAAAAATCACACTGATAGAACTTTTTGATTTAGACCTTTGTTGTCTCAAAGAGAGAGGGAATTATTTATAATCAGAGGGGGACAGGTTTTCATCACTGTAGACTGATGCATGTTTTAGAGCACTCACCTTTAAGGTGTCCAGAATACAATCTGCTAGATCCTCTGTGGATTGTAAATTTCTTGTCTGTAGTACTGTGGAACTCAGCCCCTTCTTCCTATCAGGAAGCCTTTTTTTTACTTTCATACCAATAAAGTGTTTCTTAGACCAGGGTTCATTCCTAATAAGCAACTTGAGAATTGCATCTGAACTAAGAAATATTTTTCCCGTCTGTGTGCCCTAAGCTTCAGAATATCAAGGAGCCTACATGCTTTGAATCTAAGACAGAGCTTACAATCTAACAGCTTTTTTATCACCTTCCATCAAGCAAAAAGGCCTCCAGGTGGATTAAGCTGTGTGTATAAGAAGCTTACAGGGTAGCAGGTGTCAAGTCCCAGTAAAGGTCATTCCATTAGGGCTATTCTCTTCTCAGACACAGCTTTCCTTGTGGGACTTCTGTACAACTGCCACTGAGACATTGGTGCTCTGCTTTACGGGGCAGGGATGTTGAGCAAAATGTTGAAGCATGCACAGCATATTTGCCCAGAGATTTTAGGCTGAGGTCTAGCTACAGGAATGTGGCCCAGATAAAATACAGTGGCACTGCTAGAGACTGGAAGCAGGGTAGGAAGAATACCTTCCCATGTTTGTGGCCCAGCCATCCAAAAAGGTCAAGATTAGGTGGACAGGGTGTTGACAGTATACCATAAAAAAAGTCATAACGTGTTAAAAGGAATTAAAAATCAAAATCCTTGTTGCATTATGATTGAGGACCTGGAATGAGCTTGAAACATACTTGATGCATCCCATTGTCTATTGTTACTAGATCAAAGGAGAAAGACTTGCTGCAAAAATGAGTAAAAATCATGTGACCACTCATGCTGCCAGACATTTCAAGGCATGAGCAGACAGCATTCAGTCAGTGCTCTTGGATCATATTTCTGATCGTATCTTCACAAAAACAAGGATCAGAAACAGAATTTCCTTTTCTTCTTTTTTCTTTTTTTTTCCATCAATGGGAAGGATGTAACAGGAGGAGCTCCAGCCATACACGCCTTTCTTGCCCAGACTGCACCAGGTAGCTTTGCCCCTAGGTATAGGCTTATGGGGGGGTGAGCAGGAGGTGAAGGGTGAAAGAGGCCAGTATGGCACAATGATATTTTCAGCATTTGATGAAGCTGCTCCAAGTGACATCTCAGGGAGGAACAGTTTGAAAAGCTTAGTCAAACTTGTGCTGTTTCAAAGCCTACTGTCTGAAATCTTGCATACCTTTTTAAAAATTAAAGCTGAAGAAGTGACTTGCAGCAGACAACCATCCTTCTGAAGACTGAACTGGTCTTATAGAAACCAGATTATACTACAGGAAAGAAAGGGTGGGAAATCTAATCAGATAAGCACAAACAGCAATGAATTCAAAGTCTGAGTGTATCTGTGAAGGAAAAAACCTGCCAGACAGTTATGTTAAGGACATTGCAGAGAAGTCAAATGATTTTGCTGCTTCTATCTTCACTTCAAATATCTTGAGCAAATACCAGTTTTCAGCCAGTAAAGATAAGGCATTTGCTGATTGACTTGTCAATAAAAGAAATGTTACTACCAGTTATAAGTCATGATGATAAACCATCTGAAAATATAGTCATAAGAGTTGTGAAGGATCTGAAACTAGAGAGACTGAACCACTGGGAAGAAAGAACTAAAGTAATCCATTATACCAGAAGACAAACAGTAGCAGAGGCTCTAGTTCACATATTTTCTGCAGATTTAATATGGCTAAAAAAGATCCATTTGAGAACTTACGTGGATTTCTGAAAAATTTTTGACCAGCAAGAAGCATTACTGCAAGTTTTGTAATGGGCTTTTCTGAATGTGAGAATCTCAGTGGTGTGAGTGTTAACCAGTTATTGAACATCAGCTGATCCAACAGCAACTGCATGTGTACATGCCCTTAGCTTGCAGCAAGAGTGAGGAACTTTGTATTGTCTATATTCTCTTCACAGAAACAATGCAACTCTGTTTGTTTCTGTAGAACAGTATAGAAAAGATGAATTAGGCATTCCTGTTTACTATTCCACTAAAACAGGAATCAAAACTTATTTCAGAAAATTAAAGGAGAGTCAGTTGAAATGGGTTGAGTCACTTTGTAGGCAATGGATAAGTAATCTGGTGGAAATTGGTCATACTAATCTGCACAGTTTTCATTTTTAGGTCAGGTTTAGACATCTCTGTGCACATTCATATTAGATGGAGATAAAAACAAGCCTGAGGGCAAACAGACCTTTAGGCTTAGAACACAAACTCAGCTCTGAGTAATAGAGTAAGGAGGAAACTTAGGACAGTGAGGATGGTGGCTAGGCCCTACCTGCTCACCAAGGGATTTCCTTTGCTTAACCACTGTAGATTCTTGTATTGGGTCCCTGATAGAGGGGCCAATATGACAATTATTGTGTTTTTTCCTTGCGTGATATGACTATCAGTTGAATCATGCATTAGATCATGGCACCATGGTGAACTTCTGCTTGCAGTTACAGGACTTGGCATTTCAGCAGCTCCCCTGGCTCGTATTCTTGCTGAATTTTGAAGTCCCTGTTGATTTGATGGTGCAATTGTTCATGTCTCTTTAAAACATACTCTTGATGTTGATCCTGCTTGGCAAATGGTAGTGAGCTTGTGAGCTTTGAAGGCTGGCTTGAAAACTGTGAACATCTGAAGATCTTGTGCCTTTTTTTTGCTTTAAATATTTTATCTTCCAGCTTGGAATTATTCATTGGATTAACAAGTGAACTGCTCCCATTGGAAAGAGACTGGCTGTGAGGATTTTCCCTGTATTTCTTTTTGAAAAGAGACTGCTGATGTTAGGAGCCACTGTTCTTGTAGCATGGCTGGCATTGAGAGAGTGTTTTCTCCAGAGAGAGACTCTTTGGTTGGGAGCAGCTGCTGTTGGCAAGGCTGACTGGAAGAGATCTTGTCCCTGGTGGTTTGGGCTGAGTGGAGACCCTGTTGCAGGGAAGTGTTGCTGCTGGAGCAGAGCCAGGGCAGGGTGAGTGAGCATGGGAGACTCTTAGCAGGAAGAGCTTCTCTCACAAAGAGCCTGCCCGTCTGCGGTGTCCTTAACCAAGGAGGGCTCCCGGTGCCAGTGCCGCGTCTCTGGGGATGGATCTTATTGCTGGGGTTGCAATGAAGGCTTTGTGTGGCTTTGTGTGTGTTGAGTGTTTGTTTACGTTGTCTAATGATGATTTGTATCGCACCTAGAGTGTGTTTGATTTAGTTCAGCCACTGTTATCGTATTTAATATTTTAGTGTGTGTTTAATAAGGACAGTGAAACTTGCACAACTCTCCACCTCTTAGGGAACAACTTTAAGAGATCCCCTAGGTTTCTCCTGTGGTTTGGTCTGACCTTCAGTAGAAGATTCCCTCAGCCAAGCTACTGAGCTTTGCTGCTCCCTTGGGTGAACTCCCCAAGACAGGTTTCAGTCTGTTTCACTAAGAATAATTTGGTTTTCTTCTGTGTGAATGTGTATTGGCTGTGCATGGTCTGGCTGTTTTTTTCTTTTTTCACTTCTGTTCTGGAGTTGATTTTTACTTAGGTGATCCTGAGTTGGGTTATGGAGCAATACCAATATATTTAGATTATTTTCTTTCACAGATTTCTTTTAAGAGAAATAATGTATGTTTTGCACGAGATGAAGTTAGCTTATGCACATACAAAAATGTATGCACATACACATTTTCTTTAGCTTTTTTGGTGCCACTGTTAGTTATTTCACCTCCCTTTCCTATTTTTTTGCTATTTTAGATTTCAGTGAATGTATCATGTTGTGGTGCATGGTACGTATCTGGGACTTACATATGATTTTAGTTCTGGCTCAACCAACTCCTTTGGTGTTTAGAAGTAAAAAGCAGTACCTAGAAATACAAGGTTGCATTTTATGCTGCTAGCCATGCTTATCTATGGACAGTAAAGAAAATACCTTCCTGCTATGGGCTACACAAACTATCTGCACAGAAGGAAGCTAATATGCTCCTAATTAGATAGGAAGGGAAACCAAGGAACATAAAGCTACCTATTCTCAGCTAATTTGAGGCTTTTGTTTAGCAGTGTTGACATAGAGACACGGATGTACCTGTAGAGGGCCCTGGAGGGTGTGTCTGCTTAAATAATATGCTGTATCTTGTGTCAGAGAGCTCTCAGCCTCAGCTGAAGTGGAATTCAGACTCCCAGACCTCCTTTAAGCACTGCTGAGATTCTCGAGTTGGAGCAGAGTATTTCAGGGTACCACACTGAACATCTGGGTCTTAACTGTAAGCCTGTGCTCTTTTTTTTTTTTTTAACATTTGTAGAATTGACCTGGATCTCCATTAAGTTTAATTTTGTTTTTAATTTATCCTTGATACCTGTTCTAGCCAGCTCAGCCTTTGTTGGTTAGAAGGCATCAGTCCTGTTCTGTCAATGCAAACTAAACAACTTTTTTTTTTCACTTTTTTCTCCATGCATGAATTTATTTGGTGATGTTGAAAAAGGTGCAGCAGGAAACAAATTGTCAATTACTTTACAATCTCTCTTTAAGCTGGATTTAGTTAGAGGATTATTCAAGAGGCAGGAAAAATGTAGATTTATCATTGTCATGGTTTTAATTCTAAATAATCTATAATTACAGAATCATAGAATGGTTTGGGTTGGAAGGGACCTTAGAGATCCTCTAGTTCTGACTGCCCTGCCATGAGCAGGGACACCTTCCACTAGAAAAGGTTTCTCTAAGTCCCATCCAACCTAGCTTTGAACACTTCTAGGCTTGGGGTAACCACAACCTTTCTGGGAAATCAATGACAGTTTTCACCAACATCACAGTAAAGAATTTCTTCCAAATGTCTAATCTAACTATCTTCTTTCAATTTAAAGTGATTCATCCCTGTCCTGTCACTCCATGCCCTTGTTAAAAGTCCTTCAGCAGCACTCTTGGACCCTGTTTAGGTACTGGAAAACCACAGTGAGGTCTCCTTGAAGCCTTCTCCAGGCGGAACAACCCCAGCTGTCTCAGCTGTCTTCATAGCAAAGGTGCTTCATCCTTCTAATCACCTTCATGACCCTTCTCTCAGCTCCCTCCGGTAGGTCCACATCCTTCCTGTGTTGGGGTGTCCAGATCTGGACTCCAGGTGGAGTATCACAAGAGCAAAATCATCTCCCTCGACCTTCTGCCCAGGGTGCTTTTGATGCAGCCCAGGATAATAGGGTCTCTGGCAACCAAAAATTAGGGATTTTGATAACTCCAGAAATATAGGCACTGATGCTTGAGCATCTAATGCTAGTTATGCATTAATTTTTTTTTTTTAAAAAAGGAAAGAACAAAAAACTCTGGGAATAATTTTGTGATCCACATTATAGCCGCAAATGTGTATTGTGCCAGGAAAGAAGGAAGTCAGGAGAGAATCTGAGCAGTGAAACAGCCTTGCTGGTTTTGCTTTGTCTGCAGAGGCTCTGCACAACCATTTATCTGGTCTTCCAATGGTAGGAAAAATATGGGGTACAGGAGGGGAATTGGTTGTGGTGTGCCTATGTACATATGAACATGCAGGTATTTCCACATGAACAAAACTGTGGTGCTTACTAGAGATACATGTACTGTCCCATGCTAGATTAAAAATAAGTTTGCATATGTTTTCTGTCAGGATAATTTCATTTTAGAAAAAAGTGCTTAAACGTAGGAACAACACACAAAATAAATCCGATCCCTAAGCTTCATGCCCTCTTTTTATTCTCCCATTGAAAGTCAGTGAATCTCACTTGAAAATTTATAATCAAGGACAGGTCTTGTTAGCTTATTTGAGCTAGAGGTCTAGAATCATTGAATCATTATTATTTGACTTCAATCTATCATCTTGTGGTACTCTAAAAAATGAGCTTCGAGTGTGTCTTTGAAGGTGTTGCTGTTCACTACATAAAATGATAAAATTTACTCAGAGCTTTCATCTATTAAAAAATACAAGAAACAGGCAAAAGTTATTTCTGTTTGACGAACAACGATTGTCCAGATTTGAGAGTAAGGCTGGCCTTGAATGCATTCAAGGTTCAGGCTATACCTTCTGCACATCTGTAATCCCAGTGCACAAGACACTGCATAAATTACTTGTGTTTAGCAAGAATGGCATATGCAAAGAGGCTATGTCTTGGGTCAGAGGTATGTGCATCCTTTTGCATCCTTCACTACTTCCTCAGTGCCAGCTGAGGCATAGAATATTTGGATATTATTTGAATCCAAATTCTTATATATGTTTTTACACACCAACACACATTCATGTATGTGTAACACACTTGGCTCAAGATTTTCCAAAGCCAACCATGAGGCTGGAGCCTAAATGAGCCAACTTTTGAAAGGCCTGGTTTTTCAGGGCATGCTGTACATCTCTTAACCTCCATTCTAGATGGCTGAAGTTCATGTGTTCAGTGCTATTGGGTTGTGGTTTTTTTTGACAGTAAGACTCTGAATCCTGCAGAACCCCTGTGTTTTCCTCATAGAAATGAGGAATCAACCAAGTGTTTTGTCATGGTTGGTGACACTGATAAGAAGAAACCTTTCAAAGCATAATACACTATCAAAAATTACCTTTTTTTCTCCCCCTCTAACACATGTTAAATTAGCCAATAAGCCTTGAAGCTGTGCATACCTGATGATTAATTTATGTTATTTTGTGGGTGTTTTCCTTTGAAAAAACCTTCTATCATGCTAGATTTACAGCACTGCACAGTTTCACAATGTTGCAATGCTGTCTTCAATTCAGCCGCTTCATATTGAAATTTCACACACAATAATTGGCTGACCTTCACAGCTATGGCAGAAACTAATTAAAGCTGTAAGGCTTTGCTAGCTATGCTTTTGTGTGAAATGTGAAGTTTGGTGATAATGAAATATGGGGTGCAGATGCTATTGTCTCAGATAGTCTGTGTCCTTGGTTCACACTAATGAAGAACAGCAATTATTAAACAAAACGTATTTTCAACCATTAATTATTTGTGTTTTGATAGACTAAATGTCCCAGCAGCAGCTCCTTCTTCTTCACTTCTTCAAAAAGTCATTTAATGTAATTTTACAAGCAAATGGGAGGGTTCTAAGAATGCTACATGAGACTTTTACTACATTTGGAGGATTGGTTTTAGACTCTTTCTGTGATGCATTGCACAAGAAACTGTGCCACAAATAAAGGAGTGTTTCAAATGGGATGATATTCAAGTTTGGGGATTTCATTCCTCTAGACAGAATCTGCAAAACACAATCATTTCTGTTGTTAGATTCGTAAAGAAAACAGAAATGAGTACAGGCAGTGGGCTTTTATGGGTGGATGGAAAAGGGCTGTATTCTGCAGTCCACCCCTTTAAATGTGTCCTCTGTGATCTCATTTACTTCAGCAGAAACAGACCTCAATTTTTAATTATGGTTGATTGGTGAAGCTGCTCGGATGTGCTCTCATTCCCGAGAATGACTATTGGGAGAATGTTGGGAAAAATTTTTTGATTTCCCCCAGTGAGTTGAAATGTGGACTGTGTGTATGTACCCATACCTTTCTTTTATATTTGTGTCCTTAGTATTATAGTTTCATAAATTTGACTTCAATGGTTAAGAACCACTATGACTTATGTCTTCCAGTCCCCTCCATTGATCTCCATTCTTTCTTTTCTTGCCCTGTACCTCCTGCCAGTCCTTCACTGTGTCATTCCCCCCAATGCTATGTGAGTTTCATGAAGAGCCATTTCTCCTTTCATCTGCTAAGGTGATCAGCTTAATGTCAACATGGTGTGATGTTGTGCTACTTGAGGGTTACTATCTGCTCAGATTAGCTGGAGGAAGGACGGAACACTTCTTGGAGATAACCCAGCTAGGCCAGCTGCACCTGTAGCTCCTTCACTTTACACTTGATTCACCATTTGGAGAGTATTTAGGTGGGTGCTTGTGGTGCTGTGCTTTGTTTGTTTTGTTTTTCCCTTCTCCAGCCTGTGATGCTCTAAAGTTGCCATGCCCACTGCAAGAAGCAGGGGTATGTCTACCAAGCTGAAGTGGAATATGTGGAGTCTGAGATTAGAGATGCCACCAGTGACTTGTACATGTGACAGAGTGTGCAGCAGTTATGAATGCTGAGGGGGTCATAGTGCTAAAGGCATGGAAGCAATGAAAATTTGGGAGATGCCATTAGAAATCATGATCTTCCCCTTACTGAAGTGACTGCTTTGGATTTAAAAAACAGCAATTAAAAAGACTTCATTGATAATTCCTATGGAATTTCTTAGGAATGGGATGACTCCTGTGAGCATCCCAGCCTGGTCATCGAGCAGCAGAGGTCTTCCATTAGAGTGATATTTTTCAGAGACAAATTATGTAAATATTTGCTGTTTACTTCAATACTGTTGCTGTTCCCATGTTTTTAGCATCTGAAACATTAAGTCTTCAGCAATGAAATATATGCAATGATATTAAGAGATGAAACTGTTGTTAGGGAGATCCCATTACATTCTTGTCCATTCTTGGAAATACAGTATTGTCCTGCCTGGCAGCCATAATCATGTAGAAGAATAAATCTTTACAGAAACAAGTATTTCAGAGGAATCTTTTGTATAAGCATTCCATTGTGAATTTGCAGATAATGGTGTAAGAAAAGAGCATATGTATGTGCTACATACTGATGCATCTTGAATAGATACTGCTACCTGTACCTCAAAAACAGAGAAGGAAAACTGAGACAGAATTAGAAACTTCTTATTCCTCCTCACTTGACTGATATCCAAGAGTTTCTTCATTTGATGTTTTTCTGAGTAAGCCTCTCTGAGGGTCTTAGCACTTTAAATACCTAAATATCTTCTGATCAGTAACATGCTTCCTCAACTGGGAATTTTGTATTCTCCAAACAGGCCAAACAGCAACTTGTTCAGGATTGTCAGTAATGGTGTTGACAAGATTTCCCTGCCACTGGAGTACTCCCCTTGGGGTTAGTGCCAGAGGGAGCCCAGAAACGGTATCCAGGTAGATGTGGCCAGCTTGGCTCTCAAAGATAAATTCTGGTCTTGAATGTGGGTGTGGCTCTCTTCTGCATCCAGGCATTGTCCAAAGGCTGCCTGAAGAGCAGCTCTGGATGCAGAGGACATGTGCCCCTCCAGCTCAGCCTTGACCACAGTGCCTGCCTTTCCAATGTCACTGTTGGTCACAGAGGTTTTCACGCCTTGACTTGTGAATATTCATGTGGCATCCTATGTATGTGTTTAACATATTATGTAGACCTTGACATACATGCATGAAAAACAGAGGTACTGTCAGCAGTTGGTGGCTGTAATTAAAATTGCAAGGTAAATGAACAGTATCTATGGATATCAAAAGGCTGTTAGTATAAAACGGAAGTTTTCCATTTTTTTTCAGTCACATCTGTTCCAGATTTTGATGGCATCTTGGCTGTAGCAAGTTGCTCTTTGAATGTCTGGCACATATATGGAAAAGTACAAAGCTATGGATGGGGTGTGTGTGCATGTGTGTGTTTGGGCACACATGCACCCAAATTACACAACAAGGCAGTTTCCTATTAGTTTCACTTTACAGCTTCTGATGTTTACTGTGACAAATTTCAGTAAGAGGGGATTTTGTAGGCTGATTTATTTGTGAGGGCAGCTGTATGACATTCACATATTGAATATTTTTGAGTGACCTGCTTTTTGTGACTTTTGAAAGAGATTCTGGCATAGAAGAGTGAAATTAATTGAGTGAGTCATCTCTTGCACTTAAAATATATTTGAAATTACAACAGCTTTAGTTTTTGCTGAATGATATTAAAAAATATAGCAGGAAGATGAAATTCAGCATTCCTGATGCAATCTGACAAACACATGGAACACAATTGCTTGTAGTAGTGGTGTTTACAAGGTGCAAAGATGTCAGTGTGCAGGGTAGAGAGGTGAGGTTTTACAGCTCGGTGAAAAGAATATTCCCTGTGATGTAAATATTTTAGCAAGCAGGACTGTAATAAAGTAAAACTAATGAAAGACCAACAAACTACTAATCTTCTAATCCTGGAGAATAAATGAGTTTTTAAAAAAGCCAAAACCCAAACCCCAGAACTATAAAGAATTTATTTCCAATAGTTTGTCAAGCACAGTACTTTACTGTCTTACTGTTTATCTTTCTGTCAGTATATATAAATTTATGCGTGCAAAAGTGTTATATACAGGTTTTGTCTTTCTCATTCACAAAGAGAAATGAGAAGTAATGTATAAGTAGGTGCTTCTGATGATGCAGATTTCAGCTCCTTAAAATAATTCCCTAGATTCCTTCAATTGATGATGTGTCAGCTCATATCACAGCTATGGCAGAGTCCAAACATGGGGCTGAAATTTGCTGATTGACTCTGTTATTTGAACTTTTTTGAGTACTTGATCTCTAAGACTGACAATTTCTCTTTCTTCAAGTGTTTTGACAGCTCCAGGGTTAAAGAGTAGTATCTTCAGAAAGCTCTATTGTGAAGTTTAGTAATTGACACCAATAACATAACAACATTAAATCATCCACTTTTTTTTTGTAGTGGATAAGCCAGCCTGCTTGTAAATACGTTAAAGGATAGTGTGTAGGTGGAATAAGAATTATGCTACTATTTTAAGAGCTAATAAATCTTTATTTAAGCAAGGGACCGCTAAAATTTTATTAGGCATATAAAAGCAGAGATCATTCTAAGGGTAAAAATATACCAATTCTCACAAGAAAAGACATCTGCTTTATGGAAAAAGAGTAAGTTAAAGTGTACTCCCTGGTTACTATGTCAATAGAAAAGCTGGTTGCAGGAGTCTTAAGTTTAAAAAAGGAGGGAAAAAAGAAAAAAAAATTCAGATGGGGCACATGAGTATAAAAAACGTGCTATGCAGTTAGTAATCTTGCCTGCTCTGCTTGGCAGTGTTATTGCCAACACAGAATCTCTCTAATTACTGAAGGATAGCCCTTTGAAAACACTATCTCACCACATAGTTGCTGGTGCTCTGCAGCCATGCCTCAGTACATGGGTGAGCTGCAGCCTTTCTTAGTATTAGCTACAATGCCTTGGAGAGGGGTGCTGCTCATGCAAACCTTTGTGCACATCAGGAAGTGAATTGTGAGTGGCATGAAAAGTCAGACTAAGTCATTTTGGAAGATGAAAATTACATTGGACAACACATTGCTCTTGGCAGGTTTGCTCATGTGCCAGCCCGTGTGCTAGTAGGCATCAGGGAAAAAAGAGAGAATTCCTGATTTTTGCATGTGACGTAAGTTGTTCCTCTGGTAAGCGCAGTGTCACCATGGCAGTAAAAATAAAGCACTTTTTTCTGCCTCAGCATTACCAACATCTTGGGAAAATCCCTGAGATTTTATACCCTCTAAATCTGTTGTTTAGTGAAGAAAAAAAAAAGGTAAAACTACATGGCCTATTAAAGGATCTCTTAAATTTAAAAATCTGTATGAAGTTAAAAATAAGCACCTTCTCTAGACTGCATTTTTAATGAGTTCTGTCATGCTCGTGGAAGTTGCCCTGAGTTTTATTTCTATCTGAGCTAAAAAGCCAGGCAGCACGGGCTGCTCCTCTGCTGTGGTGTGTGGCACCCTCAACTCTGCAGGGGTTGGTCACTGAACCGCAGGTGTAGGTTATTATTATACAGATTGCTCATAAACTTTGCTGTGAGTGTTGAAGAATGTGGAGTGATGATAGAGGCTGCTTTTGTATCACCTTGGATAAATGTCTCTTCACTTGGGTGTGCTCATTACCTGGAAGGCTGTCGCTGGGCAGAGCTTTGGACAACCGAGTGCAGAGCTCAGCCTTGGGGCTTTGCTTGCTTTCATAACATAATTATTAAATAACAAATACTTTTTCATTTTGCCCAAATAGGACACAGTCTTTGCCCTTTCCTACTTTTTCTGTTTACTAGCCTTTAAGACCTTTGGAATCTTTTTGAAGCCATCATGTGGTGCTTCATGGAGTGCAGGCACAGCTACGTGGTGTAACAAATTGTCTGGGCAAATTGCTGAATCTATATTGAAGATTTTGAAGAGCAGCTTGTACAAATATCTGTCAAAAATAACATGGTGCAGCTCATCCTGCTTTAAGAGCAGGACATACAATGTAAATGGCCTTTTAATTAAGGTCACCCTGCTTTCTGTGTTTATTTGATTATGCTAAAACTATCTGAGAACAAACTCTTATCTTAACATAATATGTTTTAAGCCTGTGTTTTGCCAAGTGAGGGGCACCAGCATGACATAGTACAAGTTATCTAAAATGCTGCCTTCTCAGCAAGGCTTATGTTTATGTTGCTGCCCATTCATCTTTTAGTTTTCTCTGGGAACATGACACAATCCAGGAAAGCTCATTCTGTGGGGCAGGCCCTTTTAAATGCCACGTACTGTGTGCTCTAGGCAAGGGTAGTCACAACTTGGCTAAGGAAGGTGCCTCTCATGTCTCAGCTTTCAACATTAATTTGTTCTGGCAAGAGTGCCATTTGTACACTGTGTTACATTCATATAAGAAACTGAACTTCTGATACAGTCTAAATGCTTTTGATTTGACTTAGACATCCATATTCTGGGATTTACCTTCTCTTGGACTACAAGAAACATAACAATTACATATATCCAATGCTTCCAGTTTTTTGAAAAATGAAGGACTGTTATTAGTAACACTTGTGCGTGCAGCATCCTGGTTTGCACATAAAATACTAACTCTTGTATTCAGCTGTCTTGATTTCCTTTGTTTTGTAGGGTAGACAGAGCTTCAGTAGCTAAAGCTTTTTTACTTACAATTTTGACAGGTAAGGTATGGATATAATTCAGTTGGCAAGAGAGAACCTTTGGTCTCTAGTGAACTTACAATGTAATGTGAATAAACTCCTGTTATTGATGATGAAGACCAAAGCAGATATTTTGAACTAAATGTACTGCACAAAATGGGCCACCTTCTGTTCTGTCTGCATGATCCCATAGTGGCCTGCTGGACAGATGGTTTGGTTATGACATGGTGAATTGCAAAGATTTTTGTTTCTCTAAAGTAATTGTTTGTACAAATCACAGACTTCGTATGCGTAAAATTCCAGCCAGATGTTGAAACCAGAAATGAATCATGTCACCACAAGTCATTGATTTTGCTGGGAACTGTGGTGATACCTATTGCAGTTTGCAGTGGGACATGTTAGTTGGAAGCAGAGGAATAGCAATGGCTCCCTTTGGAGCATATTCCTTACGTTTAGAGATGTGATCTGCAGCTGCTAATTTACTGATACTATAGCTCGGATCATTCACAGTGTTTGAACTGAAATCTTTTGGATCTAAAATAAGCAAGACTACTGATTTATCGAAAGTAGATAGTTTTTGTATTAGCTCCTCTCTCTCTTTCCTGATGTGCCATATATTCCACACATCTTTCATATTCTTCCTCTGCCCATATCTATCGCTGATACAGGAGTAATACCTGGAATTCTCCAGTTTCTCTCAAATTGCCTAGCTATTGCATTCTTCACTTATCACAAGGAAGGCTGCAGGAAAATGCATCTCACAGGTTTTCACACAGGAATGCCGTACAAAGTCATGCTGAGATTTCATCAGAGAATCTAGGTGGCTATGAATGTTAATGGGGTGGCTAGGCAGTGCCTGACAAATCTCAGAAGATTTTAGCACCTTCCAGAAAAAGATGTCTGAAAGTGAGCTAGGACAGAAGCTGAGGAGAAACACTACTAGCAGACTAGCAGAAGGGTAACTAAGGTTAGAGATGACGTCAGTTAGAGTTTGTGTAGCTCCAGAAAAGATCTGTGCAATTTGAGCCTATAAGATAATGATAATTAGCCCCAATGTGGAGTCTTGGTAACACAGGACTGGGCCATTAAAAGTCGTGACAGAAAGCTGGTACAAGCCACCCAGGCTAGCGCAGGAATGGTGGTGTTTGGGAGGGCTGGAAGAGGAATGCAGAGGTGAAGACAAGGTGATGTGAAGAAGACGAGGGCATAGACTGAAACCAAAGGCTGGATGCAGTCCTAAGGAATATTTAAGATTAACTCTGACAACTGCAAATGTTATTTAGCTTTGAGCTCTGGATATGCATCCCAGTCTACTCCTAGCTTTCTGTTGGGATGAGATGCTGGAACTCTCAGGAAAAACTCAGAGGTGAGCTGTGGTGGCATGCCATGGCACATAGGAAGTTTCCTCCAGGTCCAACTTAGGAGCCAGGACTGCAGGATGGGATGGAGTGGGGATGCCCACCCCTTTCTTCAGACTGGTCCTCAGTCTGGGGGAAACAGACAGATCCTTCCATCCACTTGCACTCCAGGCACCTTGCTAAATGATTCCCATGCCCTGTTCATTTTCTAGCAACGTATGGCCAGTGCTAAACGACAGAGAGAAAGCTTGGGCTGGAACTGTGTGGAAAACTTGTCAGATTACTGATAGGTTCTGGCTCTGTTTTTAAATAAGTGCCTTCTGCTTTCAAATAAATTGTGAACAGATCCACAGCATAGACAAAGCCATTTGGAGTAAAGCAAAGGCCTTCTGTCAATAGTGGCAGTTGAAGGATCGGATCCCTCTATTCCTTGTCGGCCTGTAGCTTTGAAATACCATTTTTTTTGCACTTCTGTCCTTTCAGGAGTGAACCTTTGAAAAGGTTATGTGTCCTGAGAACAAACCAGAATCTAAATATAGGAGGAAAAAAATAGATTAGTTGTCTAGATTTTGAGAACTATGGATTTTAACCCATCCCCTTTAGCTGACGGCTCCTGCTGACTAACAGACAGGCACAGTATCCTGCCTTCCCCCTCCCACCTCAAAGTCTGCTGCTGCCATTCCTCCTCTTGCAGAGGACAGGCAGTATAAAGGACAACAGTTTAGAGGAGAGATGTGACTCTGGTTCAGTAATATGATCCCTTTACAACTCTGTTTCATGAAAACTTCTTCCCTTTTCCTGTGGTAACACAAGGGAAATACTTGTTTGCTACACATGCTTTATTTAGATAAAGGAACACGGGGGACAGTGTCTTACCAGCATTTAGAAATCAGAGGTTAGAGATTAATTCAGCCTATTATTAATCTGTTGTTATATAGAGTTCTGCTATTTATGTGACACTAATAAATGTTTGAAAGGATATTTGCCTTTTTTTTTTACCCTTCTGCTATGTAGAGGCAGTAACTGGCTAAGCAAAAGCCCTAAGCCAGCACATGCAGCCTCTGTTAATATGGTTCAAATAACAATTTCTTTTCTGCCTTGTTCACAAAAATAAACAGAATGAAAGAAAAATAAAAGTGTCAGTAACAACATCTTACAACTTGGAAAAAAGGATTTGAATTACTAGTTAACTTAACCCCATTGCACACTACCCCACCCCCTGCCCCAAAATCCAATTTAATTTCACATGTTTCTGGCTTTAGTTGCATACAGCTGTGTTATAGCTTAAAACAACTAATCTTTTTCTTTTCATTTTTCTGTTTTTTAATATATTTTTGGTTTACAGGAACTATTAGTTGTTTGAACACATCTTGCAGCACATTTTCCTGTTTAAATTTATCCACAAAATACATGAATAAGGGGTTTGTACTGGGAATTTCTGTTCTGAATTGTATTTGAGGAATGCTTTTAAAGCAAGCTGAGGAAAGTGTTTCAGATGTGCTCATCCAACTTACACAGAATTAAAAAGGAATTTTTCTGCCTTAGAGTTCTGCACTTACTGGGAAAATATTTGGTTTTCTGGATATTCGTGTGTCAGGGTCTCTTTTGCTTCTCGAGTGTACCACTCTTTCCTCAAATGTGTTTTGATTTAAAATTTGGGGGAAGTCTATGATAAATCCACACATAACATAAAAAACAGAGCCTTGTGGAACAATAACCAACCATCCCTGTAACTCAGCTGAGCAGGCCGTGACATTTTTCGGTCCTGAGCAGGGGTAAAGCCTCGCTGCCTGGTTCGGTTTAGGGAGCTTTCCCCACTGATGAACTCGGTGTGTTTGGGGCGCTTTGCGTCGCTGCCGGGTGGTACAGAAGGGTCTGAGCCGTGGGAGCCCAGCAGGGGGTAGCCAAGCACTGGTAACGAAGGAGGCCTCCAACTTAGGAGTATCCTTCATTCTAAGGACAGCAATAGTGAGCCTGCACTCTCCGAACAGATTTTGCTTCCTCAAGGCTTGGGGTATTTACCCTGTTGGTGAGCAATGGTGCTCTGTTTGCTGGGAGAAGCCACAGTGCGGGAATTCACCATGCAGAATAATGTGGTTTCTTTCTTTTCCCCCTCCCCTTTACCTCTGGAATGTTGAGAGTTTAGATTGCTCAGGTGAACATTCCCCAGCTAAATCCTTGGAAGGCGAACAGGAGGGGAAACTCTTTTCTTCCGATAAACTACTGTATTTTTGCAAGTGTTCACATTTCTTGGCATAGAATGCATTTTTCCTTTCTTTCATTCTTTTTTTTTTTAAAGTTGCTTGCCAAACGTGTACATAATTTGCTATGCCTATGGAGTTGCATCACTAAGTGAGGAAGCTATGCTTTCCAAACTGAGACTGGCAGCTGGCAAACATAAAATATCTCAATGTTGGCAAAGTCCCACAAAAAAAATTAGACACCTGGTTTTGAAAAATCCAAGGCTGGATCTTCATTTAATATCAAGCAACTGATCTTGAGCCTGTGCTCACTTGTCACAACTGAGAACTTGGTCACACTGCTCCGTTTTGCAGCTGAATCTGTCTGTGATGGAAACTGAAAGTGTGTGTTCTACTATCAGCCTCGAAAAATGCTGGAGAATATTTCTCCCTTTCTCTCCCATCCCCAAACAAAATAATAGGACTTGGCTGGTTAGCTGACATACTGCAGATTGCAGGGATGTAGCAGCTTATATTTAAAAAGCAACTGCCCTTCACTTTAGTTGCACACAGGCCTGCTGACTTAGGTCAGGAGTCTGCCTTGCTAGGCACTGTGTCAACCAGACTTCTCACAGGCAGCGTGGAGGCAAATAGTCCCAGAAAAACATTATTAGTGATCACTTAGATGCTTGTCTCAAGCTCTGCTCTGCATGACTTTGATGGCCTAGCCTTTGTTTCTGGCCTCTGCTCCTTGTCTCGCTCCTCTTTATTGGCAAAGTGCTGCCTGCATGACTTGTGTGCTCCAGAAGTGGCTGGAGTTACTGAGGCTCTGGAGCTTGGGTCGGTTCAAGTTTTGACTTGACAGATGGAGGGGGAAAAGAGTTTCAGTCTTCAGAGAAGGTGGGGAAGCAGCAGCAGAGCTGGTGGGAGCTGTACAGTCTGTGGGAGCGTGAGGCACTCAGAGAGAGCTCTCCTTCTTCTGCTGTGTCTCCATTTGCTCAGGGGAGAATTAGTAGGGAAAAGTACCCCCCACTCTCCAGAGCTATTGTGCCCTGAAATTTCAGTGATTCCTTTTGCAACAGTTTTGTGCTGTGTCCATGCTTGGTGGCACCGTGATATATTCTTTTGTCATTATTAGTGAGGAAGATGTAAATGCTTATTGTCATTCCTCTCCTAAAATCAAGGTATTACTGCCTGCATAGTTTAGCAAGTAACATTCCTACCCTGTTATATAAGCTTATAGTATAATATATATATATTATATAATTATTTTTAAGGAGCCACTTGTGAAGGAAAAGAATGTTGCTTGATACCTGTTTAAGTGGATATTAATATAAAAGTCCCTCAGTTTTGTGTAGCCCATACTTACCTTGCTGCTACCTACGCCAGGCTGCTCCTGTGTTGTTTCCTTTGTTCTGTTTTCCTCAGTGCAATGAACCCTTACGTTATGAGTTTCTGCTGTAGTTTTAACCTCTAATATGCAACCATTACAGCTTATCTCGTCTCCTAAATTACTCTAAAATCCAATTATAAAATCCTCTTTCCCTCAATAGCACACAACTTGCCACATTACTGAAATGCTGGGTAGCTCTTTTGTTTTTTCTAAATTAATAATAACTACCATTTTCCGTCTGCTCTTAGTATGGAAGTCTTTTATATCACTGTGCTGCTTTCCCGTAATGCATATTATGGTTCTTTTTATATGCTAGTTATGTTTGGAAAAAACAAGAAATATTTTGAAAAGATGTGCCAGTCAACTTTTGTGTATCAAAATATAACAATGAAAATCCTTAGTGGAAACTTAGCAGAAAATTCCCAGTAGTAATGTATCCTGCCAGATGAAAATGGCAATTCATCACTTGGTGGAACCCTTTTTTTTGGGCAGGAACAGTTGTTATTTCAAACCAGTTCCTAATGATTTCAAAATAAGGGTCCTGAGGTAACGTGTCAAAAGAAATGCAACAGGGCAAGTGAAAAACTCTGTATTCAAAGTACTAAAAAATATTTGTGTTTTATCATTATGGTTTCTAAATTTCTAGTAGGCTTTGTCTTGATTTAAAAAAAATCAGATTATAAAAAGAGACATGATTTACTTTGGAAGTTTATTAAATACACATCCTGAGTTCCCAGGTTTTCCTTTTTCAAAATGCTGCAGTTTCCATATTAATAGTCCAGATGTTGATTGTGTCCTGACACTAAATCTTTTGCTCTTAGAATATTAACTATGTTGATAAAGCCACTAGCCTGTTTTTAATAAACTCTCCAGTACCGTAAGCATTTTCTGAACCCCAGTGTGAAGATCTGGTGATAAAAGGGATGCAGTGGAAATAGAGATGGCCATGAGAGCTTGAGTGAGATTTTCCAGAAGGGCTTGCTAATGGTAAATAACATCTTCACTTGGTCACATACAAATACAGATATATATGTTCCTTTACCCACACTGTCCAGTGTTACCTTGTAATTAGTCAAGTGTAATAAATTAATTAAGGAGTGCACACCGATGTAAGAAGGCTTACCAAAGAAAGAGTTGTTTTTACAGATTCCATGCTGAAAGTGATGTCCCCTGGAATTGAAGGCATTTTTGCAAGTTTACAGTGCAAGCTGTAAGATCCCGGACAGCCACAATTGTGTGTGCTGTGGGAACCCAGTCCACCATCCTCATGTGAACTTCTTTTTGCCTTTGCATAGGAATTACATATGTAAGGATCAGAGTGTTGACTGTACTTTAGTATTTCTCCCATTCTATTTAATTGGACCTTAGCACTATAAAAGGCCTCAAAGCCTGATTTTTAAAGGGCAATGCTTGGCTTGTCCACCAGTGAAGTGAATGGGAAAACTCCAAGGAGCTCCAGCAGTGTCTGATTGGACCCCAGTCCAGCCCCCTTGGTTGAATGTTACAAACAGTCCCATCCTCTCTCCCAAAAGTTGAATGAAAATATTTTGATGTTTTTCTGGGCTAGTGTATTCAAATTTGGTGTGCTACAGTTCTCACACATTTGGTGTTTTGAGGTTATTTGGGGGGATTTTTTTTGTTTCTTTTTTTAATTGTACCTGCTTCTTTGAGCTTGGGAAATCTGTCACTTAATTTGCTTTAGGTCATGATAAATAAACTTGTATCAGCATAGATGTAGAAGTCATTGAAAATATATTTATATTTTAAATTGAAGTTCAAGGTAACATTTAGATGAAAAATTATTTACTGTTTTGTAAATTATGACATATATGACAGCAGTCATGCTTTAGTACAAGTGCTTTTCTGTTTTGAATGTCTCATTAGTTGCTTTGTAGGGCTGTACTGGTTTTTTAAGATTGAGATTCAAAATCTCTTCTGATTTCTGCTGTTAGGTTTTTGGCAGTGGGCCAGCTCCAGATATGCATAATATTTCACTGTTAGGCCTTGCAAACAGAATATCCTGCTGTGCTAAAGAAAACATTGTGTTTCTTACCACATGAAAACAATCCATCACTTTTCAATCAGCACACATGTATACACTGGTGTGCGCACGCGCGCACACACACACACACGGACAGCCTTCTACCTGCTTTTCCCATCAGACTCCAGAAAAAATTAATGACTATGATGTGAAGGATGGACTCGTTGTACATGATCCATTAAAGTACAAAATAATCAAAATATATCTAGCATCTGATTTGCAAAGCAATGTGGAGTCAGAGGCAAGCTGAGGTGCATCTGAACCATCTGAAGACCTCTCTGACCTTGTTCAAGGAGCAGTATCTTTTTGTTTGTTTAAATGTTACATGGAAAGTGAGAATATGAGTTTAAGGCAGCTTAGAACATCCCTTACCACTGCTGTGCAGAATGCATTAAAATGAAAAAGGCAAAAAGCATATGTATTGTACAACCCACAAAATACAGGTTGCCTTGTTTAATGTGTGCAGCTAATCAGGAGAGATTTTCCATCTCAGAAATTACACAGGAGGAAGCTTATTCATGGTGGAGCACAGAGAATCTGTGGGTGCATGCCCACAGGCGGTGGGAAGAATAATGTGAGTTCTTTCTTTTTGGTGTGTTGTGCTGGATATCACCATGCATTTGTGACCCTTTTTCTGTGCCACTGAGATCTAGGTGTTTACCAAGGACAGTGATATCTCAACAGTATACCATTTCAAGAGCAGGGGTTAAATAAAAGAATAATTTAGCTACCTAAATTTATCCTTTGTTTACAAGAAGACAACATATTACATACCAGTACACAAGTGCTGAAAAGTAGTCAGTGAAACTACAGATAACTGAGGTGCAGTACACTAAATATACTGTAATCCAACTTGGTATTTAGGCAGTATTTCACTTTAAAGTGAAGTTAGAACTCCAGGCAGGAGTTAAGTCCTGCTTAAGTTTTTTTCTTCTTAAATGTTGCCCAGCTCTTCTGAATGTAGTCACTGTAGGATGTCTCTTGCAGCAAACTGAGAGAGGGACCACTCTGAAGTGCTTTGCATCACCTATCATGAATAAATTAAGAGCCTGTAGGTGGGAGGAATCATGATGTGTAACTTTGTGGAAACTTCCACTCTTCTCTCTGCATTCCTCAATATTTTGCTGAATGGGAATGGATCAGGAAATGTCAGAGGTGTAGGACATAGCTTTTTATGCCTATTGGTAATGCGTCAACAAAGTGCACATGGATCATTGTGGAAGGAAAGATCATGGGATCTCAGGAGAATTCTTTTTCTCACTGTCTTTGACGGTCTTAATATTTTTTATCTGCTTGTGCCTTGGATCTAAATCCAAAGCAATAGGGTGTAGCAGCTGAAAGAGCAGCACTGGGAGCATGCAGTAGGCAAGGTTAAGAAGAGGCACTGAGAACTGGGGAGTCACCAAGGCTTCAGGAACTTGGCTTTTAAATCCCAACATTCTACACTGTTGCTCTTTAAATTTCAGTCATGCACTTTAAGACCACTGAATTTTGAACTTCTGGTCACCCCTTTCTTCCAGATGTGAAAACAAGAGCAAGTGGAAAAAGGAGATCTCAACACAACTGTCACAATGCAATTTGTGACACAAGTCAAAAATCAGAAGTCTACTGTGTTGCCATGATAATACTTGATTAAGTTGACTTACCAGGCTGTCAGTTCAGCAGTTTTGTTGCCAGCCACTTATTTTTTACTTTCTTAATTATTTTATTGTTCTTTATCTAGGTTTAGGAGATCAGAAATTGATGCAATATGTCCTGACATCTAAACAAAGCATGAGAACATTTGGCCAGCCTTTTCAGGATTTTTTTTAAACAAATTACTTTCCTTTGGAGTTCCATATCTTTCAACTCCCTTTCTAGTTTTCTTTCTAAATATGGAGTTGTAAGAAAGAGAACATGGAGAGGATAAATAAAGAAAAGAAGTTCTAGTGGTTGGAGAAAAAGTTATCTATTTTCAGGCATGCTAACTCATGTCTGACCTTAGCAAGGCAGTTACCCACTATGTATTGATCATTTTACTCACCTATGAGATATAAAAATTAATATACTAATTTTGGTTGAAATAAACAAAAAAGATGTATTTGTAGAAGAGATCAGAAATCTTTGCCAACATTTTTACTTGTTGAGAGACAAACATTTTTCACTAAATCAGGACTGTTTGTCTGACTTTTCAGACATCCTTACAAATCCAAGTGGAGTTAACTGAAGCTGTGGTCACTCCAAAAGACGGGGAATACCCTTTGTGGTGGTTTTCTGGTCTTAAATGTGAATGAAGTTTTGTGCAGTCTTCAAGAGACTCACTTTCTGTGAGCGAGGAGGACAGTTCACTTTCCTTGCATAAACTGTACTTACACTGTGGAAACAGAATTAATCACTGATACAGTTCCATTTCAGTTGGTCACTTTTCAGAATGTTAGCTTTTCGTGTACCTGCCTCTTCAATGTCTTCTCATCCCAACTAGAGAAACATTTGAGTTTCAGCATTGTATCTGAGCATTTGTAACACATATGAAATGCCAAAAACTTTAATTTAATGAACTGCTTTTGCATGTGGAGTTATTTATATTATTATTTTTCACACAAGAATGTTTTCATTCAGCAGAAGCTGAAGAATGATGTCAGACAATCCCTTGAACTCATCTTTCAGAATGGCTTGCCTATTTTACCTCCAAATTTCTGGCAGTGCAATTTTTTTATCCTTTCATTCAAAGGCTCCATAAAGAAAAATGTAAGGGGGGGATAATGCATCTAGCATGTAAAATACAGGTAGTTTGTGTTAATTCCATGTACAACAGTGTAGAAAGCCCTGTCTAAACTGCTTTACTGTTAATCCCCTGGTGCTGTGAGAAAAGCTGTTTTCACCCTTAGGGGGTGAGTGTGGACCTTTTATTTGGCTCACAGTCACCTCAGCAACAGCATCCAGAGGAGGTCTCCGAGCTTTTCCTTTGTCCAGAATGTCTGCTGGCTTGACAGGAGGGACTCTGAGGGCAGCAGAATGGAAGAGGAGGAATGAGAAGTAATGTTGGGGGAAGGGATCTCTTATTATTTACTCTGGGGAGGGGTAGAGGAAATAATCTGAGTCTCCTGGCTGAAAGAGACTGGAGGTTGTTGGTGACAAACAGGTGAAGAAGATGTTTATAAAGCATGATGAAGTAGAGGAAAGAGCAGTATGTATGGAGCCTGGTGATACCACCTTGGACCACCAAGAAATAGCTGATGCATAAAGTGAAATACCAACAGTTCCTAAGGGACAGATAGAGGAAAAAAATAACTAACATTGAAGCAAAATTAAGATTTGTCAAAACACTACCAAAAGAAAGAGAGACAAGTGCAGTCAGCTAGTTGTTCCAAACACCTAAAAGTGCCAGATGGCATCGTATGGAGGAAGCATCCATCAGCAAAATGATAGGGTTTTTTTGTTACTGACCATAGCAGCATTTTTCCAGGTATTTCCTCTTTGTCTTATATGAGCATTAGTCAAGAAGAGAAAAGCAGTCCTCAATTGCCCTGTACAAAAACACTCAGAGCAGCAGCTCTTTTCTCTCTTTCCTTATTCTTAAGGAGACATTGTGACCAGAAAAGGATTTCCAATTGGAAGAGTTTTTGTTACCAAGGAAAATGTGGATGACAACGAAGGAGATGAAAAAGAAGAGTAATTGAAAGGGATGCCTCCAGCACAGTTCAAGATTAATGTTCCTCCTAGTTTATCTCATATTTCTTCCACAGATAATGTTCCAACCATACATGTTTGTATGGTTAACACTGAGAGTAAAGAGCATAGAAGAACTCCTCGGAGTCTGCTCAATTCTTGCCATCACCGTTTCAGCACTGGGGAAAAAACCACCTACATGATTCTTCACACATTTGCACCAGGGTAAATGAGAGATCAGATGGATTGTCTGGAAGGAGGTGCTACCCATGTTGATCAGAATTGGACAAACCAGGCCATGCATTGTGTGGTGGAATTGTGGGAGTGCAATAATTTCTACAATGAAGGGTGGAGATCTGATAAATCAGAAATGCTCTAATTATAAGCTCAGCTTCTTGGCATACTTGGGGGTATTCACAATTATCTGTTGTCCTGGTAATTGCTAACAACTGCCTATATTTTAGATGTTTGCGTTTGCAATATTATTTGCAGCCTTTAGGCCTGTAAGAAAAATTATTATAATTCACGAATTACAATGTGCAACTGTTGGTACTTTGTTTTCAAAAGCTGTGCACCTGACATAAGGGAATGTACACAAGGTGTTGGCTTCAGTCAGAGATCCCACTAGAAGTGAAAGCCTAGCAGGAGAGTGTTGTCCAAAGAATGACAGTAAATTATAAACTTTTAAGCTACATTTCTATTTATTTATTTATTTATTTATTTATTTTGTCACTTATTGTGTAAGAGAAGCTGTATTTGGGGAATAAGCTGATACAGACATGTTTTAAGATACTTTAATATTCAATACATGGAATATTACCTGCAGAGCACTATACTCCTCTGAAAAGATAATCAATGTAACTCTTTTCATGATGTGATTCACCTGAATTCAGATAGATATTCTCAAACTCTGTAAAAGCAGAATAGGTCCTCCTGTCTGTCACTTCTGGGACCTTTCACAGTTCTTTGTCCAGTTTTAAATGAAGCAGTCAAGAATATCATCATCTGTCTAGCTTGCAATTCCCCTGTTGTAATACATTTCCCTGTTTGGACTCTTATTCAGCTTCTACTTTCCTTGTTTAATTTCACCCTGTTTGCATTTTAGTTTAGCTTAGCAGCCATCTGCTTACATTTTTTTCTTCTATCCATCCTCATCTCTTGCTGTGACATCAGCCATTTTTTCTGAAGGAATCAAACTACAGCTACATAGGAACTTCAGGGTTTGAGCATTCCTCAGTCCCAGAGCTGAAGGTCACCTACCCTGTTGTTCAGTCTTAGAAAAAAATGTTATAGTAGTAAGGGATTATATTGATAGAGCTTCATCCAGAAAAGGATCATACAAACATTTCTTTTTCTGCACTGAAGTCCCAGACTTCCTTCTTTCCACGTTTCCATTGGTTACAGCACTGGGAATGGTATTTTCTCTCTGCCACAAAGGGTTTAGCTCTCGGTATTCCTTCTGTGTGAGATTTTAAAAGGTACCTTTGAGACTTCAGCTTTCCCTGATGTCTCCCCAGGTATAATTTGGTGCAAGTTTATACCAATGCGGACATTTTCTATTTGCCAACCTACTTTGAATTCTTGCATTTTGTACATGAAAGCTGCTAAGACCTTGCCCATTTAAAACAAAGAATAACTGAAATCATAGGTTCTTTGAATGTGAAATTTACTCATCTGTAGCAGATTGACACAAGGTTGAACATTCACCAGAAATCTTATGTTATGTCGTCTGATTTACTGTGAATCACTTCACATTTACAGTGGAAGTACAGATAAAACATTTATGGTGGAAGTACAGATAAAATCATATCCATAACACTGTGATGACTATAAGTGATGTGTTTAGCTGCTTTTTAACAGACAGTTGAACCAAATAATTTTAGAAATCCCATGTCTTTCACTCTCTCTCCACTACAATGCATGTCTTGCTGGTTAGAGCAAACTGAGTGTGCTCAATTTGTTCTGTTTCATTGATATTGATGTTTTATTTACTAAATTACTTTTGTGTTTGAGACCTCCTTTATTTCCAAAATGTTTTGTTAAAGTCTTGCCTACGTTAAGCATTTTGCTTTCTTTTCCTATAAAGCATTTCATGATGTCCTGATCCAGTAGAAAATTTTCTAAAATTCTGGCAAGAGCTGCCACTAATCTGGACTTTTGGGGCAGCAGTGCAAACTTTATTGTCAGAGTTATCACATCCCCTTTCTGTTCCCCTGCTGTGTTTTTATGACTTAAAAATCACAACACCTTTTTATGATGACAATTTATAATAGAGTAGGAATTTACCAAAAGTATTTTTTTCAATTATGGCAAAAAAATATTGAAGATTCTGCCTAGGATACATGTTAAGGAGAAATGTAGGGAATATAATTTCCCTTGAGAAACCAATGCAATTAGTTTAATAAATACAGGGAGTTCATTAATTAGATTAATAAATTAAGAGAGTTGCTATTTGTCATTGGTTGATTATAGCTGGCTTTTTGTTTGAGTATTATTTGGTTGGGAAGTGCAGGTGTTTCTGCCATAGGATTTACTGCTATTCTAGATTTTTAAAAAAAGGTCATACTTTAGTATCTTTCCACTTTGAAGACATTCAAAGTTATCTAATTTTACAAATTTAAACTAAATTCCTTTCTCTTTTCCCAAACCACAATAACTGAATATTATGTGCAATGAAACTGCACAGATATCCATACTGATTGTGTTAGTTTCTCTTATTATATATGATGGCCCAGTGTTTGCAAGCAAAATCCTCACAATCACTTATCTAAAGATTATGCCCAACAGGGCAAATTCAGTGCAAGCCAGGCCATTTGGTACATTCAAATGGCCAAGATTTGTTGAGTTTGGCATATGTGGAATAACCAGTAGAATAAACAGCAAAACAACCAGTTTGGTACTTCTCACTCAGGTCAGTGCGTGCTAGTGCAGCCCTACAGACAGGCTGCAGGTGTGCAATGCTCAGGGAAGTGGGTGAACTAGTGACAGTTTTAACTTAATTGACTTTGAGCTGAACCTCTCATCTGCTCTCACTTATCAGTAAGCAAATTACAAGGGAAACACCCTTATCACATAAAGTAAGTTAATTCACATACCTGCTTAGATGTATGTTTGAGTGTACTTTTATTTAAATACCCTTATATGAATACTGAAAAATCTATTCATTTTAGCACCAATGAGTGAGTACAAACATTGATATTTAAAATGCTTCTTTTTAATAGGTGGGAAGAAAGAGATCGTTTTCAAGAATGTTTCTTCTCATGTTTGGATTGTGCAACTGAAACACATTGAAAAAATAAGTTAAAAATACATACTTTTCCCATAGTTGCTTATTTCTGAAATTCTTCAGCTCTGATCTGCAGTCAAAATATCAACTGTCTGTAGAGCACTTGCTGGGGACCTGGGGAAAGCAGTGAGCCTTTTTGAGGTTGGCCCGGGAAGGCTTCATCCAAAGGAGGTGGAGACATGAAAGAAAGGGGTGTAATCAAGTTTGAGTGTAAATCGTATCCATGTAATCAGCACTCAGTATGCTCATGACCCAGGGCAAAATTGCACCCCAAAAATTAAAGTGAAAAAAATCAAGATCCACCAAGTCATAGCATGTAGTTTTAATATTGTTGCTTGTCCTCGTATGAAAGACAGGTGTCTGTTAAGGAAGGCAGATGCTTCCCTTGGAATGGAAAATGTAACCCCTTTCCCTCTGAATTATTATAATTTTGAAATCAAGGGACTCTCAGGCAAAGATATGAGAATAGGAGTAACAGTTCTTCACTAGTTTGTAAAACAAACCTAACAAATAACAACAACTCTGGCATTAACCACAAACAGAACCAGAAACCCAGTGACACCTGCTTGGCCTCAGGCACCTTTCCCTTTTGGTGCAGTTCCGGTCACAGCTGGCAGGGGGCACCAGAGGCCCCGGTGGGCAGGGTGGGTGCAATGGTTCCCTCATGGCTGCAGGGGGCGCTCTGGGTGCANAGTGCAGGGCTGCAGCGTAGCACAAACTCGGAGCAGTGCCGGAGGGCCGGGGCGGTGGCAGCTCAACTCTCGACAGGGCAGGGAGAGAGAACTCACAGCAGAAAGAAAAGCAGCTCCGTGCTGGCTCCTCGGTGGCAGTGAGTTCCTTTCAGCCAGCAGCAGCTCCGACCGTCCTGCTCCAAATTGCCCAAAGAGAGGGACCAGCAGCTGCCCCAGCTTTGGCTTCTTCCAGCCCAGTTCTCAGGTTGTCTCTGCCCTTGAGAGGTCTCCTCTCCCTGAGCTTGGCCACCTTCTTTTCTCTGAAGTACCCAGCTATTACAGTTCCACAGCAACTTATGGGACAAAAAATTTCCTTGAGAATAAGCAATGGGGAAGAAATTGAAATCCCAACATTACTTTATTAACCTGGGAAGCATCAGTTCAGACCTGTGGTCTGTTCACACTTCCTGGGAATTTTTCATTTAATGGTATGAATTAGCCTATTCCTACAGTTGGTGCTGAATTTTTGTTAAGAATACTGCTCACCATCAGGTGTCGGCATTACTAGTCTTGTCATACTACTGCATTGCCACTTAGGTACCACACATTTTAAAAGACCTTGGAATATCCCATTTTCCTGCCTAG
The DNA here is from genome assembly GCA_013400955.1 of Drymodes brunneopygia. NCBI lineage: Eukaryota > Metazoa > Chordata > Aves > Passeriformes > Petroicidae > Drymodes > Drymodes brunneopygia. The sequence continues at coordinate 177,892 of VZTZ01012593.1, forward strand.
TTTGCCACCTCTGGTAAATAGGGAGTTGCTGATTCAAGGATGGGCTTGGTGTTTCATTTTTACCAAGATGCAAAAATAGAAAGAAAATTCTATGCAATGAAGTAAAAGTAGTACTTAATTTGGACAGCATAGGCACGTAAAAATGTGGTGGCCGTAAAAACCATTATCTTTTAGCAAACAACGGTTGCTTATCAGATAAGACAATGATTTTAATGAAGAATCATAGATAAGGATGGAGCAGCACATTGATTAATGCTCACAGCAACTTCTCCTGAAACGTGACTGCATTAGGTCTTCACTTTTTTGTGGTGATACGCAGGCTGTAATAAAGCTTTTACAGTTATTCAATATCAGGAATACTATTAGCAGAATTATCAGAGTTTCTAGTTGAAATGGATGACTGTATCTCCTGGACTTCCTAAAGTTCTCACTTTTTTATATAAACCTGCATTATTACTAGCCAGAGATAAACAAAGGAAGGAAATGAGGGAGAAAAGGGAACAACCTATTATTTTTTGTTATCGTGCAATATAACTTGAATATATTTGGCCTAATTTAATCCACAACAATATACAAAAACACACCACTATATCTTTTAGCTGTGATTGGCTTTTGTAAATGTGCTTCAGGGAAAGGGTGTTTGTCACCAGTGAAAAATCAACTGGTCTTTGTAGCTGGACTGATTTATTTTTGAATACAGGGCTATTGTTAAATATAAAATGATTTTTTTTCCTTTCTTTGAATCTAGTCCATACATCACACTTCTGTCATGAAAAAAAGCTATACATAATTCCTGGGGCAACATGTCCCCATTTCCCTTTTAGATTTTTCTGATCATTGAACCCTGCAATAAAATGGTCCCATGCACACCTGTTTGACACCTGGATGGTGCAGTGCATGGGCTGCGGTTTGAGGCACTGAAGTAGAATTGCTGTGATCTCACCCGAGTTTGACACAGCAAAACTTGTTTTAAAGAGAAGTTTTTTAAGGTCTAGGTGGGATTCTAGAGCTGGAGGATGGTCTTCATTTACAGTCATCTTCCTGAAATCAATTATTCTTTAGAACTGCTTCTGGAAATTGCCAAGCTCACAAGCCGTTTTATTGTATTATACATGAAGGTATATTTAAGAAAGTTTGTATTTGCATGAGTAAAAATGTGCAGAATGAGGCTTCTTGTTTTTTGATTATCTTTTTAGCCTGCTGGCTTACCTGAGATGAAGAGAGAAATAATGCTAATGACTGTGAGTTTGACCATGCTGTGTGATGTGTGAAGAAAGCACGGAGTACATGTGCTTTGTTAATGTGAGTTTCTCAGCTAGTAAGCCATTGCATATTAGTAATATCATCATTCAGGACTAATTAATGCATCATTATGGTCTTCTAAAAGGCTTTTGCCAGTGTGAGGCTGAGTGCATGGGTTAGTATTTGTTCTGGAAATGTTTTATTACTATTGCTTTGTTGTAATGTGAAAGCTGATTTGGTGCCTTGAATTGCACTCACACCCCCAGAAGCATTGTTTTAATTGGAAATATTTGCAACTAAAAATACCAGACATAAAACATAAATGTGTAGTGGGCCATTTCCTAATTCTATAAAAGGAGAGTTTTATTCAGGGTAGAGAGATCCAGCTATGGCAACTTGGTGGTCTTGAACCCAGAATCACAGGACTGATTCAACATTAAGAGTTTGTCTCCAATACTCAAGGGCTGATTCTACACATTCCCCTTTTTTGGGCCTGTTTAGGGCCTTGCAGGGAATGCACAACTTTTGAGGATCAGATCTGAAACACTTCCCAGGGAACATGCTTTTGAAGAACATCTGTTTTGAAAACACCAGGCATGTGCAAACCAGAGTGAGACCAAGGTCATCTGAAGTTTAGCTTTCCTCTACCCAAGAACTGCCTGTAGTAATTTTGCTGGCTTTATTTTGATCTGGTCCCTGCATAGTAAAAATTCTGCTCATAAAGCAATCACAAAAATTGTTATGGCCCTAAAGAATGCTGCTGAAAGCAAATAAGTGCTGTAGTTCCCAGATTCCATCCCTAATTAGTAAGAGGGGTCAAGTGTCAGGTCCATCAGTGAGCTGCAGTGTTTCAGTTTTCGATCAGTAAGGGTCATTCATTTAACAAGACAAAGAGGCTGAGAATTTTCTTTGTGACATTGTTCTGGTTGCCTTTCCTTCTCGTGTTGTTCCTAGCTTTTCCCTGATAGTTTAGCTTGGGATTTTTGAAACTAATCTCTGGATAATACTTTAGTGGGCTCTTAAATCACCCTTTTTTCCTGTTCCTTGGCAATATATTGGCTTTCTTTCCATTAACCTACTGCCTGATTACACCAACTGTCTGAAATGCAGTTAGAATGACTCTTTGCATATGATCTTATCTGACACTAGCATCTCCTTCCATTTTTTAATCTCATTTTAAGGACATGGAACTATTTGGAGTTTGCCCCTTTTATCTAGATTCCATTTTCTTAAATGAAATCATCCAGCATTTCCAAGGGGAATAGTTTAATTGTTCAAGTTGCATGATTTGTTGTGGCTTACAATTGTGCAGGACCACAATCCGTGGTGTTCCATGCAAGTGATCAGAAGGGACCTTGCTCGCCTTTGAAGTGGGGTAGTTTATTAGAAAAGTAGTAAGTTGTATCAAACCTTCTGCCCAATTAACTGTGTCCTTTCCACATAAGCACGGAATTTTTTGTGTTGTGAACTGAGGGGGTTTTTCAATGAAATTTACTGCCAAATCTGTGTTTTAACAGACTAGTATAAAGTATTTTCATTCTAAGCACCTGTTGATTCATCTAAGTTCATAGATGAATAGTCATAACTTGAAAGATTTATAGAGTTCTAGGAGTCCAATTTATCTAGCTTATTTGTTTTATGATAAGGCCACTTTCCTGCCTCTGTTGTTCTCTCTGTTCAGCCTTACTTACTAAACCTGTGGCTCGTTTTCTCTACTGCTTCCATGGGACCCATCGTATGACTTGGCTTTGTATGGTTTCGATTTAATCAAGAAGGAAGATGAAAGTAGGTGTGTGTTACTTTCAACTCCTTAGTCATTTTGCCATCCGTCTTAGTCAATGTGTAGTTGCCCAGGACACAGCATTAATGATAGCTGTCAAAATAATAGTCAGAAGGTTAAAGGTCAAGAAAAATATGTAAAAGACTTCAGGGTGAACCAGATGATAAAGTAACTCATTTAGGCCATTAAATGCTAGCATAGTATGGACTTGATGGATTCATGGGTTACTAGAAGCAAGAAGAGTAAATGGGGACATCTTCAAGTAGTTTACTCTTGTTAAAAGATGAAAAAAAGATGATAATAGCATTACCAAACAACTGCACTAAAGGCAATTTTCTTAATTACCATGCTGACCCAGCAGTGCACAGAGAGCGGTCTTGTTATTAGAATGAGAGCTTTTACTTTCAAACAATATTAACCCTTCTTGGTACTCTGTGTCTTAATTAAGGGTATTCCTGGAAGTTATGCAGCTGTCAACATTTTTACATTTCATTTTGGGTTTACAAAGTAGTGAGTCAAGAAACAAACAGTTGCATCTTTCTTCATTGTTTCAGTGGTCTCTGTTTCATTTTAGGTCTTTCTCCAGTAAAGCTATGAGTCCTGCATTTATGGAAGGAGCAAGGCTGAGCAGCTAAATAGTGTCTGACTATAAAAAGAGCAGTGTAAAGTTGTCTCCCTTTCCCTGTTTTTTCCAGCAAGGCATTTTTTTTACAGTTGTTTAGAAATCAGTATAGACTTGTTATCCAGAATAATCTACGTATATGAGAAAAAAGTTCTGTGAACTATAATACTTTTCTTAAACAGTGAAATATCATAGAAAACTGGAAAGTTTTATACGTATCAATAAAAGACTTACAATTTAATTCTCTGTAAATGGGGACATGGATTAATAATTTCCTCAAACCCTTAGCAAAAAATTCAAGCAATTTCAATGTAATTTTTATGTGTTTTCTGTCTTCTGTTACCTACCTGGCCATGGTTGGTGAAGGCTCTAAGACTTTCTGGGTCATTGACTGTCATGCCAGAGGGACTGCTGGTCTGGCTGGTTTCTTAATGGGTCTTCTCAGTAGTGTTACTTTAGTTTGAATTGCCTATATGTCATGCTCAGATATGTTGTTCTTGCAGGCACTGGGTTGTAGTTATATTTGGTGGAGAGGAAATACCAATCTCAGCATCAAGCAAAATGTCATAGGCAGAGGAATTCTCTGCTCTTACAACATCAAAACAAAGATATGCATGTACAGAAGACTTTTATGAGATATTACTGGAAAGATTATTTTGAAAAAAGGAGGAATAATTTGCAATTGTCTGAAGTTGGGGCACTATACCACCATGATGAAATAACAGTAAAATGCAGTAAAATCAGCTGGACTGAAAGCTTTGGGAAAGTCAATACTGCTACTCTGACCATCACCCATTGCTTAGAGAAGGCCCTTTGTTACTATTGATAATTTGGGGGAGGGGGTGAAACCAATGAATCTGGAGGCAGTGATTGAAACATCTAGAGGGTCTTGCTCTAGAGGGTATTTCTTCTTATGTCTTCTTTTTGCCTTCCTCATCAGAGGACTTTTCAGTGACTATCACTCAAAGTGGCATGTCAAACAACCTGTTCCCAGTTTTTGAAGCTCAGAGAATTATTGGGAGCATGATAACAAGGGCACAAAGAGCTGTCACAGGATCAGATTGATCTCCACGTACTTTCCCATCAGAAGCTGTCTTTGAATTGGAGCTTTGGCCTAGAGCAGAAGCAAATGATCTGATTTTCCTCACTTAAGTCACATTGATTCAGTTCATGGGGATTTTGGTGATGTGGGGAAAAACTAGATTCCTTCTTAAGGAAAAAGAACCAGCAGTTGAGCTTCAGGAACTTCCCAACCACATACCAGTGCCCTATAGAGAACAAGTGTCCAAAATAATGACTGTTCTTCTACATATGTGGTAGGGATATTTTGTCCAAGGAATCAGACAAAATCTGGTTCAAGTATCATCTGAAAAGTGCATATTCTATAAATGTAGGGCCTTCAGCACCAACTGCAGTAATCCCTTGGTCTGTTCTTTTCACACCAAAACCCTTGCTAATATAGAATCAAGGCATCTAACGTAAAATGATTGTCCAGACTGGTATATTTTCTGTGGCACTTGGTAATTAGTTTAATTATGTTATTAAGAATCTGCAGTATATCATACTACTATATCAAATTCTATTTCTTTTAATACTGTAATATCTGTAACAACCTCTACTAATGTCATGAAACTGCCAGGCTTGGCACTGTACAGACATGTAGGAATTTTGGCTAGAGCTTCTTAAAAGAGCTTATAGTCTACCTCAGTGCAATAAAGTGAGTAGTGTGAAGGGAGGTTTTTTAGCCTTGCTTCCTGGGAGACAGCTAAAGTGATTTGTCCAAAATGAAACAAAAAGTATAAGGTAGAACTAACATTTGAACTTATGTACTTGAAAAATCATTCCAGTGTCTGGAGCAAGACACTGACAAGCTTATTTTCCATCAAATTTTCAAAGCAAATTTTCCCTCATGTTTGCACTATTTGTGGGTTTATAGTAGAGCACTGTATCCCAGCCTTATAGTGAGTTTAAAATCATATATCTTCTGATGTCTGGTTTGCAAAAATTGTTAGCTGACCAGGCAAAGAACATCTGAATGGCTAATGGAAACTTTCTCTTCCCCCTAAATGGGGCAGTTGGCTAATTTGTTTAGCTAAACTACATTAGCCATTCGGAAAGTTTTATTATCACAGTCAAAAGCAGGAAGCAAGGAATGGACATGCTGTATTTTTAAAATTAAAGTAATTTTGAAAAACAAACTCAGTTTCTTATTGATTATTTCAGTTCTTAGATTAGAGGCTCATTACTTTTAATAATAGGATAATAGAAGCTAGAAATGGAAAAGATCTATTAGATCATTGAGTCCATCCCCATTACAAGGGCAGGATATAGTCAGGTATATGTGAATGGATGTATCAAATATTAAACTCGTATGACACAGTAAATCCTCTGTTTCCTCCACAGAGTGCTGATGCTAAGAGCTTTGACAGTGAGTTGTTTACTCTTAAAAGCAGCTTCTGAGCTACCTTCTGGCCAGCTCTTAGGCAGATGTTTAGTTGGGAGAAAAGGATCCCCGGAGCCCAATGAGAAATAAGGTCATGATGTGGCCTTTTTTTCCCTCCGAAAGCTGCGTGCCTGCAGCTACTGGGAAGTGAATTTCAGCATGCACTCAGGCACAGCCAAGAGATGCCTTTGCAAGGCTGAAGTCCTGCTCCTTAATTGTTTTTTTCAAAGTGTATAGTTACAGTGCGAGAAATAGAGAGATTGAGGAGTAGCTTCTCTTCATTCTGTAATGGCAGTGGGGGAATGGGGCAACACAGGAGAACAAGACACCAGGTCCAGTGGCTTACTAGTTTTTTGTGTACTGTGTAGCAGCTGCTGTAGAGACACTGAGAGTCAGGTGAGATGTGCAAGAAGAGAGTGCATTCCAGATACATCGTTTTTCCCATTTGCTCAGCACCTGGTTTTGGGTAATTGATCTTAAACCTCTTCATCTCTCTGCACTTCAGTTTTGCAGCAAATAGGCCTTTTTGGAATTGAGCTGCCCTTCCCCATGGAGCCAGTCCTCTTTTCCACAGGCTTGGGCTCCATGTTATGCTCCATAATATTTATGAGGGACATATGAAGGCTTGTGGGGTTATTTGTGAACATTATGGAAAAGGGGTTGGAGGTGGAAGTCTTATTTCACATGTCCATGATTTAGCTTCTGGGAAGCTTCACAGATGAGGTTTCCCCAGACGTATAAAAATACCCAGTCTTAAGAGACTGCCTTACTGGCAGTCAAATAAATTTATTTGATATAAAGGGGTCATAAAGACCTATTGTGTTGGGTTTTTTTTATTTATTCCTCACTCTATAATTATGGTGGTGGGGAATAAGAAGACCTTCAGCTTAAATGGATACTTCAACTGTTATTTCTCAAAAAAAAGAGACTGAGTGCATCAAACAACTATATTAGAATGGACTGTTGAGAAGCAGTAGTCTGGTTAGTTCTTTACATCACTGGCATTATTAATACTTTTGCCTGTAAGCAGTCCTTTTATCTTCTCTAGAACTCCAGTAAATCTACTCATGTGGGTAAGGGAGTAGCATTCATTTACTGAGCCTACTCAAACAGGTGAGGAGGCATATTAAGTTCAATAAGAGCTAGTCTTGTGCATAAAGATTAATCACCTCACTGAGCATTCAAAAGATTTAAGGAGAAAGTCAGCCCTTTTTGATTCTGTCCTCATATTGATTTTGGAGAAACTGCTAAATTTAGAGCAATTAGATACATTGAAAGTAATTAAATGCAAAAGTGCTGTAGCAATTAAAATGGGAGTCCATGCTGCATATAGAACAGTTCAAGCATTTTATGGTGTTTCTCAGTTTCCTTAAAAATTGCAAGAGTTTTTCAACATTGATGCCTTCTGGAATGATGCACCACCCTATTTTGTTTTTTAAAGTTGGTCCATGGTACTCCTCACTGGTTTCTGTTGTTAAGTAAAATCTGAGGGTTTTTTTAGTAAAGTAAGTATGGACATAATAATTTTAAGTCACAGTGGATTGCACATGCCCAGAACAGCCTCGATCATTTCCAAATTCAAGGACTAATAAAAATTGGAGGCACTCCAGTAACTTTAAATTACTTTGCACATTGAAGAGTGATTTAAAATCATTGAACTGATTCAATTTTTTTTTATATATGCACTTCAATTTGGAAGTGAGTCAGATGGACAGTAGTGTTCTGAAGAGTTTCAAGACATATTGAACTAATTTAAACATTTTTAATTCAAGAAAGAGAGAAAGGAGGGGTAATGAGGTTCCTAATAGGAACCCAGAGAGCACCCCAATTTACTGCCACTGTGTGGTTAGGAGTAGGATGATAAAGCAGTGAAGGAATGACCAACACCATCAAGGAGTCAGCTTTTTTAGTATTAGTGTGCTAGTGATATAAAGGATTGCCATAGCTGGTGGGATCTGGAAAAAGCCTTGTGATTATGCTTTGTTTATTACAACTATTGTTTTCACAGAGATTTGCACACCTGTGCATATTTTCTTTTCCTCCTGCAGATAGATGAAAAGCAGGAGGACTGACTGGCTTGGGGAAAAACACACACACACGTGCATACATGTGTACAAATGAAGGCAATGTGTAATTCAGCTTCACAACATTTGCTACCTGACATTGGTAGGTATGCAGAAAGAAAAAAAGCTGGCATATGGAACTGCCTGGCAGCATGTGAATATTACTTCAGTATTCATGAACAAATGCATAAAATTAAAATAAAAAAATACTTACATTTTGCAAGACAGTGACTTGATGGCCATTCCAAGGTTAGTGGAATTTTTCCATTAATAAGTTGCCCTGGTCCTCCATAATATATCCAGTGGGAATGTGTGATATTAGTATCCCAGTTGAGTTTTTTTTTTTTTTTAACAGATAACAGACTAAAGCCTTCACATAAATTGTGCAGGTAGAGGGGGATGAAAAAATACCCTGAACCAGAAAAAAAACCCCAACAAAACAACCCAAAGACTGACTTTGGGAAGAGGCCAGTAGTTTTGACTTGTCTCTTCATGCAGAAACAAACTTGTTTGTCCATTTTAGAGGAATCAAAGAAAAATTTTGAGAGAGAGATGTTTGAACGCATCCTTTTACTTTGAACATTAAATCACCCTTTGAGTAGGATTTTGTTTTGGTGGTTCTGTCTTGATCCAAATTTGGCATGGTTAGTAGCAGTCTCTCTAGTCACAGAAAAGAAAAAAAGAGCTGGCATCTTGTACTCAAAAGTCCAGTACCAGAAGAAAGGTGGGATTTTCTCCTTGTTCTCTACAATGTATTTTCCTCACATCCAGGGAATTTCAGTGTGGATATTACTTGGATTCATTAAGTTAAAACCTGACTTCAACAGTACAAATCATGCCATGTATGTCTGTGCTTCCATAGCAGTTCTTGCTGTGGCTGTTTGTTGCCATAAACACCTCACATCAGCCTTTATTAGAAAGATTTTCTGCCTTTGCACAGAGTCCCATACCTTGGAATGAACAGACTGACTACTAAAATTGACTTAGCAGTTGTTGTGGGCCTTCTCACTTCATGGCACTAAGCTGTGGTAAGCTTCTTCCAACCATATATTTAACAATGGACAGCTAATAAGATGTGAAAGATGGTTTTTCTTCACAAAGCCATGTTTGACTTCTGTTGCCTTAGCTCCTTTAAGGTGTGCTCTAAAGTGACCCTACTTTTAGTGGTAAACCACTCAACCACTGAGTGTTTGTAAACATGGAAAGAGAAGGCTTTCATGTAAAATACTCTTTGTTTTGCATTTCCCATCAAGAAGACATTTTGCATTCTCGCCATGGAAATATGGGGTCCAAACCTTTATCACATTAACTATCTCCGTGCTTCCCCAACATTCTATGGAGATAAAAACCCTTTTGCTTCCAACTGTATAAAGATCTTTCAGAGAGGACTGAGGCATGCCTTAGATTTCCAGAGTATCAGCAATCTCAGATTTCTGACCATCTTTCTTTTTGTTTCTCACTTTGTGAGTTTCCATTCACTTTTGTACTTTCACTGGTTGATCATATCCTAACAGTATCAACCAACCTTTAACTCTGTTCAGCAATACCCATCCATTAGTTCCTGTTTAGAAAAGATGTTGTTCCTCCAAGTATTTGTGACAAAGCAGAATCTAAGGATCTAAGTAGGAGGAGAGTGTTTGTAAGTTTAAGACATATCTACATGTGCCATGCTGGGCTCATCCAAGCTGACTGTCTCATATTCAGGCTGTAGTTAGCTTTTTTTATTCCTCTTGGGTTTAGATACAAGCAGCAAACCTAACGCAGAGGGATGGCACGTGGGGAATGGAAATCCCTCGGCAGAACCCAGATGTTCCTAGATGATAAGTAACAACTGGAGATTAGCTTTAGGCAGCCATGGATTGCCCTTTCTGGTCTATGTTGCAAAATCTTATGTTTGGGAAAGGACAGCTTCAGAAGGCCACACTACTGTTCATAATTCTGTTGTCATTCATTATGTGCAGTTTTAGATCTCGAGTATGTCTTTCATAGGGTGTTTTCAAGTCCTCTTAACATCTTTCCCTGAGTGCCCGGGGGTTGGATGGTATGTTGTTTTCGTTTCTACCAAATTAGATAGCCTCTCAGACACTACAATAATTATTGGCCTATGATGGTCACTTTACTTGAAGTCTTTAGGGAATTTTCCAGCCCAGCAATATACAAAGGAATGACCCCTTGACAGATCTCAAATGCTAAACCTGTAGTGAGGGGAATCAACCACTCTCATGAATCTGATCCTAACTCAGACAAAACTTACTTGGTTTATGCATTAAGTCTTGCTTTTGCACTTTTCTCAGAAAAGTTATTCATGTCTTCACTTCAACAAACTGATACCCCACTCTAAAAATCTGTCCTAACTGGTCACAAAAAAATTAAACCAGTTCTGCCCCTGATGGATGTTATTCAAAACCAGTACAAATATCTGTCCCTCAAAGTAGATTTTTCACACTCAAAGATAGCATTGTCAACTTACCTTTTAAAACTACTTAGGATTTCTTTAAAATGGTGCTGTATCTTGCAGAGGCAGCAAAACAATGCAGTAGATATGGTGGCTATTCATTTTCATTTAGCAGATAAATCAATACTCACATAAAGCCTGAGTAACTTGTTGGCACTAAACTATGCAGCCCTGTTTTTACTAAAATTTGTCAATCTTCAAGCATATGGGCTTTTTTATTTCTTTAAAAGGGAATACGCATTTTCATGTTGCATTACATGAAATTGATACTAATAATAGACTGTAATAATCAAGTTATTAATCTTCCCTGTATAGACTAAGGGAAGGGGTTTTTCTCAACATAAATAGAGTAAGTAGAATTCAAAGCAAAAAACTCCACTAAATCTTTGTGTGTGATTGAGAGAGGGATGTTTCATACTCTGTAGTTTACAGGGGTATGTTATACTGTACACACCGTCTGCAAGCACTTTAGAAAATCCTGCATGCTTAGCATAGCCTTAAATCAGGCGTGTTGCCAATTGTGGATTAAGTAGAGGATAGCTGGGTCATTTTCCGAGGAGTTCCTTTACAGTTCAGCCTTTTTTCTTGGTGTTAATGCTTTTACCGCTGTTGGGTGAAGGGAGAAGAGGCTTGGAATACCCTGCCCTAGGGCCTCCTAAACTGTTCATCTGTCATGGATCATGTCATGGAACAGAAATGTTTGTTTTTGCTCCCATTCATTTCAACTGGCAGCCAGTTATTATTAGAATGAAAAATTAAGCTATTATGCAGTGGGAGCCTTGCTGGCTCTATCAAATTTATGGAGTTAATACAGCAAAATTATCCTTTATAGTGGGTATAAGCAGCTGTATATATAATGCAGGCCCCTTCTTGATCAGTCCAAATACAAAATGGCAGCCTTGTTTTCATTATCAGTGTTAAAGTTTGATATGATATGTCACCTTATTTCAGAAATTTCAAGGGAGCAGTTAATAAATTAAGAGTACTGTAAATGACTTGGTTAGACATTTAAGTCCATCCTCTGATCTTCAGGGTCTGCAGATATGCTGACTTGTTCTTAGAAACAGAGAAATCATAGAATTTCTTAGGACTTTCCAAAATGTTTATTTTGTAGTGCCCTGGACTTTTTTTCCTGGGGTGCTATTTGAGTGGATTTATTTTTTTAAAATTTATTTTAAATGGGGAAATTAGCTGTATCTTTTACAAGCAAAAGAGAGGTGTGAATATTTTTATCAAACTTCATATCCTCTTGGGAATCTGAGGTTTCAAAGTCTAATGTCTCACACACTCAGACATAAGGCATTCGCAATGAACAAGGTGCCTGGTGAGACTAGAAGGGGATGAACTATGTGAAGGACAGAAAGGCAGATGAATAAATGGGAGACACGTCCAAGAGGGAAAGTTTTAATAATATTTGTGTGCTTGAAGCTGTAACTCCCCCACAAGTTGTACATGGAGGGCAGTCAGTTGTTCTAAATTCAGTTTTTCTTCTCCCTAAAGAAATTCCACATCCACCTCAGTAATGCAGATACCTTACCAGAGCATGCCACTGCAGTATAAAATATATTTATGATGCCAAGATTTTGCTCCCACATTCTGCCCTCTGAAAATAACTGTTGTGAAGTTGTCAAGATGGGGTTAAATGGACAATGTACACAGATATGGGATTGGTTTTGCAACACGTACTCCAGAGGTACTGTTTCTGTGTCTTATTGGCATATTTGGGATGGATTTGAAAAGAAATAGAAGCGAGTTTCTAGCATCTTGTACAGTGATTAAACCCATCTTTGGCACCAAGCAGTTATTGTGTGAAAGTTGTATTGCAGGAAGAGAGAGCAGAGAAAGAAATATCTTCTGAGTGAAAGAGAAGAAATATGATTTTCAAAAGTAAAAGTTCTTTGTGAGAAAATGTAAAAAGATGTTAAGCACTTGAAATTCTGAGCCATGCAGTCATTCCTGCTGAAATTATCTTTGTGGAATTTATCAGTCTGTGTATACCAGTATCATAGGGGACCAATTAATTGCACTCATAGTTGCCTTTGAGCTGTTTTGAAAGTAGAAAGAAGTCATTTTGTTAATGGTTTAAACAGCACTACAGTCATTATGTACAGTTTCTGACAGATACTGTCTTTATAGTAGATGGAAACACAGAAATACTCTTACACTTCATGGTTCCTAATGAATTTTGATGAGAAACTAAGAAAAAGGAATTACAATCCAGTAGTTAAATACAACATATAATTATTAAAAAAATAAAATTTGCTGTACCATAACTCTTGACCAGAGTGTGATCTTTCATCACAGTATTTAAAGATATTGCTAGGAGGCATAATCTTGAGGAAAGAAAGGAAAAAATTATCAAGTAAAAGTTGCTTGAAAAAGAAGCAAAAACCTCATAAAAAGTGGGGCTGGCATTCAAAATTCACCAGGAGTGATTCCTCTTCTAATGAATCCCTGGTTAGCTCCAGCCTGAATGTTTTAAGAGAAGGCAGCTGTGTATCTACCGCAGTTCTCTGCGTTCACCTCCTTTTCCCTTGTCAGCACTTTCCCTCTCTGACTAGCTCCATCAGGAGTCAGGTATACCTCCACTTTACTCATCTCTTGTTTTGTGCCTCTCTGTGTTACAAGGAAGGTGCCTTCTCCCTGGTATCCTTCTGGGAGGCTGCTGCCCTAGTCTTTGGTTGTGGAACTTTTCTGGGCAGGACAGGTTTAGGTTTATTCTCTCTTGGGAGGACTTTATTTATTTTGTTGCTTGGTAGCAGCAAGCATGGGACAAGACTTTCCTACTCCTAATTTATATGGTAAGATCCATGTGAAAGGAATAGGGAGGTAGTGATTCTGGCTTATATTAAAAAAGGCCCTTTTGTACAGATGTGGTCCAGGGTATGGACAGATTTTTGTATGCTCCCTTATGGATCCTGCTATCCTGTAAGAGTTGTATGAACAGGCTGAAATGCAAAAGACAGTCAGGCCTCCAGTAGTGATAAAGTGAAATAACTGGATACGCAAAGAATTTATTTATTGGTGAAAGGCAACAGCTGTGAAACTGTGTTTGGTAATGCTGCCAATCACAGAACACAGAATATCTCATTCTCCTTCAACAGTAGTAGGAACACAAGGAGATGTTTGCAAGTTTTGTCACAGGCACTAATTTCTGCTTATACCTTGGTGCTTTTAAAGGGTATCATGAAACCTTTAAGGAGGTTTTAAGTCAATTTGGAAAGATTCACCTACTGAACTACTAATAGTAGTCTCTTCTGAGATTATCTGGGGAGAGCAGAGATTTTACATTTAAACAATGATACAGCCAGTTCTTGCAGAGGTGAGGTCATGAGTGCCAAGGAAAGCAAACAGCACATTAATTTTTATTAATTTCCCATAATCCAGAATTTGCAATTAAATTGAAGTTAAGGTATTGATCATCTTTAGATAAATCTTAAGGTCAGAAACTGATGAAACGCATAGAGGAATGACAGTCTTGTGAGTTTTGGAAGTGCATAAGTCCTGGGTATTGTGTTACTTCTGGCTAAACGGTTTTTTGTTCATCTTGAAGGGATACATTTTCATTTCAGCCTATTAATCTCAGTATATATTTTTTTGACACAGACCTATTAGGAATTTTAGAGACTACAATATAGACTCCAGATGCTAGGTGCTCCTTCATCTTTTTGGTACACCCTTTAATCCATAACAACCAACACATTTATTTTATGAGCTCTCACAATCAAGAGAGTCTTAATATCCTTTCTGGCAGGTTTTCACTCCTTGATTTCACATTATATAGGGGACTGTATACTTTGAACATACTTTAGAAACTCTCAAAAGTAAATTTTTTTATGGCAAGTTCTTTACATCTCCATGGTAAATCCTGTTGTGCTTTTAAAATATGCTCTCAGGCACATGTATGGAAGAGTAGCTGCATTATAAACTGAATGATAACACATGCGATTGTGTGCTGGTTGTGTGTTGTAGGTTGACAAGGTTGATTGTTTCAGACACAGTAACCAAACCTCACTAGAGACATCCATCATCCAGGGAGAAGAGCCCCCCTCTCCTTGTTTCATGACAGTCCTAGTACTCAGCAGTGAAGGAAAACACGTACAGATCAAATTGCATTATGAGTTAGTACTTGTCTCTCCTCCATCACCGAGATCTGCTATGGTGAACACAGACATAGGTTTTCTTCTGCTCTTGGAATTTCATGCTATAGATTCTTTTTGTTTGTTTTATTTATTTCTCTGAATGAAATTGAATTTTGTGCTTGTTTTCACTGGCATGCCCCAGTTGATGATGTTGGGGTTACAGCAGGCTTACGTGAGTGATTTTGGTTCCCGGAAGGTAAAAACTTTTTTCCCTTTTTCTTCTTTGTGTGTGTGTGTGTGCTTCTGTATCTCCTTCAGAAATGCAACTGTTAGAATTTGTAAATCCTACCAATCAAAAACTGACACACAGGGAAAAGCAAAGATGTTTACCCATCAGTGAGCTAGACAAACATCTTCATTTCAGTGATTCAGACAACAAATCAAATAAAGAAAGAAACCCTCTGATGAACTCCTCCCCTGCTTCCCTTCATCCAGCTCATCTGATGCTGAAGTGAAATACATTTCTGCAAGTACAGTCAAGCCATAAATTGAACAATGAGTATCTTGTCCACTAAAGCTCATATCCCAGCTGGGGTTTTCAGCAGCTTGAGCAACATTTCTGAGGGGAAGACCTTTATGAAGGAGATTAAGGAGTGCCCGTGTTCAGCAAGCACTGCTCTTTTCCCATATGACTGGAGGAGTAATGACTGTGTGCGAGATCCTGGCTGCTCTCCTGCATGCAGAGAAAAAGAGGCAGTCAAATTCCATGCTATTTATGTTGAGAACATTTGGGAGCGAGTTGGGCTGTACTTTTACCTCCTTCTTCAATCACTGTTCTGGGTTGATCGAAAGGTACTGAGACAAGTGTTTGAAGGTAGTTTTATGCCTTGCTTGTATTCTTAAAAATCTGGTCCCTTCTGCTGATAGGTGTCTGTGTAGTTGGCCCCTGCAAGGGTCATAACAAGGGGGAATTTGTGCTAAATTCTGGTCAAGGCTGTAGGTTTAGTCTCTCATGCAGTCTCTAATAGTGCCAAGGGTACAGAAGTACCCCTGCAGATCTGCTTTTGAAATCCCTCTCCTAATGATTTGATTTGTAGGTGCACTGATACGAGTCTTTGAATCTGGTATGCAACGGAAATGGCAAACAAGACAATTCTAATGTGCCAATCAAGCTGTTGTCTTACTAATTTTTTTACCTGTTCATCCCTCTTTGTTGCTAAATAACTGGCATCTGCATCCATATTGGTGGTCCTGAGAGGACCCTAGGAAGAGAGCTGAATCCTGTTGAATGTTGTATGCTAAAAAGAACCCAAGCGTTGCTGCCCTGTCCTTTGGTTTTTTAAAAAAAAACCTCTTGGATTTTTGCCAGTGGCTTGGAAGGAGGCTGGATTTGGACTACTTCATTTTCTTTCTCAGTAAAGAGATTGTGTCTAAAATTTATTTGGGTTTTTTTTTTTGTGATGATGAAAATTAAAAAAGGAAGGGTTAGTTTTAAGCTATGCTGGTTTAAACCTCTTTTTTAATTTCAAGTAGTTGTCATATTCCATTTGCTAGCTGCAAATCCATGATAGCAAACCCCTTGGAATCACTGTGGCTTAAGGTTTGGCATGTTATGTGTAACATTGTGATGATGCAGGAGGTGGGTCTGCTGTATCTGCATGAGGGAGGGCCCAAACACCCCATTTTAATACACATTGTAAATCTGCTGATGTTGGAGTTGCCTTTAGTGCTTAAGAAAGAGGCTCAGGACCCAGAAGACCACGGCAGTCTTGAAAGCCTGACATTAAAACCAGTTAGAGAGAGAAAAAGCAGCAGGAAAAAAGGCTTGCATTCACATTTTGATCATACATTCTCTACACAGACATGGAGCAGCACAGATGTGCAGATAATGTCACCCACATTTTGCCCTGACTTCAGGACCATAAGCTAATTTTATAACAATTGACGGTGACTTAAACTAATGTTGCTAGGGTGCTGTCAGTGATGCTGAATAAATAGGGATGGACTTCAGGAGAACAGCAAACAGCAGCTGTGATGACTTTTGTTCTGAAGCTACCTCTGCATGCCAGATTTTACCCTCCAGGCACAGCAGCAGAGCACAGCTCCCACCTGTTATCTCTCACCATTGAGGCTTGCTTCTTTCTGTTTAAGTTAGGTTAAATATTTCTCCTTTTCCCAGGATTCAGAGCTCATCAGACCAGCTGTGGTGCACAGTCTTGAAACACAAAACAGCTGGGGGACATAATGTGAACAAAGTTCACCTTTTCTTGTTTACGTTTGAAAGCTGCTGCACTGTTTATGGGATGATGCATTTGTTTAAATTAATGTCCAGCTATTATTGATTTTTCATCTCTGCTTTTTTTTTTTTTTTCTTTATGATTGTGTCGCTGGTGTCGTGCAGCAGAAATCTCTCACTTTAGCACACCTGCTCACAGATTGACTGTGGAAAGAATTAGGCCATGTTCTCCCTACAGTTGCTGTGGTGAAACTCAGGCATGGATTTACCCAAGAGACCCCATGGAGTCTCTCTCTTTCCTTTTGGCATCCCCACAGTTCTCTTTGAATTTGCATCTACCCGTTGCACAACTTAACAAAATGTCAGCTGGGTATGTAGCTCCGTTTTCTTACCCTCTTTCTCCTCTCCCTCTTGATCAGAAGCACTGCCTCTGATCACACATCATTTTGGGATTGTGTAAAAGGGAGCAAGAAGCAGGCATAGCAGTTGAGAATTCTGACCTCTTCAAGGGTTTGGAGAACTGGTAGCTTGGAGATTGTATACAGAGTGTATAAGGGTCTCAGTCAATAATTTCACACTCCCAACAACTTGCATTGAGCTGAGGTTTCAGTCTTAGGAACAGCAGCTAGTAGCAATGGGAATGGAATTACTGAGGGCCTGCTACACCTTTCAGAAGATTTTATTTTTCCTGCTCATTTACAATTAATGCCTTGTTTTGTTTTGAATTTGTCTATATTCAACTTCACACTAAGTGGGTAACATTTATATGTTTGCAATATTAACACTGATCCATATTACTGCTGTGATAATTTATTTTTACTACTGTCCCAAAAGAGCTATTTGAACCTTTGAGATTTTGCAGGTCTGGTTGAGATAAGAGAGAAATTGCCCTGATGTGCAAGTACCATACTTGAGGCATCAGTGTTAAACATCAGGTGATCACAATTGGTTGGATGAGGCCCTTTTCTGTGGTTAGAAATGGTGCTTCTCCCACCACCATTGTGGAATAACTTACTTAGAAGGAAAGTTTCTTTTCTTTTCAGGGAAAAGTTGGCTCATGCCTTAAAACCTGGAGATTTATGTTCTTTAAAATGTGCGTGGGTTTTTTAATCCTGTTCAGTGTAACTGTAGATGGTCTCCATAGCCATATAAATCCCCCACTATTCTTTGATTCCATCCCAGGCCTTGGCTTCAGTGATACCTGGTTGTTACGTGTTCCGCTGAGTTACAGTGAAGGTAATTGTATTTGATATGGCTCCAGAACTCCATACAGGGAGGAACTTGTGTAAGTCCATCCAAAGGACTTACACAGCATATTCTGTGGCTCTTCTCAACAAGCCAACATTCTTAGCAAGCTAAATGTAAGCTTAACCTCTCTCTTGGTCTGTTTCTTCTTGTAAGGATAGATCCTGCACTCCTAAGTGTCAAACAAAGCAAATGGAGGTTGAAAATTCTATTGGTTAAGACACAGGCTGAAAGTTCTCCCAGTGCTGAATTTAGTCCACTGAGAAAATTCTTGAGAAGGCTTCTTCTAAGACATTATGTGTGTGAGTGTTTTCAGTTTTGTTTTGTCACTTTTGTATGTCACTTCTTGTCTGGGTTTGTCTACTAGATGCGTAATATTGGGATATCACTCTTGGGAAAAATTGTTCTTGTTCGTTTTCTTTTAAAGAGTCACAGAGGTTACCAACTTGTAGTCTGTGATACTAAATCGTTCAGTCTGTCCCTCAGACTTTTAGAAGTCTGATTTCCAGTGGATGTTAAAGTCTGAAATTCACTCTTCAAGTAGCTTGAAGCTTCTTTAATGAGAAAATGAGATCACTTTTATCAGCCTTGATCTTTTGCAGTCCAACTAGTGAAAATTGTGGGTTTCACATCTTGGAGAATATCACAGTTTATTTCAAGGCATATTTGGACTTTTTGCCCTTTCATACTGGCCCAGAACTTGAGTATAATGGGGCTTGCATTGTTTTCCTTCTGTATGTAGTATAAGCTTAAAGACTAAAAAAAAAGCCAAAAAAAACCAGACAACTTTCCAAATATTTGAAGCATAAATATGACTGTGATACGAATACCCAAATATAACTTTCATACCCCATTATTCCTATTCTTTAGGTATGTAAACATCAGATTCTTGTAGACATGACAAATCTGTTTCTCAATGAAGCCTGTAAAAATCACTGAAAGTTCATCTTCTCCTTTTAGTTTGAGTAATTTAAATCTGGAATAACTCAAATTGCTTAATTTGGATTGCATGAGTTGACATAGGTGTGGCTGACAGCAGAGGCTGGCTAGCAGTTCCCAACACCAGGAAATCATGAGGTCACTCTTGCTTCCTGGTCCAAAGACAGCTTTGTCTTCATTCCAGGTGAAGCCACACAAAAAAAAAAAAGTGATTCATAGTTTTTGGTTTCTGCACCTGTGTTTTAGTCACAATTAGGATGTAGGGTCCAGAGGCATCAAAATACCTTGAGCAACTACAGGAAGTTTAATTATGATTGCCTAATAATGTATTGCTAGGAAAAATAGATGTAAAAGAAAATTCCCTTTCCATTTCTCTGAGTAAGAATAATACTAGATATACAAAAATTACACAGAAACCTTGATGAAAATTGCTGAGAATATTTTTTTAAAGTCTGTCTGACAGTTATTTTCTGTATTAGTTCTTAAACATTTTCACTTCAGATCTTCTCTCCCCTCGCTGTTCCCACAAACAATTCACAGAAGTATAATAAACCAAACCAGACTCAAAAACCCCTAACTTGTATAAGTAGGAGGTAAAAGAACCCTTTAGTTATTCCAATTATTCTTTGAAATATTGCTTTTATTAAAAAAGGGAGAAAAAAGTTACCATCTAAAGAAAGGACAGAGTCTGAGACCAGTAACAGTCGTATAATGGCGGAAGTATTCTCCCTTTCATTTTTGTGAAATTCTTGCTGGAAATACTTACTAATAACTCCAAATACTTTTTCTGCAAAAGAACCTGGAATCATTAGATGAGATCTTTCTGAATATGGTGAACTCATGGTCAAGATTTAGTTAGTTAATTAGTTAGTTTTATAGAATGTATATATTTCTTTTTTCCTGCTTTGCAGGAGAACTAGAAATTTCTCTCTGAAGTTTTTAGGAATATGAATAAGCCTGCAGGGGTTTATGTTTTAACACTTTCTGTTCTGTGTTAATCTATACTACTATTGCTGAATAAGTTGTGTTGCATCATTAAGTTTTTGTCTATGCAATTTCTCAGACACTGATGGATATAAACTGGAGATTTATGGCCTTATTAGTCTATCTCTGGACTTCTTAGAGTATATCCCTATGCTAATAATGACCTTTTCTGAATGAAATATAATAAAATTTTACCATTCTAGTATCTAATATTAAATTTAAAATACTTTAGAGTATTTTAAAGTAAACAACTTATTTTAATGAAGATAAAAATTACTTTAAAACATTTGAGAACTTTGTCATTCAGACATATTTTTAGTACCAAATTTTTATAGATTTATTTTTTTTAAAATTAACACAAAGATTTATGAAGCACTAAGCTGAGCTGAGCATCCCCTTGTTTACTTTGGGCAAACTGAGTGACAAAAATAGACTCTTTAATGGCATTTTCCTGTACCAGACAGTTTTCATTATCTCACACTGTATTTATGACATGGCAATATAAGTTGAAGTAGATTGTATTGGCACTGCCAGCATAAGTAAAATATTCCATTTGTAATACATCTAGCACTGCAGCTCTTCATTGTATTGCCAGTGGAATTTTCAAAATATGCATCATTGACATAAGTCTGCTCTCCCCAAAGTAAGTGGAAATTTTATATGCTGAAATAAGAGTAGAATTTAACTAGTGAGAACTTCTGAAATGGAAAGTCGAATACAGGGTAATGATTTTTTTTTTTTAATATAAAAGATTGTGCTGTCTGACAAAGTTTAATGAATATTCTTAAAGATGTGCAATTACACATTTACACAGCCATTTTACACTTTCTTAAAGTATTTCAATAGCTACGTGCCAAAAATTACATCAAATATAGTACCTTTGTCAATACGGTGAAGTTAATTTAGTCTTTCTAGCATGTCTGCTCTATGATCCTCTCTTAGAGTCATAATATTTCTTCCATACTGGCTGGATTCAGGGTACAACATAGACTGTCTGGGAATAAATCAGGATTATGTAGAGCAAGTGGCTGTTATTTATGGGACCGTTGTTCACTGGCGAAGAAGTTGAAGTGTATGTAGCTGATACGATGGGAACAGCAAGGATGAGACCCTTGAGACTGAAGGAGACGTTTTCCTTTTCTCACTTCCCTGCCTGGCACCTGAAGAAGAAATTTTAAGGAAAGGCCTGCTTTGTCTCTACAGCTTCAGACAGAAGTCGACCCACTGGAGATGCAGGCAGGAGAGAATTTAGCTGTTAAAGTCAAAGAAATATTTTCTGATTAGGTGTGAACTGATTTTATTATTTTTCCCTAATGGCTTATAAAGTGACCCACTTTAGGTAACTTTTTTATGAAGTATCAAAAAGCACTTATCCAATGCCAGAGCAGCTGCTGACAAATTTCAAGCTTTTATTTCAAAGCATGAAACAGTTAAGTGGTTGGAAGAATACTTTTAAGCATGAGAAAAGCAAAGTAATATGAAGAGCTGTGCATTTATTTTGAGACGTCTGCAGTCCCAGTTCTCATGAATTTTTACTTGGTGTGGTGATCCAGCCAGTTCACGTGATACTTCCCAGCTTTCATCTCAGTATTTCTCTGAATACAAATAAAATCAACAAACCCCAAAACCAAGCCACCAACTCCCCCAAATCTCAATGTGAAACAAACCCACCAATTTGAAGAATTTCCTTCCAAGTGACTGCATTTGTCTGAAAGCAGTGGTTTAAATTGGGAAATGTCGATTGATCTGCTTGATAGGTGCTGTGGCTATTTCTTGTGCTTGCAGACAGAGCAGACAGCTAAAATTCTGACTTTGGTGTGCGTGTAAGGACACACCAAAAAGGATCAAACTGATTTCATTTGGATAACTCAGAGAGATTTAGTTCCTCACTACCAAGTCCCATGCAATGTCAGCAGGCAAATAGTTATGTATTTTGAAGCGTTTTTACTTATAAAATAAAATCATTTTTGAGTCAAAGTCCAGATCTTACCAATACTTACCCAACACAATTTGTGGTAAAGTTAAGCAAGTTTGCAGGATGTTCCCATGTAATTTTCACTTGTGATTAGTTAATTTTGCTTCCTTGAGTTTTAGGAGTTTAGATGTAAACTTTTGAAAGCTTTCTGGAGTGATTGCTTCTTGGTCTTATGAGATGTCTTTCAACTGAGCACTGGAAAATCAAGACTACAAAAATCACCTGGAACATGACTTGGTGGAGTTTAGCATTGCAGACCTGACTTTCCTTTCTCCCTGTGAAGAATTTCACTGGAAATTGATTTGCACTTAAAGAAATGAAATTTGCCTAAATTGTTAAATGGCATGTGTTTTCTTTTAGGGAAAAAGTCCAAGTATTCATGAATATTAAAGGTCTCCTTGATCTGTGGAATTGTTGATGGTGGGCCTTCCTGAAACAGCCTCTTTTGCAAAAACTTAAATTTATAAACCAAACAAATTTCCCTTGATAAATAATCAGAAAAATAGAATTTTTGTAGGAAAATTTAGAAGGTGGAAAACTTAATCTGAACCGATTACTCATGCTCACTTAAAAAAAAAAAAAAAGTCAGTACCAGCTATCAGACTTTCTACAAACAAGAGGAGTGGAGAAGGGGAGAGGCTTGTAGAATTGCATGTAGAAGACAGCTTTGGTACAGTCTAAGAGTAGCTTAGAAGACATAACAGAGACTTAACTCCCAGACTTGACTCAGTGCATTGTCAAGGCTGTCTATCAGGAAACATGCACAATCAATGACACAGCAGTTAAGTCTTGAATGTTGTGATTTAGTTTGGATATTCTCTTGATCAAAGTGTGATGGATTCATAAGGTAAGAACTAAAAATACTTCTCTGTAGAAATGAATCTTGACCATAGTAGGTGGAAAAGGAAAATGATGATTGACTTATGCTGATTCTGTTAAAGAGATCCAGTTATATATTAAGGCAGTAAAACTCCCTATGAAACATGGGAGGAATGTATTACTAGTTAATTACAACAGCAAGATATGCCATTGAAGGGATTATTACCATATTTTATGATGACTGTTTTATCATCTCCTTGTTTATGCTTTCCTTTGGTAATGAACTTACCTTCAGAAATTTGAAATATTTAACATTTGAGCACTAAATATTGTACCCCTTGTACTTGATAGGAGTAGTTCTTAATATGTGGACTAAGAATACAACTGCAGATGAAAAGAAAACCTAGATGAGAAAATGGCATTTTCAATAATTATATGTAGTGTCCATGCATCAACAGTGGTGTGGTTGTTTCAGTTTAGTTTTTCTGGTCATGATGAGTTATATAAAGCAATAGTTTTTTTGTAAGGAAAAGCAAATTCTGTTCCAGCCAATGTGGCCTGGAAAGCTTTTGGATTCCCAGGCCAGTTTCAGCAGCATCTCTTCAAATGCGAATGTCTGAAAGATGAACATCTCTTGTTTTAAGTAGTTGGACGACTGTTTGATTGCTCCTTCTATAGGAAAATAATCTTTTCATGGATGGCTATAAGTGGCATCATTTTTCCTTTGGGTTCCCATTGCTGTTTTCTGTATATATTACACATCTGGACTGTAATGGAAACTTGCTCATTCCTCTGAAACATCTGTTGTGTCCTGCTGCAGTGAAGACGTACTGTTATTTTTGCTGTGTACTCCATAATTGTATTAAATCTTTGTCTAGTGGCCTCTGTTCCAAATCATGCAGAAGTAATTAATATTTTTGCAGAAAGAGTTACCTTATTTCACAATTAGGTGTTTTGTTTTGCTTTGTTTTGTTTTGTTTTTAAAAAGCGAGGTGCAAAAAGGCAAGTCAATGAAAAAGCAGAAAAAGCTTTCACTTTGCTTTGGAAAATGTGAATATCTAAGGAGAAAAATGCTAGGAAGTTTCCATCTGGAAAAAAAGATTGTCTCTTTCTTCAGTTTAAAGGTATCAATCTGGTTATCCTGTTTATGCAGCTGCTCATAGAAAGGCCTTAAAAAAAACCCCAACCTCCCAAAAAAACAAAAACCAAAAAAGGGTAGTAATGTGATGGATTCTTCTAGTAATAGGAGGAAGGAAAATGAAAAAAAGGATAAATTATGATATTTCAGGCTCACGGTGGTTTCTGTTGTTAAACCCTGGTGAGGGCAGAAAGAGAAGTGATGGCAAATATTAGCCATCTCTGGAACTTGGAGCTTACTCAGTGAGAGACTCTCAACTAAACCCGTGAGAAAGAAAAGCCTTTTACCTCCACAAACACAGCTCTGCACACCTAAAGGAGGCTCTGTGTCCTACCATCAGGGAGATCCAGGGAGAATCACCACATGACTCTGGGCTAATTTTTCTGCTAGTTTTTCCTTCACTCCTCAGGCACCCGATTTTTATTTGGCTGCTCTCTCAGCATGGTAGAATAAAATAAAAGGAGACAAGTGAGTTCTGAGAAAGGGAACCAGGATTCAGTGATCTCGAGAGTGAGAAGTAGTAGAAAACTTCTATAAATTTTCAGCCAAGTCTTTGCTTTGTTGTATTTTGTACCACCATCAGATCCCACACACTGTCCTGATACTGGCTTGACCCATTAATTATGTTCCCCCCGGTGCTGAAAAGGTTGGGGGACTCAGAGTTCATTGCTACAAGACTATGCGGCTTTGGGGAGATAGTTTTTAGCACTACCTCTTCTATCAGTATTCAGGACACAAGGAGAAGTTACCAGTTAATTTTTTTATTTTATAGCAGATCAAAGCTGGAGAGTGCAAGATACTCCCACAGAGGAAAACCAGATGCATTTTACAAATACCCAAATTGTGCTATCAGAGCATTAAATATTTACCAGTGAGTGTCTGCCCATTGTGTACTTTGGTATATTTAATTTCTTTTTATTGTTATTGTCTGTCTGGACTTGGACTTATCTCCTTGGCCAAAGATAAAGGATGATTTGTGTCATGAGCGTACAGCATGTGAAGCGGTGCTTGGGTTTTTCTTGAGATTCAATTAATGAGGTAAGGAAAGGGCAGAGGTATGGAAAAAGGCTTTGCTAAGCTGCCTTTTAAATTTCATACCATATAGAAAATGGAACTCTGTCAGAAATAGTTTTGGTTTTGAAGGCCTGCTCTGTGTTAGCAGTACAAGAGGCAGCTGCCTAAAATAAGAAAATATTAGGAGGGTGTTTGGGGGCTGTTTATTGAGGGCAAGGCAGGGAGCTGTGGGCGGAGTGTGTTTCCCAGGCTGCTAAGGGCAGCAGGGACCACAGAGCTCCTGCTGATAACAAGTGGATGCTAACATACTTATGTATTTTTACTTTTCGGCAAAGTATTAAGGCCAGAGAGTTGCAGACTGTTTGCGACACATGGTAATTTGCTGAAAATCACTATTTGCAAAATAGAGGGGACCCGTTATATTAACAGAACTGACAAGAAAATAAACAGCTATTTTTGGTTTTGATGTTCAATGGTTTTGTTGTTTGTTTTTTTTTAAATCAACAACCTTTGACACTAGGAAAGATAGACACAATGTTGGCTATTATTTACCAAATCAAATGTATTTAAATGCACTGTCTCTGATACTTAATAAATGTTGTAGTGTAGCTTTTTGTGGCTAATAAAACTTGGTTTACATTACACCCCTTGCCTGCTATGATTTGCCTCCTAGGGCTCACTTAGAGTGCATTAAGAAGCTGCACACAAGATCAGTGTGATTTGCTGCAAAACGTAAATAATTCATTTATGCACCAGTGCTCTCAGAGAATGTTTTTACAAATGCTGTAATGAGACAAGCTGTGAAATGTTTTACATGGTGGAAATGAGATCTGCTACTCAAGAAAAGTCTTTCTGCACAGATTTGATTCCTTGAAGTCTTCAAGCAGACTTTTTAAGCATTATGGTGTAGACCTCCAAAGCACACTGATGTCCTCCCACTGAGAAGGCTATTTGTCCTAACTCAGCAATATCTTTTACTTCCAATACTTCCAGTGCTTTCACTGGAGGACGTGAAATGAGCATGGGATACTTAAGGAGTGCGGAGTGGAAACTCCAGTTTGTTATTCTGGGACAAGGCCCTTTCCTGACTTTGCCTTGTCTACCACACGGATACTTGTTCTTACTCTGCTCTGTGCAGTACACTTGACTTTTTAATAATGGGTATGGAAGGAATTGGAATGATCAAAGTTAAAATACACCAGAATTGAGCTTTACTGTCAAGATTGTTGACAACTACCCTGATGTTCACTCTGAATTCTTGTCTTCTGTAGCTGTGTTCCTTCTGTGTAGCCATAACCTTCAATGCCCTCTGCTAAAGTCTTATTGTCATACAGAAGAGCTTAAAAGTATGTCCTGCACCAGCACTTTCAGGATGCAGTTCTCCTGATATGAAATATCTCTATTATTTGCACTGAATTTTAGAATGATTTGTATTTTTCTTACTCTAGTTATTTTGATGAAGAAGGGGAAATAGCACTTGGCATTGCTGAAGGAAGGGTGACCTCTCTGTCATTTTTGGATGTGTATTAGGCTATAGCTATTAACTACATGATCAGATCTAATTTGTTCTACAGGAAGAACAAATTGCAGAAGAATTAAAACTTAAACAAATTAGTCCTAAATTAGTAATTGAGTAAGAATAATCCATTTACAGCATGTGTCTGACTTTGCCAGGAAAAGTATCCAACAGTTTATATTTCCCATGCACATCTCAGCACTGACTTGGAGCTTAAGATGAGATAGGGGAAAAACCTAGGTGTAACTGAGACTGCTGAATGGCTTTATTTGGAGTTTATAACTAATTGGAAGAATGTGTAATTAAAAGTAGATTCTAATCTTCAGTATTAAAACAAAAGTTCAATTTTTCATAACTTCTTAATGTGTCAAATTTGCTTTAGAGTCTTTTGCTAGAAAATATTTTGCGATTGCCTGTAGTTTTGCATAGCCATTATAAAACTTTAAATGTGCAAAGGAGATTAATATTTTACAGAATGAAAGCTGCAGAAAAAGGAAGAAAACAAAATTCTTGTGCTACTGCTAGGTAGAGATCCCTTTATCTTTGCTAGCGCTCCTGTGAGCATTCCCCCCTCTTCTCAAGCAGACTTGAATCTGAGAAAATTACCATCTGTGCATAGATATGCAGGAAATGAGCTAAATTTGTAGTGTAAACATTTTCAAATGAATATTTGCACAGTACAGTCTCTCAGCAATGCATTATCCTCTTTCATTTGGTAATCAACACATATCCCTTATGAGCTGTGTTGAAAGGGAAGAGAGTGACTCTCACTAAACTCTAATTATCCTTTCCTTCCTCCTGGGAAGAGCTCTCTTTAAGAGCTCTCTTTTGTGAGCTGCTCTGCATTTCACAATCATTTCACCTCTTGATCACTCTTTCTCCTTATTTTGCCTCAAAGTATACTGTAGGATGTAAGGACACAAACCCAGGCAGCCCTGTGTAGGGATGTTTGCTGAATTGCTATAAGGTAGGATTCCCAGACCAGCACAAAGCCTCAGTGAGATTTAGAGAAACTGAGTTTCAACTGCGCTTTTATGCAGGGCATGGGTTTGCGGTAATACGTAAATATTTCTTGGCTTAGGACTGGAAGAATGACATATTTCCATTAGCCTGGAAGTATTTTTGACTCAATTTGATCTGTAGCAATATGAGTCAGCTGTTTCTGCTGAGCAGTGTTTCTAATTCAGCTTTTTTCCTAATAAGCACGTACACATAACGTGAGCTTCCTACACCGATTAATCTGTGTTTCCTCCATATGGTTTGTAGATTTTTATTTTCTTTTAATTCAGTGCAAGCTGCTGAATAGTGAAGTGCAGTCAAAATCTTGTTCTAGCAAAAAACTGACTCCAGCTGAAGTTGCCAGGGAATTGCCAAAATTAGCATATCCTGGTAGTTTTGGGAAAGGAATTTTTCAACCCATCAGTATGACTACTAGGACTTGAAAATGGATAAAGTTTTGAGTAGTCCTATATAGAAGTGGTTTTCTGTGTTTTTCTGAGCAAATTTCTGAAGGAAGGGTGTGTAGAAGAAGAAAGCTGGAAGAAACCTCACTAAAGCTGTTTCAGAAGGACAAAGTAATGCCAGCTGAGATAATACACCTCGGCAGAAAGAATAGGGGACATCAGAATGATCTGTGTTTAGTATAATATGAAGATCTGTGTTTAGTATAATATTATTGAACTTAAGCGGTTTGGAAGTAGATACTTTGTATTTGGGAAGGGTAGGAATTTACAGCCTGTGCATGGAAAAGAATTACTTCATTTGCTAATTTTAATGTGCAATTAGGAGCATTAGAGTGATACCAGCAAAGCTTTTCTGTTACTGCCTCTGGGCTATCAGAGTAAAGCTGTAGCCCTATTCATGTGCATCCACAGATACAGAGAACACAAAGACAAAAAGGGGTGCACACATGCATGGTAAAACACTGCTAAATCTAACCATCCCCTCCCACCCCTTCCAGAAACCATGATTAACACCCTCTTCTCCCCTCTACAGAAACCAAAACCAAATAGAATAAAAACCTTTTTCTTTAGTATCAATGAAATCTAATGGCATAGTTTTTCTCCTTCAAACAGGGAGAATGTTAATTCCTGAAAGCACTTTGTACAAATTAAAGTCCTTTCCCCTTCCAAACATAATTTTTAACAAAGGAATCAATCTCTCTCCCAGTAAACCAAGGTGAACAAATACATATACAAAATAATTAAATTGCTTTTTTCTTATTATAAGAGTTTGTTTGGTTTGCAAAACCAACCTGGAATGTTTATGCCCTCCCTTTTAGGGAAGGTCAGCAGATACATACTCAATTACCTATTTGTGCACGTTAAATCAAATGACTCTATATTCAATATTTTGTTTTTTAATTTTGCCTGAGCAGGAAGCTGAAAATCCAAATTAATGGCTCTTCCCCAGTGACATAAATTCTGTGAAGTGTTTGTTACTTGCTTGCCTCGTTAAAGTGCTCTGACATGATTGATAACCCCTGTCCTGTCCGACAGTGAAGGCTGCTCAGCAGAGGCAAGTAGACCACGCAGAGAACTTGTACTAGGATCCAAATTCAAGATGTTTTCATTTTTTCTACTTCCAGGTTGTGAGGAATGGTTTCTAAATAGGTTGGTACCCTTCTCATTTTCTCACTAACAGCTGCTGTTGGACATGATAATATACCAAAGTCACTGCAGCTGAGCAAGGAAAAGTAAGGAAAGTCCCCGTGAGCTGTCTGAGGGCAGTAAAGTCCTTTCTGCTGAGGGGGGAACTGCTGTGCTGAGACCATCTTGTGTACACCCTGTACTGTTATATGGTGTGGGTATTTTAACATGCAAAGGGTCCCCACATGAGTGGTCTACCAGATGTCCCACTTTTCCCCCCTTTCTGTGTTTATCTGTGCACTGACTGGTTGTACCATGACCTTACAAGGCCAGATTTCTTCCAGAGAACAGTAAAGTTGCTGTAACAAAATCCAGATAGTAAACATTTCAAACTACTTTTCACTGTCTTTTTAGTATTCAGTTCATTTTCGGAAGCAATGATTGACCCTTGTCTCATTTCAAGACAGCCTGAATTCCAATGGACTGGGAATCTGATAGACCAGTGCAGGCAAGATGAGGTCTGAGCACCTTGGGAAAATCTTCTGTTAATTTTGGTGCTTGGCTTTAATCTCATACTCTTTTTCCCATTATATGATACCAAGGCAGAGAGTGGATTTGTCTTCTGTGGCTTAACATTTGTGAGGCTTGTGGATTTGCTAAGGGATAGCTTGTAATTCATATTATTGGGATGTTTCCTGTAATGCAGCAATTCAGTCCCTCCCAATTTGTTCAAAATACAGGAGCTTAACTTGAACAATAGGTGTTTTCTGCAGCAAGTTCTCAGTAAGGTATAACTGAAAATAGATTAAATGTCAGATACAAATTATCTCGATTTGGCCATCCATGCAAAAATTGAGAAAGCACTCTAAGGTGTTTGGTCTTCAAATAATGAATATTCAGCATTTAATAAAATTGCCAGAGCTTTGAATACAAGTCCAAATCAAGGATAAAATTGTCAAAAACCCCTCAAAAAGGACTGAACAATTGAATAGCACCAGTCACCTGTGGCTGTTGATGTGGCTGGAATCCCAGCAGAGGAACCTGTGTTGCAGCATAGACCCATCTCTCTAATCAATGTTGCTGCTACTTTTTATTTTGTCTTTAGGCAGAAGCAGAAAGTGAATGTAAGTAAAAGAGCCATGCACGTTGCTCTTTCCATAATCCTTGTAGTCTGAACCACTTTTTCCCATAGGCTATTAGTGTCGTTGAATAAGCACCCAGTTCTTTTCAATAAACACTGTGCATCTGAAGTTAAAGTGGCTACAAGGAACTGAAGTGACAGCTACTCAACTGCTAGCAATGGAGAGAAGCTTGCTAGACCTGAGGATGTCACATCATTTTTGTAGCTCCATTTTAAAGCTTTTGGGGACTGAAATGCCATATCTTCAGGCAGAAACAGGTAGTCAACTAGGGTGTTTATTCATTGAAGGTCAGGCTTTTGTATTATGAAATTTCTAGCAGATGTGATAAGCAATAAATTGCAGATCTATCACCTTCTTTTTCTATCTTTTTTTTTTACCCTGTGAGTGTGTGTGTGAAATCAGCAGAATGCTGCCTACATTTGATTTATGGCCCACTTTTGACCAACTCTTATCAGGCTCCCACAAGCCCTTTTCTGATGCAGCTCGTGTCTGAATGACAATAGACAACCAGTGCCATTATGCTCCAAAATCCCTCTCTGCATTCTAGACACCTAAGATTACATCTGGGCTATTGATTTATTACTGCCCCCCCTGCTTTTTTTTCCCCCACAGGGACCAGTTTGTTCAGCTCGAACAAGATAGACTATTATTAAACTGAGCAAACTACTCCATGTGAACTTGGTAGAGAAATAATCATTTGCAACCACCTTTCTAACCACCCAGGTTCGTAAAGAAATGTAGGTGTTGAAATATTAAGACTGTTTTTATATGGGTCCCTCCATTCATGTTTGTTCAGATTATATATAATTTATATACATGAAATGAGACCCAACAGGCATTCTGTTGTGTTGGACATTATAGGTATATTGCCTAAAGCACCGCAGTATTGCCACCCAATGTACAAAACCCAAATTATTACAAACCTTCGTTATAGAAATACCTACTGTAGTGCCAACTGTATCTGTGGCAGGGAGGTTTTATGACACATTTTAGAGCCTCAGCAAAATTTATATATTCTACCAATGGATTTTTTTCTTTTTCTTTTTTTGGGGAGGGAGAGGAAGCTATAAATTTTACAGTACATTGGATTTTTATATCTCCTAAAAATGCACTGTGCAGGATTCACATTTAATATCCCTCAGCTATAGTAATCTGTGTATTTAAGTCAGTAAGTGAGAAGATACAGACAGGGCTTCCAGTTAAAATGGTTATTTTTTTCCTTTCTCTCTCCTTCCCCCAATTCCCCTTTCCCTCCCACAAGCACATACCTCACCCCTGCATCTTCTTTTAGTTAAAATAGCATTACAAAAGCTGATACACTGATTCAGGCTCCACATGTGAACTCCCCTGGCCTGCTTTTAGGAAACTCTGAGCACCAGCACACCAAACCAACAACTTCTGCAGCTGCTCTGAGAAAAACCCAGAGCATGGCATGAACCAAACACCACAAACAGAGGCTTTCAGGGCTTTGCTCTCCCTGTTCTTGGTCATGGGGACAGGTCTGCTTGACTTTCAAATAGACCTCTCATGTTCAATGTCCCACCTCAAAGGATTTATTTTATTCTGCCTGCTATTCACTGTGTATAAGTGTCTATCATTGCTTGTATCCTGATAGACTGTTTTTTCCAGTGATACATGGGCAGAAGGTATCACATACAGGCTGAAATTTAAGTGTTTTCTTTTAGGCATTTCTTTTTTTCTCCTGTGGAGCAAAACACTCTATCAGCAAAGAACTAAATAATGCCAGCATCGGGTAAGGAAAAATTAACTTTTGTCATTTGCTACTAGATGTCAGGTGTTTCTCATCTTATTTTCTCATATTTAAGAATAAAATAGTCCTCCTGGAAAAAAACCACATTTTTCATTTGAAGTTTTATAGTTATTCCATGTTTCCTTCTGTGGGCTTTTATTTCTTCTCTGTCCATTCAGGGCTTGATCCTGCCAGATCCTGTGCCTATTCCAATAAAACACCTATGGATGTGCTCAATAGCATTTGAAAGCTTAGATATCCATAAGTGGTTTTGAAATACTGAAGTATTTTTGTTTAAAGATAGCTGTTCAGTTGGGTGTTTGAGTAATGCATATCACCGAGGCCTTGTAGAAAGTGAAGATATTTTTCCTATGGAAGTCATACCTTTTCAATCTAGTTGAGCATCTAAATACTGGAATGAGAAAAGGAACTGTGTTAATACTGAGTATGACTGAGTCTGTTCAGTAGCAAAGAAATAAGTTATACAGAAATGCATAAATCAGAGTTACACAGACCCACAGATTGCATTTCTATTGGTAACTGAGAGCACTATGGCTCTGCAAGGATACTGGGGAGTTACAGTAGTTTCTGGGTAGAGTAGGGAGAATAATTAATGGCTGATGGAAAAGGATGAAATGTTTTTTTCCTCAGAATGGGGCATGTAAGAAGGGATGTGAAGGCAGCACAAAACAAGAAGTGGAGAGTCAAGCAAACTGAAATATGGCAGGCTGAAAAACCCAAAAGGGAACACTTTTTCCCGTAATGTGTAACTCAGCTGGGAAATTCGTGCTTCTATTCAACGGAGAACAAATCAAATTTTAGAGAGAGATAACCAAATTTATAGCAGTATTCCATGCTGCAGCAGGAAGAGCGATGTCAAGGTCATTAGCAATGCACTGCATCCAGCCTTCAGATTCTGAAGTATCTTGAGAGGGACAAGTAACCAATAACTACAGGTAGCAGAGTTGCACTTTGAAGCTTAGTTCTGGCCATAAGAGGCTAAGCTTGAATAACTGTTGCTCTTACCTAGTATTGTATTTCCATTAATATCAGTGTTTTTTTTAAAGTTTGGGATAACCATGGTGTTAGATGTCCTGTGCAGAATGCTGTTCCCAGTCTCCCTATATCATGATTGACTATCGTACAGAGGAAACAAATCACAGCAATGCAAACAATCTAAAGCAGATTAAGTCTTGCTGAAGCTGGCAGTCCCTTTTGTGACATTCACCACTCTTTGGAGTAAAGTCTTTCAAGTCTTTCTGGCCTGTGTTGCAACTGTTGCATCATTGCCTCTCAGTGTCACCAGGAAAAACAGTGGCAGAAACCTGCTCCGAGTAAGCAGGATCTAGAGTTTTTCTGGCTTCATGGAGGTCCTCTTCTTCTGTCATGGAAACTCCACCATTCCCTTATTGCAGCTGACTTGAAATTGTGATTTATTTGTCTAAAGGCATTTCCTGGTTTTACTTTGTTTTGGAGCAGAAACCTACTTTATTTCTTTTAGCTTCTGGTGTCTTCTACCCTGCAATACACACACCGGCCCACAGTGTGTTGCCTTGCATAATGCTGCTTCAGATAAAGGTCATAAATGGTCTTATTTGGAAATTAATTTAAATAAGAAAGAGTACGAGCCAAAACCAAGCCTCTACTGGGCATGTTAATAATGTCATTTGTTTACAGAGTGCAAGATCTCTGCTAGAGGACATCCTGAATCATTGGCTGCTGCCCTTAGTGTTTGCCTTTGGTTGTCCCTGTTGTGAGGGAAGCGAGTCCAAAGGTCAGAGAGCCTCTGCTGGTTCAACACTGCCTGAAGATATCTATTCATCTTCTGATATTTTGAAACATGGAAGTTAGGATTTTGATGCTTAAAAAAAACAAAACAATAGGTGGCATTCATTTCATACCGTGGACTAGTTCTGGTACTGTCATTGGTGCTACAACCAGGAGGAATTAGTGCTGCAGTTCCTGAACACTAACAGGAAAAGGAAGTTGTTGAAATGTTGGAAGACAGTGGCAGCAGATTTGAATGGGTGTTTGAGGTGCATGTGACAGGAATGCCTGTCAGCATGAGATTTTGGTATTCTTATTTCTTATGCATGTAAAGTCTGTGTGGTTTGGGTTTTATTCTGAGCAGTCTTCAACCCAGTAGATGCAGAAATATTCCCCTGAGAAAACATCTTTTTTTCATTGCTTTTCTCATACATGCACAAAAGGGGGTGAGAAGACACAGTCAAAATATAATCTTTAGAAAAGGGTGTTTGTTATAGAGGCAGGCAGGACTTGTGTGGCTCCATGCAGAAAGGATGCTGAGTTTCAGTAGGTAGCAGGTAAAAGAGCAAACAAATAGGGAGCCATATTGTCAGCCATGCTGAAAAGTGCTCTGGTGCCCTTTCCTAAGCATTTTCTCATCAACAACAACAAGATCAGATATCTGTTTCAGAGACACAAATAACACAAACACATGGCTCTTGGCTCTTTCCTTCAATAAGTAGCAGTAGCAATTAATTATCTCTTGGAACATGTTACATCTATAGAGAGGATTTTAAACCCTCACTTTGTTTTTAAGATTTGACAGTATTTCTGAACTGCTCAAAGGTGCATGTTTAATAGGTGGAAGAAGTTGGCATTCTGGCTTCAGCAGCAGGTCCACAAAGCCTGTCTTCCCACAAGTTCAATTGCACTTTTGGTTTAAGAGAGCATGTTTCATTATTACAGTGAATAAAGAGCAGGGGATATTCAAACACATTGTGAGGGTCTCCTACATGTAGCTATGGACAGTAGGTAGTATTCATGCTCCATTTTGTATGCTTGTCAACAGCTCTGTGTCAGACTTCTTTTTTTTTTAATGCAGGTTGTCCTCAGGAAAGGAATGAAAAGGAGTGAATGTTGTCTCAGCTGCTATAAAGTGCTACATTCTGTCAAGTGTAAATCATCATTCTGAAGTTCATTAACCTTAATATAATTTAGTCTTCATGTGTCATCAGTTGAGCCCAAGCCTTCCAGATGAGTCATTCCCTATCTGCTCGATTTGTGGGGGCAAGCTAGTTTTTGTATATAATGAACCTTATCCATAGGCCTCTTTCTTTCTGCACTCTGCTCCTTGAATTGGAATGGCATTTGTTGGACTGAGAAGGTGCTGTCACACAAGCTGGGTTGTGACAGCCTAAAAGAATAGGAGCAACCAGCTCTAGAGGAAAGGTCCTTGTAGTAGCAATGGAGTGATGTAGTGGCTCTGATTCTCCTTTTTTCTACTGCAGCAGTGTGTAAATCAGGAATCACCCTGTTGCAGCAAAAGAAACTTCTGTTGGGAGTTGAGAAACTTCTGTAGGGCTACCACACACCCAGCCTCAGCTGTCCTCAAAGCAGTGCAGATGCCCAAAAGTGAGCATTGGTGAGCACTGAGGATGTGTGAAGACCCGACGGATGACAGCAGAGCTCAGCCGGTGTCCTCAGCAGCCACCTCAGCCCACCAGCTGCTTTGCCACTATCCTGCACTGCCCAGGGCTGACATAATGGGTTGATTTTAAGGAGGGATGTAAAGCAAGATAATATAGCCACTGACCTTGTAGATTTTTACAGGGAAATCATCCCATGCCCAGAGGCTGGCATGACACAGGTGGGGCTCACTGGAAGGTTTGACAAATGGGCTGTGGAGACTGGCACTGTGTGTGGAGCAGAGGCAGGGGTCGATGTAGTGTGTGTAAGATGAAAGATGAGGACAGGGCTAGGTCAGGGAGAACACTGTAGTCTTTTCCATTGTCCAAACTGTACAGAATCATCTCTTTCAGCAAATCAGAGGCATTTGTAATTCCCACTTTTAAAAACTGCTACCTATTTCTACTACTTTGTGGATGAAAAAAATACCTGAACATATACACACAGAGATATAATAGAATAAAAATCCCTCCATAGCTTCAGGTCATCATTCTTTTGGCTGTATGAAGCTCACCTATTGACAGAAATCATCTACCTCCAGCTGCTCTTACTTCTCAGCCAAGGTCTGAAAGTCTGTCACCTCCCGTCATGATCTGTCACACAAACACCACACACAGTGTTAACCTATCGGTTAGAAAGATTTGTTGCAAGTCTGTTGGATCATTTTTTAAAATTTTTTTTCTAAACCACCTAGTACAATGAGGTTGAATTGTCTTATAGATTATGGGCAGAGGCTGGGTCTCAGTTTATCCTAGTAATCTGCCCAGATTTCTCACAGGAATCCTGTGGACTGCACAAAAAATGCTTGAGTCAGACTCTTCTCTGCTCAAGACTCAATAAGGGCATGTGTTGATCTAAACACATATATCTTCATCTGTGCCGGGGGGATAGGGGGCGGAGAAAAGAAAAATCAATGCTGTCTGTGGCTGAATTTCTAGTTGTGTTTCACAAGGCTGTTACTTGGCTCATCTCTTACCTCCAGACATTGCAGAATAGCTCTGCTGCATTTCTTCTGCATTGGACTGTGGCGGTAAGGAGCAATGCAGGGACCCTGGGCAGGTGCAAAGGAGAGAGTTTATTACCAAAAACCCGGCCTTTTTAAGCAGTTAGCTGGTTTATCAGTTTACACAGTTTTGAGGCAAACCAAGCCCAAATGAACCAACCACCATCCACCATGTGAGGTTCACACAGCACGTTTGTCACGTCTCTCACGTCTCTATTCTAGATAAGTCTTTCTCCCGTAGTTCCCTTCTACTTGGCCTAAGGAACTGGCCAGAGCCATATTACAAGGCCTTCCCTTTATAAAGCCTTCACCCATTGGTAACATTGGGCTGTCTGGATTTTTCTCCAAGAATATAGGCTTGGCCTATTGCTTCTGCTTCTTCTCTGTCCTTTTCTTTTTCAGCCTTCTTCTCTCTTCCTCCTTTTTGCCTCTCAAGGCTGTCACAAACCTTGTCTCTTGATGTATTTTTGTGGCTTCTCCTTTGCCTTCCTCCCCAGGGCTCTGAGTGGACAGGACCAATGAATTGCTTCCCAAAGCCCAAGAGCTGCAGTAGTCTGGTTTTTCCCTCACAAAAATAGTGGTTTTTACAGATTTGCTGATTGAAAGGGGTCTTTAAAATCAGAAAGAGAAGGTGTGCCTGCTAAAAATCATCTTCATTTGAGCAAAAGTTATTTATATATGTAAGATCTTTAAAGGCATCTTGAGAGAATTGAGAGAAAGGACCCATAGGTTTTTATATAGTCTTTGAGGTATTTGTGCTACATTAGAGCCTCAAATCAGAAGACACTTGTATTATTAGAATTGGTGTTCAATTTAAACATCTTTGCTTAACATGGTTTCAACTGATAAACTTTTAAATGTATTTTAAACATAACATAAAGCTTAAATGCAGTTTTTCTTCTTTTAAACAAATTCTTGCTGTTTTTCTATTGTTTTCTGAAAAGTGTTCTTTTTGCTGTCACAAAACAGTTCCAACTAAAGCACTAAAACCACTTTGAATTGTAATGACAATAAGAAAAAGCTACATTCAAGGTCTGGCGAGAGTAAAGAGTGGAGTTGTAGTTTTGAAACCCCCTAATAATTTACCTAGACCAAAACTCCTAATCGTTGCACTGCATCACCTATTGTATGGAAGAATCAATCAATCAGCTGTGTTAATGTCTCTTCATTAAGTAGTTTTTCCTCAGTTCTTGACTAGGTGAAGGATCCATGAGGACACGGGTCCTATCCTCAGCTGCATGACTGGGAGCAAGACTGAGGCCAAAGTAATGTTTGAAAGGTTTTCTTTTATTTGTAGAACAAATGTTTTCATCTAACTGTAGCACAGTCAAACAGTGTGAAGGAAACATAACAATCCCCCTGTCTCTTTATCTGTGTTTTTATAAGGTCACCCATCACCATGGTATCTAAGAGTCTTTCTTCTTTCCTTTAAGGGTCCTGGTCAGGAGTTGAAAATAAGGAAAAGAGAGGAAGAAAAACCACAAAGAAAGAGGCATATGAAAAGTAAAAAATACGGAGCTGGAGGTGAACCTAAACACTCAGAGGTAATTTGCCTTGAGGAGCAGGAACCCCTGAGACCTATGCATAGACTTTGGAAAAAAGAGCCTGTGAACAATAGTAAAGGCTGTGAACGTACCATCCCTCTGACAGGTATGTAAACCTTAAGATTAAAATAACAGCTTCAAAAATCCTTCTGTCAGAGCGAGTTTGCTTTAGCTAGTCAGGGTTTCAGGGGAAGTACCATAAAGACAATATATATCAAGTGGAGATACCTAAGGAAATTTCTGTTTGAGATTTCTAAAGAAGTTGGTCCTTGAAGCACATTCTCTAAAACTTGACAGAGTAATCATGACATTAAAATAACATTATATGACATCAAGTAATTAAGGGTTATAACTAGTGAATTTTAAAAATATTTTTTCTATATATATTGAATCATCTTTAAGATCAATTTTGTACATAAGAAAAATGAAGAATCAGGAAGGGCACAAAATTTGAGTTCCCTTTTTTTGTCCTTGTGTCAATTATTGTTTTGATTTAAAAAAAAAATTAGCAACATTTCTGGCAATTCCAATACTCTTTTACTTCACAAAGTAATTGTGAAGAGTTTCTTAACAGGCTTTTACATTTTTGTCTCAGTTTAACAATATATTTTCACTCTATCATGTTTTAATTGTTGGGGGTGGTTTATTGTATTCATGGTGACACTGAGGAGGAAATGGTGGGTATTTCAATCACATGTGAATGTCTCTGAACACCCACTAGTTGTATGATAATCACATCCTTTCAACAAACACAAGCCACTAATCAAACCCCTTTTTGCATACTGTAAAGAAATAAGAGAACTCTTGACCACAGAAAGCAGACATGATGTATATTAAAGGAGTGAAATTATTCAGCAAGTGCTCATTGATACTTCTTTGAGCAGCAGCTTCCTCCTCCTTAGTTGAGGTTTGCAGATGACCACATGTAATGATGTGGTTTCTTGTCACTAATAATAATTATGTGAGGCAGCAATATGTGGTGCAAAATGTTATTACTCAGTAAGAGGTATTTGACTGACGTAGCTACCCCAAAAGCTTATTGCCAGCTTGTATACGTCACCACTCCTTCCAGAAACACAGTAGACTTCAAGAAATGTTCAGCAAAAATTTCAGCTGCTGTCAGGCCATGTAGAGGTCAGGTATCAGGCCCACCAGAGTCAAAGGCTGGCTTACACTGCGGACCTAAGTAGACTGAAAGGTCAAATTCTCAAAATCATCTCATAAACTTTGGCATTTACTTTGACAGATCCCATACCTCTGTACATAACCACTGGTTCAACAAACTACTTAGACCTATGACCAGCTTAGAAAGACGTGAGTCATTGCACTGCCTTCAACATAGTGGCTCACATCCCTGAGCAGCATCCCCTGAGCTGCCCCTCTGGGCTGGCCCCTCCGGGCTGGCCCCTCCACTCCAACATGCTGATGGGATGACTTGTCTGCAGTTTCAGGTGTTTATTAAAGGCAAATGGGTCATGATGATGGATTGTGTTTTTGCTGCCTGATTGGAAAATATGACCCCAAATAATGACTCCAAATATTGGGATCTCTGTGTGGTTGTTTCCTATTTATTCCACCAAGAATGCCATATGTAAAGGCATTGTAATTCAAGAAGAAGATTTTTTCCAGAAATGCCACCCCCAATTCTCAAATAGGAACAGTAAAATAATTTCTTTTAATTGTTTTGCCTTTGCTTCAGTTTCTATGTACCTGTTCTATGCAATTAGCTTCATCACAAATCCAAAGAAATGTTCACAGTTGTTCGTCAGACATGTTATTTGTGCAGAGAACCATAAAAATCAGAGACAGAAAAGTTCTTTTGCATTAGATCATCTCATCGCTGCCTTTGCCAGCACAGATCTTTTTCTCT
Source organism: Drymodes brunneopygia (assembly GCA_013400955.1). Classification (NCBI taxonomy): domain Eukaryota; kingdom Metazoa; phylum Chordata; class Aves; order Passeriformes; family Petroicidae; genus Drymodes; species Drymodes brunneopygia. The sequence goes on from VZTZ01012593.1 coordinate 217,774, forward strand.
GTACAGTATATTCTCCAGTCCTGCACAGTGTGTTCTCCAGTGCTTTGTCCAGTCTAGCTTTAAGTAGATTAAATATAGTACTTTCTCACTGTCCTGCCAGAAGCTGTTGGAGAGGCTTGGAGGTAATTGACACTGGCACCCTTTGAAGGTGTGTTGTGGACCTTACCACACTTTTCATTTGTATCTAAACACAGTGCTTTCCTCCAGCTGTCATGAGTATCGTGCGGCCATAATTCTTTCAGTGTTCTGTGCTGAACACTTGCAACTAAGATGGAACAAAAGGAATGAAAATGTGGTTTTGGTTTCTTTTTGGCAGGCAGTGTACATAGGGTTAATTCATTTAAGCAACCTGGAGGTGAAATTGTAAGGTGAGGGGCCTCTAGAATATTTTGTTGATGAAAACTAGGAGTATTGAGATATGATGTGCTTGTCTGCACATGAAGATTTTACCTAGATAAAGAGGTTTATTTTACAGGGTTCAATTAATAACTGCATTTGAAATACTGTCTGCTTTCATGACACAGAAAGCAGATTTAGCCAAATGGTGGGTGCTTTTGAAGAACACTACTAATGATATGCACATTTAAGCAAAGTAGTAGTAATGTTTGCAGTTTCCTTTTCCTCTGAAGGAATGTACCAAGTGTTTTACTCAGTCCTTGCTCAAACTATGAGGCTGCTTTGGGGTTGGGACATGTCTGCCCCTCCATGGCATGACAAAATATAGCTTAGACTTGATGGGAAGCCAGCAGTAAGCTACTGGACCTCTTGTATTCAGACTCTTATTCTTGAGCCATTCTGTTTCTTCCAAAAGATGTTAACACACTGTCCAGAACAGAAAACAAAGGGTGTTTAGCTGATCTCTTGATTTAAATGTTTGCTTTCTCTTCTCATTGTCACCAGAGCCTCAACTTCTAATTGTACCAGCCCCAGACCTATAAAGCCAGGAATCTCTTAAGTACGGTTCTCCATCCAGATCACTGTCATTACTGAGAGGGGAATACTGTCTCTTGGTGCAGCCTCTTTACTTAATACTTTTACTCAATTCATATTGAAGGTTCTTCACATAGGGATTATTCATAGCCACTCTCACTGCTTGCTGTTACTGCCTCTGAGTTCATGAATCCTAAAATGAGATCACATCATGTAGCCCAACATTTCTTGGACATGTAGTACCCCATTAAAAGGTCATTTTAAGGAATTAATATTTTATTTATAAATACTAAAAAATATTTATTATAAATTGGGCTTTAAACAGCAGCTCATGAGAAAAAGAATTCATTACATTTGTATTAAAACATGTTCAAAAGTTTTATTACAAGAAGTAAAATTCAGCTGAACTGTTAAAATCATACATTGCAGTGCCCTGCTTTGGCCAGTTCATATCAGGCTGCCACATTCAACTGAGAAGGCAGATTTTGTTGCATTCCACACTAAATCCAAGAAACCAAACTGGTGATTTAGGGAACAGCTAAATACTCCATGTTCTTGTCTTTCTTGGGCAATACTCCTGCATGAGACTCTGGGTCAAATACTGCTGTGTGACTCATGGCTGAGAAGGAGTTTTGCTGGATTTGAAAGATGAGGGTTTGTGCCTACTGGAAAGTCCACTCTTGAAAGTGGGAGTCACCTTCCTGACTCAAACTGTGGGCTTTATATCTAGGTCTGAAAGGTCCCCCATTTTGCTCAATCAGTAAATCAGAGGTGTGACTCCAGTGGAATCATCTTCTATTTGGTTGGGATCCTTCCTTCTAATACATTGCTTTGTTTTGTTTCGCTTTTCTGTAAACTCTTTCTAGGAAAGCCTTCTTGGGCTGTTTCCCCAAAACATTATACCCTTTAGGAGAATCATGTTTGACTATTTATCCCTTTATAATACAGGTCTGAAAACAGGGTCGTTTTAAAAATAAATAAGATTATAAAATTATCAAAACCATCATCATCATCACTCTGACAGTCATTTTATATCTTTACCTCAAACCAGAATGACGAAATGTCTCTGATTAATTATCCGACAGGAGCATTTAAATTCAGCAATTGTAGTAGTTCTTAACAACTGCCATTGATGGTATTATTTTTCATTGGGAAGAAAAATGGTTATTGCTCACATTGACCTCCAGTAAATCTTGTCACTCAGCCCATACCCTAGTCTCGAAATATAATTAAAACACTCTGGTTTGATAATAGTGACTTACAAAAGTGTAAGAACTAGTATTTACATTTTGTCTTTTTATAGCTTTTAAGTTTCATACAAAAGGAAAGGTAATGCAACTGAATTACCTTAAATGGCCATGACTGATTTATTTCTGTCTAGAAATATTGTAGTTTACATACATCAAATATTTTTTTCTAGGATTACCTCAGTGTTTGATTTGCTTTTTATTTCTGTTTTTTTAAGATAATTTTAAATTCACTCCACAGTGTGAGAACCTTCAGAGGAATGAGGCAGTTGTTTTTATCCCACATGAAGAAAGGTGACTAAACAAATAAGTAAAAATGAAGTTTACAGCCATATATTTCTGCCTACTGCTGTTCATGATATTTTGTGTTGTTGTAGCAACATGTTCCTCATCTATATTTAGTTTAATAGCTGCTTTTGGAATATTGCAAGCTAGTACAGTATATTATCAAGTGGTTTGAATGACATCATAACCTATGAGTGTCATCTCTTGTGGGTTATAAAATCCTCCCAAACCTTCCGTTTGTATTAATGTCCTGTAATATAATTTTAAACCAGGTATTATAGTTTACAGTGGAAGGATAAAATTCTGGCCTGCCTTGTACAATGCACTGGGGGAAGAAGAGGGCAAAGTATATTTCCCATCCTACTCAGGCATGGGCTGGGCAAGATAGGCAGTGCTTACTGGGCTGAGGGTTTCCCAGTGGGCCAGGAGAAATTTGTCAGTCTCTAGGGAGAATTTTAGGTGGTCCCTCCCTGCACTGAAGAATTTGATCTTTTGTTGAAATTTGATTTGGAGACAGAAGCAACACATAGGCTGCACCCTGTCTTTTGCTGTATTGCCACACAGTGCACCCACACACATCCAAATCCTCACTGGTGGTCTGTGCCTCTGTCCATTGAGGACTGAGGGACTACCTTAAACTGAGTTTAACTCAACCACTCTTGGTCCTGCCAAGTCCAGTTGTTTTTGCAGAAAATGTGGAGTAGCACCTTCAGCAATTCACTGGGAATCCCTTGGTGCAATTCTGTCTCCTGTTTCTTAGAGAAGAATATATTTCTATCTTCTGTAATCCTATTTTATATTGGAGGCCTCCTTAAAAGATCATTTTAGTCATTTGTTGGGGAATCTATGGCAGGTACCTGTCTTCACTGAAGTGAAAGGGGAAATGGAAATCTCAATGAGTGTTGTGAATTACAAATTTAAGCCTATGCCTGTGTGGAAACTGCAAGTGGGTTATTGGGGACTATTATGGCCCTATAGCATTCACTAGATGACAGGATTCCTGGGGTACTTAAACATGCCATATGCTGTCCATGTTGTCCAAAAGGGCCTCCCTGTGTTTTGGGAGGGAACAGACTGCTATAAAAGGGCAGTTGTGGATATTGCTGATCTCTTTGCACAGCTTTGAAGTTCTGCTTCTTCCCCCAAATTCCATCAACCACCAGCACAGAGTGTTTCTGGATCCTGAGATGGGGACATGAGCTATGTCAGTAAATACATTTCTGTCTAATGAAACTGCAGCTGTTTTCATGGCAAACAAATATAAGGGCACGTGTGAGGTGCATCATGCAAAGTTGTCTTATTCAGTAGCATAAGAGCAAATTGTGAAAATTCCTGGTAGAATAAACTTGATGTTTATTGCATGCACTGAGGCTCAAAAACTGCTTCTTCTGTTTGTAGTGAAAGATTTAGCATCATATATATAACTTTTATGCTATATTATTTATCCTGGTGTAAATTTAGAAGCATGTTTGGTTTTTTTTAAAATTGTTTGCAAACAGATAAAATTTTTTTATCCCCGAAATGTTCACCATAAATAGTTCAGCTGCTGTAAAGTTCTGCCACTAGAAATGATCAATAAAATGTTATTAAAATGTACAGTCCATGCATATCTAATTCCACTTACCCACATGTTACCTAATTACAGATTTTAATCGCCTTCCCTCCACCCCTGAAAACCTGCTTGGCAATGTGAATACATTGAAAATATCTGAAGAAATTCACCTTTGCTTTCAAAGAAAAGAAAAGAAATAATGCATAATGCACCCAAAAGGTTAAATTTATCATGCTGGGAAGAGAACTGCATATCACAGAAGCTCTGGATATTTTTGGCATTCAACTTCTCCCACCCCCCTCCCCATCTTTAATCACACCCAGAATGCAGTGCTTGTAAACTGTACTGATGTGTCAACTGTCCTCTATTTATTACATCTTACACTTTAAATATCACCTCTGACAAACAAAAGAAAAGCAAATGTTCCTAAATTTCCTGAAGGGCTGAAACATCAAGCCCGGATTATTATTGTTTATGTCTCAGCTTTAGCAGCTCCAATGTCTCCATGGTCTGCTGTGCGCCGTGGTTGGCAATGATGGATGACCATTACAGCAGCTTATTGGAAATGGCTTGATTTATAACCTGTTCTCCCGCCTCAGTCTAATGGCTTCATTTCTTTCCTCCAGTGCGTGATGCCACAGCCAAGGTCATTGCGCCAATGGCCTTTTGTTGTTAGTTTGCTGATGACCACTGTGCCCGAGAGTCGGCATGCAGGGAGGGTGAAGGGGGGGGGGGGAATACAGCCAATCTTTACATTTTATTTTTTTCCCCTCTCAGCCCTGATAACTGCAGCAGAACACTAGATTAAATGCTGTCTTCTATTTGCTTCCTGTGCTTGCCAGACAAGGGGCTGCTTTATGATCCTCACTGGGAAAGTCTATTACTCACATCTACTTTAAATGACCAACATCAAATATATACAGCTCCCATTAAAGCTGAGATCAATAAAAATGCCATTAAGATAGTAAAAGTTGCTGATATTAGTGAAGCCCCCAAACAAAATATTTGATTTTCTTTCAGGTTGTTAGTGAGATGGAATACGAACATATAAGAGAAAGGAGAGAGGGCCATGCCCGTGGTCAATAATTTATCTCTGAGATTCATTCAGCCTCTCACCCAATATTTCCCTCCTGTCTATTGATTCCTCATCATTATTTGTCATAAGCTGTCCTAACTCAAGGAGAAAATATGCCCTCCATGTCCAAGGGGAGTCATACCTGAAGAAATAGAAAGGAATTTCATTAAAAGCAAGAAAGGACTGCCTGGGCTTTGAGAAACTCCAGCAGAAACTTACACAGACTTGTGTTATGTGTAGGGTTTGGGGGGGTGGGGGGTGGTTGCTTTTTTTTAAAAGCGGTATTTGAAGCCCATTAGACAGTGCCATGACAGAAAATGCCTAAACTTTGAAGCAAGTTGCTTTGATTACATTTTGTTGCCAAGGAGCTGTGTTTGGCCCTGAATGAAAATGGGCCTATTAAAAAAAAAAAAAAAAAAGAGAGAAGAAAAAACAAAAAGGAAAGAAAAGACTAAAAAGCCAACTTTGTAAGTTATTTCCAGCGATACTCTCCTGAGCCATGCTGAATCTGGAGGTGGAAGTCTCCTTCAGGAGGTCGCCAAGGATTTGGCACCAGCAGCCTGGCCATCAAAACAAAGTACAAGTGATGGTAATATAATCATTAAGATAAACTGTAGCCCAAATGGTAAAAGCATGAGTCGCGAAATGGAATTAAATTTTTAAGTATGGTTATTTGCTAAGAGGCTGTTTAAAACAGGCAATATTTTAAGTTAATGAGACCCATATGTTTTATGGTATGTCATTCAACTGCTTTCTTTGGAAATGGCTTGGAACAATAGCTTTCATGCTTACTTTGTAGAATCCAGGAAGGATAGTGATTGGGAAGTGCACAAGTGGAAGAAAATCTGTAAGGCATAATGATGCATGTCTAGGAAGTGTCATCTGTGTGTTGGTATATTATTATTTCCAAAAGTGAGTTTAACCCCTTTTACTGCGGCTATCCCGTGTTCCCTCATCCCCGCTCCCCCCGCCCCTTTTTTTTTTCTTTTGGAGATGAGAAACTGCTTTGGAGGGGATATTAATTGAAAGAGGGATAGATGTGCTTATGTAGCTTTTCCATGCTTCTCAAGTGATATTTCTGTGCTTACCGAAACAGATCAAGTTTGCCTTTGATATTTTTGGGGGTGTTTTTTGCCAGGATAGCTACAACCCTGGCAGAGATAGTGGGGAGGTACTGAGCTGCCTCCCTTACCCCATGCAATCTGTCCTCCCATATGGGGACAGGTGAGCAGTGCAGACCTTTTCTAGCCAGGATAGAAAGTTGTTGGGCCATTTTCTTGGCACATAAAGGACCCATAAAATAAATGCACACCTGATATCACTGTGGGTACCTTATCCCCTCTCTTCTCCTTTTGCATTCCATTTTTTTTGTAGGCATTACTGCGATCACACCTATTGTAGCTCTGAGGTACTTGGTCAAATATTTTTGTTCTCCAGTTTTAGAGACCAATCTATTGCCTGCCTCTGATACGCTGTTACATTTCTTGCTACAGCCCCATATTCATTCACAGAAGCTGCTTGAAAAGGAAAAAAAATCTTAAACGGTTCTTATTTTTTCATGCTTTTTTGTTAATTTGCACTATTAACCAGGATAAATCATTACTGTTTTTAAGTGTCTGTGGTCACATAAATATGTACTTGTGACTCTCATTAATTCTTATCGGTCTGAAATACTGACAAAAATATATGAGCTGGGAATACCTGAGTTGAAACTGTAATTTAGTTGAAGTCTTTTTAATTATACATTCTGGATAGCATCATATAACTGGTGACAGAAATAAGCCAACTCATATTCACCTAGAACAACTATTGCTTGATTCTTTATAGACGGTCAAAAGACTAGAGGAGAAGAATGAGAAGGAGGGATTTGAAAAATAAAGTCTGTAATTTTTCACCTGCATTTTTGTACCCATGGTCAACTTAAAGGGGGGGAAAAAAAGGGAAAAGAATGAAAGAAAAGAATTAAAATCTTGGTGTGACCGATAGATTGCAGATGTTGCTTTCTTTTTTACCCCAGCCTGTACTGGGGAGAAAAATCTCTGTCTTCTGTCTTTTTCACCCTTAACTAGTGAGAGCTACAAAGCCATGGATATGAGATGAGAAGTTTAGGTGAAGCCTTGGTGTGGATTTGCCCGGTTGTGAAAGTGCCCCAAAAGAGTCTGTGTTCACAGGCTGGCTCTCCCAGCTGGTATCTCTTGGTGGTTGGTTTTGGAAAAGAGTAAAGCTTTGTGGGACTCAACATGCAGCTTTGTATGTGGCAGGGAGAGGGATTTGTTTAGCTTGAAGGGGGAGTGCCAAGCCCTGATTTTTTTCATAAGGAACTTTGAATGACAAATGCTATTTTAAATGTAGAATTAGGAGCACTAATTACAGCTGACATGGTTTTGTAATTTTTATTTCCAACATTGTACAATGCTTGGATTCCTCCAGTCTTTGCTAGAGAGCTCTTTTCTGACTGCCTAAACAGCAAATGGCAGATTCAGAAATCAACTGTTTCCCTAATTAATTCAGAGAAACTCACATGGAAACACTGACTCTTAAGACTCATTTGTCATAAATGTGGAGGGGACTGGAGTTCTGACCATATAAAGGTAAAATCAGGTGTTTCTCCAGGGCTATATTTGGCTTCTTCAGGGGTTACATACACAGAAAACATCTCAAGATCACTCTGTATGTAATGTGTTATCAAAGCTTTACTTTATAAATCTGTTGCCTTTTGAAAATCAGAAAATAAACTGTGACATGAGAATTGGAGGGGTTAGGAATGGGTCCTGGTGGTAGCAATAACCAGTGTTTGCTGTAACATATTCCCTTCACTTCTTCCACTTTCCCTCATTATCTTGTTTGCTGTGTGTAGCTGAATAAGCATGTAACCTCTAGGGCTGTGAAGCAGATCATTAGGAGTTACTGATTAACACCATGTTTCAATAGCAGATCCTGAGTTCTTCTTTTTACAAACTGAAGGGGTCTGGCTTTATGATTTTTTAATTAGAGTGTAAATATTGCAGCCTCATAAACTGTTTGATTTATAGATGACAGCAAAGTTTGCACTTTGAAAAGGACAAGGGAGGCTTCAGATGTGCAGTTTCAGTGCCCCTGTTTGCCTGCAACAGCCATCCTGGTATTTTGTCTTTGCTGAACTCATCCTACCAGCCTTACTGATAACACCTGTGTCTAATCTGGCAGGATGACTGAAATCCCTTTTCCTGTTTCTAAGCATAAGTAGTACTCACATACTGTACATTTTAATTGATGAAGTAAGGGAAAAAATTTTGGAGGAATATTATTGTCAATTTTAGCCAACAAGGTGAGCTTAAAAGTTGATGTTCATCCTGAGGATTCCAGAGAAGTGGGGCTAGATGCATCACTGTAGATTTCAGAGGCATGAGAAAAACAGTGAATCAAGACTGACAAAGATTTGAGATGGTGGTGGATAATAGAAGGGTATTTCTGATATCCCTAATGCAAAATGTTATCAGGTTTTTGAGGATGAAGACTCCAAAGAGGGAAAGTCCAGGGAAAGTACCACCTTTCTCAGGCAATCAGTAGAACTTGGCTTCCATGTGTAGTGCAAGTTCGGAAACTCACAGCCAGGGGGAGTGATTTAATTTTAACTCTCTGAATCAGCATTATTTACCACTGGGGCATCTATAATTCTCAGTAGAAGCTGTTCATCAGAAGTTCGGACTCCTCCCGGACACCAGGCTGTTTGGCCAACAGCTCTGTCCTTGGAGCAGGGAAAGGCTTTGCAAACACTGAACTTCTTTTCCCTGTGACTCCTCCTTGCTCCATCTCCATAACTGACATTGTCTTCCAGCTTACTGTCAGCATGGGGATTATTCAACCCAAGGTTGTTCTCAGGAGCAGTAATTTACCAAGAGAGGCCTAATTCTTTGTATGGGGGCTTTTACAAATCCTCCTTCACTAGCATGACTTGCCTCTTTCCATCTTGCATGTCCTCTGGAAACTCTCCTTGCCAGCACTGCCAGTATGATTTGTTTGTTGAGATTTTGGGGGGATGTGTTTTGGGATGGCTCTTTGTTGTGTTGCAAGGAATTGGTCCATCTAAAGTTTCTTCACTGGGCTGTTTTGTGGCCTCTGTAGCCCTTACACAGCCTGCCTGCACCATTCCAGTGCCCCTGGGCTGTGGGCAGGGACTGGAAGAAGTGAGGATGTGGTGGATTTGCCTCTCTCTGGGCATGCGGGAGCAGCATAACCTCACCTGAATGTTTGTGGTGAGAGAGATGAAGAAAGCCAAAGCTGACGGTTTTCCTTAATATACACTTGATTTAGAATAGAATATGTCAGTTGGAAATATAGGACAGCTTCCTGTCCCCAAAGACATTGCACAGTGTGCAGTGCTGGGATGGTCAGGACAGAGGAGACTGACTGAAACCAGCATTATGAATTCTCCTTTCCACCTCTTAGCAGAGCCTTTCTGAGTCCCCACATTGGTCTTTTCTCTGCTTGAGCATCGGGGACCACCTCTCCTGTCTCAGACCAAACCCCTGGGAGAGGAGACAGCCAGCTGGTACAAGCCAAGAGCCCAGCTGCAGAATTGAATGCTTTCAGAAAACATTGGTGCCCTGTTCACCTTCTTTTCTCTGTAGCAAGAAGACTAGAAGCATAATTTTCTTTTAATGATATCTGAAATGTTCACGAACAGTGATGAAATCCAAAAACATGCCATAGTGTCAGATTCACCTCTCTCTCTGCTGGAGCTGTACTTGTTTTACTACAGGAAGTATTTTGTGGCTGTACAGTAGCAGCCTGAGTTTTGTTGCCAAAGGCCCAAATAGTCAAGTTTGGCAGTTTTTTTTTTTTCCATCAAACTTGTTGAAAGGCCTTTCAGTGCAAACTTGATGTCAATGGCAATTACATATATGTTTACAGATTATGGCTCCAATCCCATCCTGGTAAATGTTTAAATGTTTTTGCACATGGTTAAATCGGTATGTGTAATTGCCTAGAGAATAAAATCAGAAGTGGTGAATGTAGGAAGATAATAACTTGAACTGAACTGCTTTCTTGTTCCTGTTTAATTTTGAACCTGTTCAACCCTTGTGGGTTCAAAAGTTCACCTCAGTCTTGACCATTATTGAGCTTGATTCTTTTTAGGAGAAATTGCGACTCCAAGTAAAGCAAAGGGTCAGAAGACAGTAAATCCAACAGAATACATAAAGTGATAAATGAAGAAGGCAGAAAGACAGAAGTATGAAAAATAGCACATATTGGGTGAGTTCTTGGTTTTATAATGTTGAAAGGTGTTTTGCTGCTGACTTCACTGAGGCTGGGATTTCTTTCATAACACCTGATTCAAAAACCCTGGAATACAACAAGAATGTTTCCACAGGTACTCCTGTGTCACTTATAATGAGCTTTCTTCTGTAGCTCTAATGCATGCTTTAGCTCCCAATAGCCCTTGGCTACAACATGTAGCAGCCCAGTCTTTTGGGAGTGGGGAGGAAGTGAAATTACAGGAGACAATGGCTTTTCCTCACTTTCCTGTTTCCCCACAGAGGCTTCCGAGCCTCAACTGCATTTATCTCTGCAACCCAGTTTCTTTGTGACTCAATTTCTTTTTGTGTTTATTGGGTTCCTCTGTGATACAAATGAAGCTGGTGCCAAACATTTTATTACTAATTTCATGTGAAAAAGGACCAAGAATATTTCGGTGCATCCATGTGCCTACAGTCTTCAGTATCCTCAACAAGAATTTCTTGTGTTGTTAGTGCTGAATTTGAGGACTGAATCAGGGTCTCCTAAAGATGAAGCCCAGTTTACTTTGCAAGACGTTTCATTTTCCCTGAGTTTCCAATAAGGAAGCAATTTGGCTCGGTGTCTTTATTTGCAAAAGCCCAGACTTATATCAGGAAAGTGCAAAAGTCATGTAGGGGCAAAGCTGCACCAGGGATTTGTAAAGTGATTTAACTCTGGTGTCTGCATAGGACCAAGAGAGATTAGTAGGAAATACAGATTTGTCTGATAGTGTACCAAGCTCTTCAATGCCCTTTGGGTTGGAATGTCAGGACTTATATTAATTATTAATATTTTGGTATGCTTGAGATCCTAATACTTCTCAAAATAAATGGACAGAAATCCACCCATCATCAGCATGTAAAAGGATTTCCTTTTTTTTTCCTTGCAGTAATGGAACTGAGCAGATTCCTGCTCAAATTCTACTGAGTTTATTTTGCTGGAAATTACCCACCTTCTTTTAAAAGTACTAACATTGATTGAAGAGCAAAAACTTGTAAAAATAATTAGAAATCAAAGTTTTATATTTTAATACTTACTTTTAAAGCATGCAGTGCTTAAAAAGTAAGATAATTTCTCTGAGTTCCTTGAGAAGTGTTTCTAGTCTATGAAAGAGCCCAGACTTAATGGGTTAAGTACTTGAAAACTGAAGGAAGCACTCCAAACATTGCAGAAAGTCCGAGGTTTTAAAGACTGAGAAGTATTTGAAATGCTGCTTCCAAGTCCGGTCAGGGTTTTCCAGTTCAGAGATATTTCTTGTTGTCAGTAAACTAAAAATGGAAAGAAAAATCCAAACCCTGGAAAGGAAGGGAAGTCAGAGAACCTAAGTCATGATTTATCTGATAACAAAAATCCTACAACCCTAATCATTCATGGTTTATTTCTTTGGCATGCAACAGTTAAGAAGAATCCACTGAGCACTAGTAATTCCACTATTGCGAAAGCCAAATCCTTCATTTAAACTTTTGAGGCAATTTTTCCATTTACTTCCCTGCCACTCAAGCAAAGAGCAGAAATCATAAGCTCACTCATACCAGTTCACCTCATCAATTAGAAAAGAGACAGGAGTTGCTTCCAGATGAAAAGGGGATGCAGCAGAGGAAAAATATGCTGGAAAATCAAAATTGATTGCCTCTAATAACTTCTGGATAGTGTTCCAAGCTTAGGTTGGCCGCATTGAGACATCCCTAAACTTTGTAAAAGTTGAGATTTGGAGCTGTCTTCTAGAACAGAATCATCAGAATATTGCACTTAATTTAAGAAATTGATACAGAGAACAGAGCCAGCATTTTTCCTTATTTAAAATAATTAAATCATAAATTAATACACTTTAACCGAGATTTAAAAACCTAAGGCCCTACCCCAAATTTTAAGTTCATGCCTGCTGCCAGCACTGCCATTTGATAGTGCACCACTCTTACAAGTGACAGGATTATGGTTGATGAGTCCTTTGTGTTGACACATGAAAGTTAAATGCAGAACAGTGTTTACGCCATGGTTTAGGGGGTGGGTTTATTTGTTTTAACACCACCTTTGGCATCTGTAAAGTTATACAGTATTAAAATAAAACCTTAATGGTCAGAGTGAAAAATCAGTAGTTTCCAAGCTCTCTGGTGGGAAAGTTGTTTGCATTTGATAAATAAACTCCCAAAGAAAGGTAATTGGAGAAAATTGTAATACAATCCTCAAACAAAATACATGTCTTACGCAGCAGAGAAAACAGTGTTGGTGTGATATGTTTCTTCAAGGAGGAATTTTTTCCCTACTCATATCAGGCTTGCAAAGACTTTGGATGGACTGTTTGTCAAACAATTTTTCATGTTTGGAGTTGAAATAGGTGAGGCTGTGTCCTCCCACTGGAAAACATTTGCTTATGGGCAGGCAGAAGATGTGTGGTAGCCTTCTCATGACGGTTTGAGACCCACATCTGTGGAGGCAGCACGTGTTAGTGGTGGAACTGTCTTTGGAGGGGACTCAGTGTTGGAGAAGGGCGTGTGAGCTGTCCTTTTCTTTGTTTCCACTGTAGAGGAGCTAGGGATGATGAGAATGAAAGGAATATCTTTCTACAAAGAAACCCAAATTCTCATTGTTCCAAAGGGCAGTGTATCTCTGCCTTAACTTGGAACCATAGATCTGAAGCATAAATTTTGCATGCCTCCTGACAGGATGTGAAACAAAAACTAGAAGGCACAATTGTGCTGAATATGATGCAGGATTTCGTACTTTTTGTTATCTCTTACTTTCATTTCTTCTGGGAAAGGATAGGCCAGAAGCCAGTTAGATCAACTACTTTAATTTTTGTTCAGCCTTTATCCTGAAATTTAAGAGGCAGTTTTAAAACAACATTACTGGGAATTATTCCCATAAGCCATCTAGTTTAGGAGAAACCACTTTCATGTGGGTGCAAAGTGAGTTAGAAAAATAACCATTCACACAAGCTACCAGTGGCTCATTGTAAACCTGGGAGGATGTACTTACTAAGTTCTGTCTAGGGCCCTTTCTACATTTTCAATAATGATTTGGATAATGAAGTGGATACTGAAATTATTAAATTTGTAGGTGACACCAAGCTGGGGGAGTCTGAGGCAGGTTGTTGAATGGGACTAGATTTCAAAATTGTCTTGATGAACAGGAGAAACAGCCTGGAGCAGGAGAGTGCATTTGGTGAAACCCAATGCCAAGCTCTGAGCATGTGCAGAAATGAATACTCTGACAAACACAACCCAGGAAACACGTGTTTTATGAGGAGGGATCAAAGGTGACGACAAACCTGCTTTTGGGGAAAAAGCAGCTACATCCAAGGCAGGGAAGATGGTGTGCCTACTGAGATGAGGAAGGGCAGTCATCATCTCCTTTGTGAAGCACTGGTGAGACTTTTTCAGTGGTGATATGCTTGCTTTTGGGTGTGATAAGGAGAAAAATGAGCCCAAGTGGGAGAGGTTGCAAAGGGAGCAAGATGATTTCTTGGAGGTTTGCCAAATGTGGCATTTTGAGGACAGACTGAACTAGGGTTGTGTAGAGTAAAAAAGGCTAAGGGAACATGATTACAGGCATCAAATCTATAAAGGGTGACTGCATAGAGAAAGGGAATAATTTTTGCTCCATGTCCCCTTGACACAGAATTCAAAATCGTGGGGCTAAACTATAGAAAATAAGGTTGTTAGACAATGGGGAGCATATTCTGACAATATGGACTTTATGGACTCAGGAGGTTGAGGAATTGCAGGCTCCAAGAATTTTTGCTAAATGTCTGGATAAAGCTGATCCCTCTTCAGAGCATTCCGTTGACAGGATGAGTGTCATAAGACCTTAAGTTAGAAGTTAAATAGTGAAAAAACTCTATTCCTAGAACACTTTTTCAGGAAAATACTGTGAAGAAAGTTTTCCAAAGAAACAACCCCATTGTCAGCCCTCTTAGAGGGACTGTTTATAGCTGTGCATATCCCCAGCTCAAAGCACTTTCAGGGGCACTATGGATACTTCTCCTTGCTCTTTGCAGGAATCTAGCATTGAAAACCAACTACTTAGAACTAGAAACAAAGGAAACAAACGAAAACAGAATGTTTCCACAAGCCAGTGTTGTTCATATACTCTATGGTGAAAATTAAATGTAAAATCATGTCTTTTGAAGACCAAGAAATGACACAATAGAAGAATATAATGGAGTGTAAATAGAGGGTAAAGTGTAAACTAGCAGTGCAGTGCTAAATGAAGGACTAGCCTTCCTTCAAGGGTATTCCCTTCCAGGGTGAGATATACTGCTTTACCTTGAGATTCTGTTTTATTTCATGACATTTCATCTTTAAGTTCTGTTATAGCTTTATTTCACTGCATGCAGTATGGATTCATCTTGTGCTTTCTAAACGTGATGAGCAGAGAAAAAGCTGTGGCACAAATTGAGAGAGAGAACTCGATCATACAATAAATGTGTGTGAGGCATGTACATACACAATGGGAGAGGCTGGGATTTTCCCATGCAGCCTAACTTTTGGCATTATAGACCTACAAGTGCCAGTGTTGTGGAAAAAATATCAAGTGGTCTGATACCAAGATCAGTGGGGCCCTACAACAATCAAGGGCAGCTGATTCCCTGCCTGATCTGTGTGCAGGCTCTCATACACAGTGGTTGCAGAAGCAGGCTTGGAGTCTGTTGCTCACAGAAGTCTCCATCAGCACTTTGGTATTTCTTTCTGAAGAGGTCTCTTTTGCAGAGGTCATAACTGCCAGCTTGTCAGGTATTTCCCAGAATTGTCAGTCTCTCTGGGGTGCAGCAGACTGTGGTGTATAAAGCCACAGCACTAACATATCACTTATCTAGTTCTGCTAGACTTACCCTCTCCTTGAAGTATGCAAACTGTCTCTGTCTTATGCAGCATTTGCATTATCTAAAGCTCACTATGCATGCCATGGTCCTTTTGCCTTTGCAAATGCTGTTTAAATATAGCATCCATAAATAAACGTTAAATAATTCATGAACATAATTTTGTAAATTATGCTAGGCCACACCTCTCTAGGGGCATATTTATGAACATGCGTCAGCCTGGAATCAATGCGTCTGCCAAGCGTCCTACCTCTGAGGCAGAATTCCCATATCTAGCCCAAAATGCTGCAAACGACTCTGATTCCACTTCACTAGTCATCCATCATACTGTCACTTTAATTCAGATGCTGCTACTTGTTTTAATAACATACATCTTACACAAAGAATATTGCTAACACAAGATTCTTGAGGTAGATTTTTACAACCTCATAAAATGGTATTAACCCTTTGATCCCTGATATTCTTTTCATACAGCTTTTTTTTATGCTTATCAATAACCTGTGTTCGTGGGGTCTATTCATGCTGGAGAATCTGACATCAATCACTGCAGTAAAAATATTATTCCTCCAGCATTACCCTAAAGAATTATGGAAAGAATAAAAGTGTTATTGCAGGAATTATTTAGCAAACAATAGATGGATAAAATGTATTATGGTAAGTGTTAAATTATATCACCACATTACAGAAAACTACCTGAGATAGCACAGAAGGTAGTTCAGTGCTTTTTCTAAGTAGTTCAAAGAGAACAATAGCAGAATCCCACAAAAGATTTTACTGTGAAACCCTGGAATGACACAGCAAATGATGTATTATCACATAAAATGATAGTTTACAGGGGAAAAAGAAAATTCTACTTTCCTATTTCTGAGTTGCACCTGGCTATATTTTGGGAGTGAGAGGAGGTGAATAATAGTAATTTACACTTAGCTGCTTAACACTCAAGTATTTAAGGGATTTACTTGTTAAGTTTTTTGCATGTCTTTATAGAAATACCTTCCTTCTGTTGTAACAGAGCAACATTTTAAAATTGCATATTAAAAAATATTTTGCTTCTATTGCAAATAAAGAACACTCCAAGTTATTTCTTTCTTGATTCTCCCTGCTGTTTTTACTTTGAGGTCAGCACCAGGAATTAGAAAAGGTTTTACTGAAATGCTTGATTAACTTGATTACTAAAATCATGGCAATATTTTCGGTAAAATTAAGGATACCTAAACAAGGTTGGGTTCCACAATTTCACCAAGTAGACTCTTATCAGTTAATGCAGATTTAGAGAGGGGGAAAAAAAAGCATAATGTTGCACGGGGCTCATGGGATTCATTTGATCAACATGATTAAATTATTTCCTTACTCAGCTAGAAGGAAATTACTAGTAACCAGACATTATGTGTCTGTTAATTATGTGCAATAAGGTTCTCTGCTATCACACCAGCTCTTGCATTCATGTTCTGTGTGTCTTAAAGACATTTTCATTTTTAAAATCTAAATATTGAAAAGGGACAGCTATAATTTTCCTTCCCTTATTTAATAAATATCTAACGTGCCAAAAAGCACTTGTAAGAAGCAGCTGTTTGTCCTTCGAGTAAACATAGGTAAGTTTGTGGAGGTGACATGCCAGCATTTCACATGTTTTTGGTTGCCCCCACCAGGATTTTTTTGTGTGTGTTGCAATTGTTCATTTTTATAAATTGGATCATTTATTATTGTAAGGAATGAGAAGGACTGTTTGCCAGAAACCTGTAATTTTGCTTGAAATAGTAAATCTCCCTGATGCAAGATCTGCTCACCTATACATTGTCTTTGTGCCAGATCTACATTCTGCTCTGATAGGATTTCAAAAGGATTTTTTATAAAGGAAGAAACATATGGTACAAGAGGGGCCTTATTCTTTTCCTAATGAAATGATGGGCTTCTGTTTCATATTAAACTGTTAATAGGTCTGAAATTAGGTCTCAAAAAAGAGAATAGTGCTTTTAAAATTCTTAATATGATTCATTATCTGCAGTCAAAACCAGATGACATTTATTTTTATCCCAAAAATAAAAAAAGCCAAGCCACAAGAAAAAAAAAAAAAATCCTGGATTCAGGCTCTGATTTATCGAATGGAAAGCTCTTTAGAATCAGAGCCTGGGCTGGAGGCTGGAGGTTTTGTATGAGTTTGAGAACCTTCATATGTTTTTGAAATCTAAACAAATATTTCAAAGAAGGTGGTGTCACATTTGAAGTAAGTGATCCTATTAGGCACTGGGATACGGCTGCTTTGTTGAAGGGCTGGGCAGCATTTTATGTATGATAGTGTGGTGTACTGCTAATACACCGAGACATCACTTTCATCTGAAATGCTGATAGGACTGAACTTCTCTCATGCACTTTGGCTTTCAGTGTTAATAATGAATGAATAAAAGTTCAGAGGATAGAAGCTAAATGGATATTGTACTTTAAAAAAAATGAATTTTAACTAACAGCATGCCAAGCTACTCAGAAATGAGCGAAAGACAGTAAATGGACATATTTATTATGAGTGGTTGGGAAGGCTGTACCAAGGCATTTGTATGAGTTGTGCTGGCATAAAACACTAGGAATTTCAATACAATTAAAAATGTGTAATAATTAGAATTAATGAAGGTTTGATTACATTTTCCTGTTTATGGGGATTTGAGGTGCAATCTATTTTGTCACAGCTAGCTTCTATTGGATAGCCATCTCTTCCATACATTGCTATTTGAGATCACTGTTTTTCTCTATATCTGCCAGGAAAGTAACTGGGAATCTAAGGGGTTTTGTAGATCTTGGCATTGCCAGTAGGCAGCCTAGAAAAGCACGTTCTCTGCAAGCATCATCTGCATGATGCCTTCAGACTTTCTCCACCTGATTGTTACAAACCCCCAAGCTGCAGTGGCAGTGGTCTCTATTGACCAAGAAATCTTGTTGCTGGTCCAGATCCTCATTACCACTCATCTTCATTATTAAAATGTCAGCTCACACCTAGAGCAGGTCCAGCTCAGAGCAGTCATCAGCGCTTGTAGCATGTGGCAAGTAAGAGCAAAGAGCCAAAACAACCTGAGGTTTCATGTAAACTACCAATGGCTTCTCTTCCATAATCTGCCTCCCACCTCTAGCTGCTGGAACTGCTTAACAGGCACTTAGAGATGCTCTCAAACCTGAGTGGAAATGGTTGTATGTGAGTAAGGCTTGTGCTCAGTTGTGTCAAAGTCACAAAACAACTATCCTCAGCACTTTTTGAGGGATACAAAAAGAATGACATAGCAAAGAGCTAATCCCAAAATGATGTGTGTGTATGTGGAGAGGTACATCTGACATTCACATTAATACCAAATGAGTTCATCATGATTAATGTTATCACATTAAATATCGAAGGAATTAATAATGATTAGACCATTATTTTAAAGGGCTACCAGCATGACACCAGCTCATTTTTTAACAGCTGTAGACAGTTGGGTTTGTACTTTTTTCTCTCTGTGCATTTTCAGCCCTCACCTCCTTTGACCAAATATACTCACTTGGAATTTCATCTTACTGAATTTATGATTTTATGGCTGTGTTTCCTGTCAGGACTAAATCCAAGTCCTGATGAAGTCATTAGAAGCTTAACTATTCACTTCATTGCTGCAAAAAAGGCTGAGGCCTGATCCTGATATCCATGGACTGACAAGCACTATTTCCATTGGTTTCATTGGACTTTTATATGCCCCTTGAACCTAGAAAAAAGCTGAGTGAGTATTAGTTTGCAATCTTTTAAATGTGTTTTTAGAGGATCTTTGCTTGAAGGATACTTCTTTATGTGCATTCTTCCACCTTTTCCAAAAAAAGTCGCCTTCACAGAGATCAGTAAGAAAGTCCAAATTACATGTGTAGTATGCTTTAAATAAAACTGCTTTAACTGAGGAAAAAAAAAAAAAAAAGGTCAGATTCAGGCTTTGCAAGTAGGAAAAATGCCTGAAAGAGATGATTAAGAGCTATGTGTTTTACTGGAATTGCTGCCAACACTTGGGTAATCCACTATTTCTTGATGCACAAATAGTATTATATTCCACACTTTTAATAAAACTAAAGAAGCCAGAAGGTCTCGTAAATTATCTACTCAGTAGAAACTACCAAAACCTACTAAATCTGTTTTGAAGTAGTAATGTCATACACAGTATGTAAAAGTGGTGCATATCAAAATGCCATTTACAAAGGGGAGAAAGCAAGTATTTTTCCATTTCTAATTGGAAATTCCTATATAAAAGGATAAATTTTGTAGTATTTATCTGCTTGTCCTCACTTTTTGCCTATGCTGATTTTTTAAAGATCTTGGCTATGATTAAATTGCTTCTTGATCAGCTGCTGCTGATTAGTCATTTCAACCCTTTCATAGATATTAGGAGTTGCAGTTTGGCTGTCATTTTTTCCCAGCTTTAATTGTTAATAATTTTTCTGTGGTTGCTTTATAATAATGGCAGCTTAGGGTTTTACCTTGGCCTTTTGTTCTGCAGTATAAGAAATTAAAGAAAAGAGGATTAAACAGCTTGCAGTTTGTTATAATGTTGCTTTTCCTTTAGGTTTTCCTTCTCTGTTCAAGGCATATGAGCATCTTCATCAAAATACATCTATGTATATCTTTATATTAGGAAATTAAACATGTCAGGGGCCATTCTGTGGCAGTGAGGCTCTTGGGCACAATGCTGCTCACTTGCAAATTATTATACACTTTTACCTTCAAAAATAAGATGGTCACACAGAGGCTGCCTGTTGGGAATGGTCCTTGATCCATGAAAATACGCAATCCTCACCAAGGATTTGGCCAAGAGAATGGATAGGTTGGGTCAAAACATGCAAGGAATGCAATTGATGGTCAAGCAGCAGAAGTGATGGAGGTGCTCTTTGTAAAGCACACAAGTCCCTTGTATCACTCTTGCTGCCAAATGATGGTTCAGAGATGAATTTTTCTGCTTCCAGTGTTTGGGTCCATGTTTACTGATTTTTCAGATGGGTGATAACTTTCTCTGTCAGTTGATGTCAGTGGATAATGTGGTAACACTTTCTGTCTCTAAAATTCTTGTTGTAGAAGTCTGAACGTAAAGTTTGGGGTCAAAGGCCCCTGTTTATTACCCTCTATTTAAATCTATGCTCATACCTCATGGAAAGCATCAAAATTAAAGTGTATATTTTAGTGCGCAAACCTCAAGTAGGCTGATTTTCTGTATCAGATCAATATATTACACCTGAAAAATATGAGCCCACTTGTATTTAGCCAGATCTATGTATTACATATTAAATACTCTCTAAACTGTGCATTATTATCAAATATAAAGACAATAAAATAATGTACAATGGGGTCTTTTGTGTAGAGTAATCTGCCTGCTGGAGAGACATAGACAGTCTTGTCAGTAGTGATATAGAGAGATATCACTGTTTTTGTTGTTCCTCTGTTACAAGTGAATTTCTCTGTTCTAAATATATCTGCAAAATGTTTATAGAAAATTAAAGTTTGTGCTTTCAGGTTTGGGTGGTGTGCAAGTGGTGATCTGACTGAAGAAAAGTTCAACTTTGTGAACGTGCTTTGAAAACTGCATTGAGTTCCACTGGTATGTTGTACAAAGACAAGGTATCAAGTCTGCTAGGAGTATTTTGAATTATTATAATGTAGAATCAAACTCCTATGTGCATGCTTTAGTTCTGGTTGGTCATTTTATTTTGCTAGAGGAATGCCTCGAGGTTCCTGAGAGATTTCTGCTCCTCGCAGCAGTAGGCTCAGTGTAGGGAGGATACCTCAAAAATATATTCTGCTTGACTGCCATCTGGACTGTGGCATCAGGAAATGGGTTGGAGAAGGCTGAGTGTGGTGAATGTTTCACCAACATGGTGAAAGAAAATGGTGTGGCCAGGGTGTTGTCTCAGGACTTTGCTTGCCTGGTTGGTGCCAAGTGTTGGTTGTCTGAACGCTTCTAAGGACCGTGGAGGACATCAGTGTGAGTTGTGTCACTGGCTCCAGGGGAGGCAGACATTCCATGGCTCCAGCACTTGTCAAATCTTATGTTATAGAGGAAGGTTTAAATGTGTGACAGCAGCACCAAACCACTTTGTGTCATTTGCTTGACAGGAGAGACAGGCGATGGCAGCCTCTGCTGGTGCCACATGTGTGTTGGCAGAGGACCCGTGGGGCTGGGACCTCCATCTCCCCACACTAATGTGGCAGATGCTCTTGACAGGCTCACCTGCCCCCGTGTCTTCCCTGCAGTGGGTCAGCAAGACTTATAGCAGTCTAGACTGGGAGAGTGTTACCTACTTAAACTGTTTTTCTGACTTAATAAGAATTTTTCATCTATAGCAAGCCAGTTTAAAATATTGTCTATACACAAACAGTCATTCTGAATAATAGGCCTGCACACAGTAAATGTCAGCTCTTTAAATCACAGAGGACTTCGGAAACGGAGTAGAGAATGCTTCATAACAGTTTAAACTTCAGCCTCCCATTTATTATGTATGTGTTTATAAATCTCTAAGGGGCACTCTTTTCCCTTCTGGGAAGCCCAAAGGAGCAGAGTTGTTTGTCAGCCTGGCTGGGTGGTGCGTGGTGCTGTGGTTGCTCCTTTGCATTCTGACCCCATTTGGTTTCAAGGTTGGTATCCAAGGTTGTGCCTGAGGAAATTTTATTTTCTTTTCTCCTAATAGCAGCATATAGGACCTTTTATTTGTAGGAAGATAGTACTGGCAGAACAAAAAGTGGCGAGGGGTCAGCAGAGCACTGTTGTGCTGTGTTTTTCTTTTTAAGCTGAGCATGAGTGATCACCACTCTCAGAAAAGAGCTCTCCGTTTGCCACAGAGGAAGAGTGTAAAGGTATCTTGCTCAGCCATGGCGTTGAAAAATTTCTTCAGCATTCCCATCTATCTTGGTTAGTATGAATACTTTAGCATTAAATGGAGAAAAGGAGAATCCATCAATAGTTAATAACTGACCTTAAGATAGGAATTCAAAGTTCACTACAATTAAACCCAAGTGTCAGCAGAACCCACAAGGGAGGCTATCAATATATTTGACTATACCCACGCATAGATGGCAGATATAAATTCTGTGAGGAAAACGACTGTGCATTATTCCTAATAAAAACATATCCTTGTACTGTCTTACATCACAGACAAAACACAGAAGTTCTGTGTTATGAATGATAGTAGGAGAAAACATACTGAAGAGCAAATGTGATTCTGGATGGAATTTCATCACATGACTCTATTGTAAACCAGATGTTTGTCAGATTCGGTGGGAGACTGTATCCATCTTGAAATTTTTAATAAGGTTACATAAAGGATTAAAAGCAAACATTTACAATACATAGGATTTAAAGATAATTCTATTTCTCTTAAATTGGTTATTTGCTTGGTAGATAATTAAAAATATTTACATAATCTATCTATGGTGCAGTGCACCTCATGGATGGCTTCTTTCATTATGATGTTTGATGTACATCCACAGCATTAGAAAAACAAAACATAAAGAGACTGTTCC
This sequence comes from Drymodes brunneopygia, assembly GCA_013400955.1. Taxonomy (NCBI): domain Eukaryota; kingdom Metazoa; phylum Chordata; class Aves; order Passeriformes; family Petroicidae; genus Drymodes; species Drymodes brunneopygia. Next base: position 240,448 of record VZTZ01012593.1, read on the forward strand.
ACAGACATAAACAATACATGTGATATAAAAAATATGCTCTATTATTGAAAAAAAAAAAAGAATCTGCAGCCATATCCAGGAGATCTGGGGTAAGATTCTGATGCCTGGAAGAGAGAATTACACTTCTCTATGAAAAACAGTGATGGCCTCAACTGCAAGGGAAGCTGGCTCTGGGTAGAGTGTAGATAGGTCATTACTCTTGCTGCTGCAACTGTTTTTTCCTTCAGTGTCTTTCCCCTTCTGAGAAAGGAAAAGGGGAGAATAAAGCTTGAAAAAAGGACAGAGGAATGGGAGAAAGGGAATCTTGGGTTTGTAGCTGAGACTTCATAAGAGATTTCTTTGCATTTGCAAATTTGTTCATGCCAGCTTCCTTTTTAGACCTGTGGTCATTTTTGTGGGACTACATTCAAGGCCACTAACTCTCAAGATTATTTTCTCTAGTATTCTTCTTGTTGGCAGACAATTTACAAGGAAACTTCATGGCAGGATGTATCACATGTACGCAGAGATGTACACATCAATGCTGCATCGGTAGAACACTACACTGGCCTCAAAAAAAAATGCTGAACAAACCTATGTGATGGGTGAGGTTTTTAAATGAAATCATATTTCAAAAAATAGGAAGATTAATTCATCATACTTCTTGTTTTATTTTGGGAAATATTCTTTCACTCAGTGGATTTCTGGTTCATGGGGAGCAGGGAAAAGGTAAATTAAACTAGGAGAATAGGAGAATAACTTTTCCTTTGAGATTCTCTCCTGTGTAGCTACAGGATGTGTAAGTTCACTTGGACTTCAGTTATGATGTTTTAATACACTAACAGACTTATTGGGAATGGTAGCTAATATCTGTTGCACTTTGATCATTCCTGGTACCAACAAAGTCTGATGAATACAGAATGTCCACGAAGTCAGAGGACAGTATTAATGTTGAAATATAACATACTAAACTCAGGAAGTTGGTTGCTCAATGTGGTGCTAATTCAACCACATTATGGATCATTTATAGCCTAGATGGATTATTACAAATGAAAGATATTGCTGATGATTGCTATAGCCAAGTTAATGATGTGATAGAGGTGTTGACGCTCACTAGCTGTATTGTGCAGCTGTAGCCCATTGTCACACTGCTCTTCTGGCTGCCTCTTTCACCTCCCCAAGCCCTCATGCATGGCATAGCCTGGGAGGGCTCAGTATTGCCAACTCAAAGAGCAAGGAGATGTTAATTTTTCTTGCTGCATACTTCAGCATGCAAGAGGGATTTCTAATTCAGAGCCCTTAAGTACAGTCTTTAATAGAAAAAAACCTAGGTACCACAAACTTCTCAATGGAAGATAGCAAAAGTTGTCTTTTAGTACTCTGAGTCATGGAACATGTTTTTTCTCATTTTTTGCTTGGAACAGGATAGGTTTGGGACTATGATGCATGTACAGCTGGGAGAGAGAAAGAAAATAGGGTTACTTGAAAATTGTGAAAGTCCTGAAGACTTGCTCCAGAAGATTTCCACATCTGCCTCCCTGATACTGACCAGATAGTCCCCATCAGTGTAGGAGATACCACAGGTGTTTCATGAGTATACTTTTAGTATTTGTCCAGCAAACCCTCTACATTCAGCAACTAAGTAAGATGGGCCTGGCCATCAATGTCTAGGCTTACATTTAGGCTTGATAAACAACATCACAATTGTTCTGTTGAGATACAAAAATATATCTCAAAAGTTCAAAGCAGGACAATTGCTAAGAGGTATTTCTTGTATTGAATAATGTCATTTTAAAGCCTTGAGATTGTCTTCGAGAATGTTACCAAGTTTAAAATGTCAGCCAAGATCAAAGCATAGTGAAAAATGTAATGCTGGAGAAGAGAATCAGAGGTGGCAGGTAGGGGACCCCTGCTAGGAGACTGTGTCCAGATCCTGTGCCCACTTATCCCTCGCTCTGCCCCTTGACCATGTCAGCTAATCTCATTTTAGAGACATAACACAGGAAAAGATAAAACATGAAATAGCTGTATCTGACTTACTTTGAATGTCTGTCAAGTTTCATGTCTTTTAAGTCCTCAACAGATTTATTTCACTTGTATCAGTCACTCTGTGACAGGTCTACATAAATCAGAAAGCAGTCTGGGAGAAGGTCCTTCAGTTGCCAACTTGCCTGTATCACAGATCCCCACAGAGTACATAGTTATACATGTATATGCAGAAGAGATTTGAGATTCAATATAATCATCAAGGAGTGTTGCTTTCCTCAGAGCTAAATACCCAGAAGAGCTGGATGAAAAGGTTAGACTTATCTGTCTGGTGTTTTGAGTACAACAAAGGATCTTGTCCATTCAGGCTAGATAAGGTGCAATTTTAACTGCATGGGTCAAATATTCCAAGTTCATTTACCAATTCACTGGGCAAATGTCACAAGTTCCAGATAGTACAGAGCGATGCAATCTATCAATACTTAAGCATATTGGAGGGGGAGCATCATGGCTGGAAGTGTTATTTATTCAGTGAAGCACATGCTAAATTGAACAGCATGCTTTGGATAGAGAGAGTGGGGGTCTACTACTCATCTTTCCAACGAGCTTTTTTATTTCCATGTAGAGAGATTTTATACTCAAAAGAACTGTAACAAAAGCTGTTTAGACTCACTTGCCATCCAAGTGTATAATTTCTCCCTGTTAGACTGCGAAGTCTTAAGGAAAACAAGTTTTTGCTAATAATTTTCAGTTCAGATTGGACCTGTGTGGGCTTATAAGGTCATTCGCTTGACTGAGCAACCACGGACGTTACACAGTGGGAAGTGGGCAGGGCTAGTGCTTGACAGCTGTTCTTGGGAGTGATGGCCATATGTATCCCTTGCCACAGGACTGGTTTTCTGATTGAGATCATTCATTTGTGGAAACACTTGCCTGCACTCTGAGGGATGATGCTGTAAATTCAAAATAACGTGGAGATGCATTTGGTTTACACGGGCGTGAGCGGGCTCTGCTGGTGTCTGCCTGACAGCTCCAGCTGGCACAGGGTCAGATGTCCCTCTAAACCTTTTCCTTCCACCAAGGGGCTATCATTACCAGGAAAAGGTGCAGAATAGTGTCTTCTCTAATCAGCAAGATTGCATTTATATTCTCCCAATAAAGCCTTTTCATTGACTTAGTGGTATTGCATGTCAGTGAGCAAAGCCTGTGGTCAAGTAATGCGCTGGGACCTGTGTATGCTTTTAGGAAACATATTTTTTGTGTCTTGCCACTCTCTCTCCCTTTTTCTTTCTCCCTTGGTCTGACTCATCCAGTTGTCTTGTAAGCTTTGTTATCACAGAGAATGCCTTTTATGTGCCTAGCTACAGTGCCTATCAGAATGATCCTGTTTGATATCTTCATGTAACAGATGAAAATAACCATGCACACAACAACCTTTAAAGGCCTTTGCTAAGGTTGCAAAGTAAGGTAATGTGAGATTCATGATTGCCTGTACACATTGAATTCAGCCTTCTTGTGCATATGTGTCAAGATACAATCTTTGGTGATGTGTTCACTCATTATTTCTTCCACAAGCCACTTCCCTAAGCCATAAGCTTGTTCTTCTGACTCACTTGCTCCCTGTACTTTTCTAGGTCTTTAAACTAGCATCCTGAAAGGACTGAAATGCTATGGTGACAACATTCATATGAGCCATCAGTGTCCTTGGGAAGCTCAGGATGCATAGCATTCTGAAATATTTGGTGGTTATTTTTAGAGAGCTAAAATCAAAAAAGTCAAATTTTACTTAGAGCTAGCTGAGCAGAGCATAATCAGTCTGTGAAGCAAATAGGTTCTCCTCAGGTAGTGCTCCCATCACCAGGATAAGGCTTCATGCTCTGCAGAGCTGAGGCAATCTCAGCAAATGTCCAGGGCAGGTTCTTACCTACTCTCTCTTCTGCCTTGTGTATTGTGCCAAGATAAATGGCTCATCAACCTTTAGGGGACAGAGACAACACTGAAGTTACATGATACTGGTGTGTTTTCACTTGAGACTGTCAATATGGGTACGTTTTGAGTTGGTTCTCTCCTGTAGCTGCAAAGTGTCATGGCTGATGCGAGAGAAGGCAGTTCCTCTGCACTTACAGGTAATTATCACGTTGTTGACACAGTGGAAATGCAAGCAGTCTGCTCTGTCTGCTGCTTAGCAGATATCCAGGATGCCGTCTTTAAGCAGTTCCCTTTCTCCTTCCACTATCCTTTCCCATTTACATGTTTTCATAATTTTCTTGATTAATGCTCCCCAGTATCTCAGAGGTTCAGAGTGACTATCTGGACAACTCATGTTCCATGAGCTTTGTCTGTCCATGACTTTTGGGTCTCACACAGCTTTTGCCTGATTGCCCTATAATAAGAAAACTGGAGAATCTTTTCAAAGGGAGAAGATGTAGTATTGCTAACATCTAATCCTTGTATGCAGCTGGAATTTTTCCTGTTCTTGAATGCTTGCCCAGAATCCACTTTAACACATGGAAACAGTGAGTAGCTTCATAATTGGCTATCCAACAGTATAGTTAACACCAGCTTGTTAAATAGAGGCATGGAGTCAAGCTTGCACGTCTGTGGGGCTTCATTAAGCCTTTATTTCCATTAGCACTTCAGTCCACAGCATCTGTAAATTCATAATTTTAATCCCCACTTTTTAGAATTAGCAGTGAGTGATACACTAAATCCAGCCTGATTTTGCCTACTCTTGCAAAGGTGTCAAACTGCTATGGAAATAAATAAAACAATTTTTCATGAAGTAACCATTGGACATGCTGGGGTTCTTTTTTGTAAAGCTGTTGTCTTTTATCAACTGGTTTTTCAATGGGGTTTTGAAAAGTCATTCCTAATTGTGTAAATTACAGAAAATAATTGGCTTTCCGATTTCACAGCTAATCAGGAGAAAAAGGGAAGGGGGGAAAACCCTAGATATTTCAAAGACAATAAGTGCACTTGATGTAATGGTCTATGATTTTTGTCTTTTTTTGTTTAACCCAGGACTGAAGAAACAGATGGTAAGATTTTCTAGGAAGCTTAAAACAGAAGCCAAGCTAATACAAAACTGTGCAGCTATCAGACAGGGTAAATCCATTCTGTCGCTTTCTTTTTTTTTTTTTCCAAATCACAACCCATCAAAAGAAAGGTTTAGCTTCATAAAAAGATATTTACCAGGAAGCTTTTTGCAAAGAAGAAGGGCATGCTTTGTTAAACCAGATGCATTTTATTTTTCCTGGAACCAAGATTTATGAAAGCAGTATGCTCATATTTCTCCATATACAGTAATTGGAACTCATTATGCTAATTGTATTTCCATTATCACTAATTAACAATCATAGTGACCTGGCCCACAGTCTAATTTGTCTTTAATCTGTTTTTGTATAGGGAGTTTTACCCTGTAATTTCAAGGTGATAATTCTATTCAGCACAACTTTATTGAATAGTGAAATGTAATATTTGTAATATTTAGGGCTGTTCCCATTCAGATAGTTCAAAGGGAACGGGAAGTGAATTTATACCTGTCCATGCTGCTGTGTTACTCTATCTGCCTCCCTCTTGCACTCTGTTTAACCTACCTGTGTCTAACTTAACCTGTATGCAGCTTATCTAGAGTAACTGGAGGTTGGTCAACACTTGCTGATGAGATTTGTGAGCTGTGAAAGAATGTGTGTGTGTGTGTGTTAACTCATGGATAAATCTGTGGGAATTTGCCATTTTTCACTTTGTGGCACTTCACCTGCAGGAAGACAGGATTTTCCTTAAATGGTGTTTCTGGTGTAGTATAAAACACTTCCTATGTCCTGAGGGGGAAGAAAACTTTCTGAGTTTAGCATGAAAAGTGTTGTGGTCTTTTTTTTCCTTTTTACCTAAACAACAACTAAAGACTTGTTTGCTTTTTCTCCAGGGCTTCCCAGCATTCAGACGTTTCAGGGTTTTTTTCTGCAGTCTCAGTGTAAGGGAAATGAGCAGTGCTGTGCCACTGGGGTTTTGCAAAACCTGCTGTACTGCTCATTCCTCTAGAGTCAGTGTCACAAAAACATTTTCAGGGACTTATTTCAGGCAACCTGCCTGGTTTTTTCTGGTCCTGCCCACATACTGCTCTTTTCCCTTTGCTGATTCACTGGCTGTGGATTGCTGCTGATGTCATATTGTTCCCATCTTACCCACTGATTGACTGACACCAATAATACTGTGCTATGCAAGCCCCTCCCTTAAATCTTTGGTTTATTTCTTGGCTTCCTGTCCACACAGGGTGCCGCCTTTCAGTGAGGTGGGTACTAAATTTGTCTGATAAGCTATATTATTGCATACCCTTTGCACTGCCCCTGGTGTGCTTTGCCATTGAGGACTTCAGAAGCTGGGAGTGACTCTAATCTGAGCCTAATTTTTCTGTCCCAGGAACAGCCCAGCTCTCTGAGCAAAAAAATTGTATAATTTGGTTTCACTGTAACTTAAAAGCTTTACATCTCTTGTTGATTTGTTGATTTTTGCATGAGTATGTATATATATATATGGTGATATAAATATATACAGCTTTTTCTCAACCAGTTATTTTCCCAATTATTTTCTTTTGTTGCAGCTCTTTTCCCCAGTGCCTTGGTTGCCCTCTACATGCCACATGCCTACTTTAGGGCAAGGTGAATCACATCACTGTCAAAAATCATCTCCTTTTTTTCACACTGGAATGTGCAACCTTCCAAATCCACAAGTGAGCCCTGTTTCCACATGACCCTTCCCCAGGGAATCACTAAAGCCCACCATGCATCCCCTGGCCCTGTCCCACTTCAACTGCCTGGACAGCACAACCTTTGCATAGTAAATGCTCCTCTTTCCCCAGCACATAAATCAAAGTGTACCACCTAATCGACAAAATAATCTTAATCAATGCTTTCACCGTCTGGCTTTCCCTAGCAAATATAACTCCCTGTTGATGTTTCCCATCCTCCCTTCTGTTATACCAGATGGTGTGTGTTCCAGTCTTTTTATTATCCTTCTCTGACCACGACACTTTGCTCAGTCCAGAGATCTTCATACTGCATCCCCTGAGTGTTCTCATCAGCAGCTCTGTCCTGCTCATTGCATCTTGATGTTTCAAGCACCTTGCACTAATGACCCTCTTCTCCCCTCCTCCTTCACACTGATATTTTTCATAGTATTCATTCCCATAGGTTGATCAGCTGATACCAGTTGGCATGTGTGCTTTAACCATCACATATCCTAAGTGATCTCTGCATAAATGTTGGCAGCATGGAGACTGATTTTGTTCTTCTGAGTTACAGATTGCTAAATTCTTCAGGTTAGATTCAGAAGACAGTAACCTCTTCCTTTTCATTCTTTTTTTTTTTCCTTATAGAAGATTACAGAAGTTGATCTGCTTCACATTATCTACAATTATGTTGTTTCTGGGTAGGATGACATAACAACATAAGCATCAGTCAGAAGAACTCTACAGATTTGATTTCTGGCTTTGTCTTTCTAAGGTGTTTACTCTGAGAAACAAGCATTATGTTTGTGTTGGTAAAGGCAAAAAGCAGGGCAAGAATTTTTTAGCCAGATTCCCTACTGGAATATGGCACATTACAGAGGATGTGTTTTCTGTGGCATTCAGGGTAAACAGTGCAAAATAGGCTTGGTCTAGTGTTAGTTTAGTTCATAGGTTCTTTCTGTGCACGTACCCAAATCTTTGCTGTTCTTATCCTTCTGTATCAAAATAGAGGCATTTTATATTCTTTTTTTGCTGCAACATGCTCTCCAAAAAATTTTCTCCTTTCTTGAAGTGCTGTGGCAGAATAGCCCTCTGTGAACCTAAGATGTGTATATACAGTACATTTCACAGCCTCTTCAGAGCCTCTGCCACAGCAGCAAACCCCAGGCTGAGCAGTTCCATATTCAAGTAGGCCAGCCTTCTTTTGAACCATTTGGGTGGAGAAACACAATCTGCTGGACTTCCCGGCCATCCAGGCTGCAGTTCCGCTCTCCAGGAGAACATGCTCACTTAATACAATTTGTAGCAAATGAATTAGACATGTGGAGTTGAAAGAGAGGCTGAGTATCTAAATTGCAAAGACCACAAATCAGTTACTGAGTAGATAGATATGCTAAGTGAACGCCATTTTTCTGAAGTATCTGACAGAACTGGAAATCACAATGCAGAGTGATTTTATCACAGAGGATTTTCAATTTGTTGTTTAGAAAGATGGGTCAGTAAGCATCCACTTTATCCCTAATGACTAAAGAATGTAAATAATCTTGTTGTAACCATTTTTCATGTACATTTTCTGTCTAGATGAGGTATATTGCCTTCTAGGTATTTTTTTCCCCTATCAAGGGTCATAAAGGATTTTTTTTGGCCTCCTGTTAAAAGAGGCACTGCAGACTAATAGCTCTTTCAGTCATCATAGAGGTTGATGCAGCTAACGTTTTAAGTGGTATTGTCTGCCAGTAATACTTAATCCTATTGTCAAAGACTGCAGTGCACAGAGAATGTGTTTTCCTTGGAAAGGTAGCCTGTGGGGAAATGTAATGACTATTTAACTCTTAAGCCAAAGAAAAGACTTCACTCTAGCATCAGAAGGGTTATACCAGTTACTTATTCCAAGAAGAGCCTAAGTTTTGCCTTCTAATTTATTCCGCTTTGTAACTATTCAATAAAAATATTAAACAGCTCTGGGGATTTGTATCACACTCTTTCACTTGCAAGTTGCTCGTTTTGGAAATACAGTTCCTTGCCTTTTTTTCCTCCACTGTTCTTTTGGCTGGTGGTGAAAGAGGTCGTGAAACATTTATTGCACTCTGATACAGGATTATATGTTCAGATAGGAAAAAAAATGTGGTCTGTGTAACTCTGATGAGGTAGAACAGTTACTAGGATTTTACAAATAGAAGGGACCTTTGCAAGCTAATGGCCTATGTAACATCAGTCAAGTTATTCCCTAAAGCTTCCTTGAAGTCCAACACTTGTGACTTACCTTCAGACACCTTTTATGATTTTGTTGACACAACTTTGATTTATAAGTTTTCAGTGATGGAGCATCGATTGCAACCTTTAATTGGTTGTCTCCCCTGTAAAGAAAAAAAAAAAAAAGAAGTGCTTCATATTCTGGTTCTTAATATGTCTAATTTGAACTTCAAGCTATTGAATCTTGTTAAGCCTTTGTCAGCTAGATTGAAGAGTCATCAATTATCAATTTTCATTCCCTTTGATAATAGACACTTATAGACTAATAAATTATCCTTTAACCTTTTCTTCATTAAGCTAATAGATTGAGCACCAGGAGTCTCTCACTTCCAGGCATATTTTCCATTTTTTTGTTCATTCGTGTGGCTCTGAATTCTCTGATTTTTCAACATCCTTCCAAAGTATAAGCACCAAATGTATATGTACAATGAGTCCTCCACCATATTCAAGGATGGAGTTCCATTGTTTTCCTTATGCCTTCTTGCAATTCATATTTGTTTAGCAGCAGATCACATTAACTATCATTTTTTTCCAGCAAAGTCTCCAACAACGATTATTCTCAGTGACTTCTAAGTACCAGTTACAAGAACAGAATAATTTCCGTCAATTCAGTTTTGTTCCTGGCTATATGACCTGACATTTGATGAGTTTGAAATGTGCATTGTGGGCTCAGCAAGGCAGAGATATTACCAAACAGTCCAACTCTGAATTGCATACTTGTTGCTTCTGAGAATCATATGGCAAGGTATTTGATCCCTGCTTCGTAGAACACCAGTCTTCTTAGAAGAGAATAGACAATGAATTTTACTTTTATTTATTTAAATTAACTTATTAACATTGTGGATTATGTCCTTTAGCTGCTCAGTGGAAGTATTGATGAAAGGGATAAAAATGGAATGGGCATTTTGAGGAATCTAGAACTGCTATGTAGCCCTTCAAAGATACTGAAATAAAACTCTCCTGATAGCATAATACCTCAAACACAGTTTGCACAAACTCCCTTTTTTCTTGCATGAACTTTAAACTTTAGAAATCAAATCTCTTATTATTTTACTTGAAAATTATCTGCAAATCTGTTGCAAAAATATTCAAACTAGAGTAAAAATAAATATTCAGGGAAGGAAGGAAAACACTTTTTTCTCTGGGTCTTTATTTCTTTTGTGGAAAAAAAGCTCTATTAATTTGATTCTTCTTTTAAATTAAGACTGTGGTCAAAATTTCATCAAGTAAAGTACTTAAGCACAGGGGTTTTTTTGAGGTTACAGCACAGAGTTTATGGTTTTTCAATATTCAATGAAAAAAATTAAAAATACTCAAGAAAATTAAGCACTGAAGAGAAAAGTGAATTCAAAACAATACTGCTAAAATAGCAAAGATTTATTCAGTAATAAATTATTGTTTCTTTTGTACTTGGTTTTATAATGCCTGAGCTATGGTTCTGCAGCAGCTGAGGGAAAAGGCACTGTGTCTATGGTGGTGGAAATAGAAATTTAAATTAAAACCCCACAATCTTCTATAGCAGTAACAACTTTCAGGGCAACACACTGAAGGGTAAAAGGAAGGGAATTTTTTTATTATTTAAAAACTAACTAAATAAATAAAGAGAAAGGAGTTATTTAAGACAATAAAACTGGCCAAAAATAATCATGATTTCAGAAGAGGATTGAAAGAAAAAGGAGACACTTTAGGAAGTGCCAGGGAATTTCTGCCTCTCCAAATACCTCTTCTGTTCTATTTATTCTTTTTAAACAATGTTTAATGCATGTGTATTCCATAAAGCTTGAAAGCTTGCCTTTAGGGGCAGTAGGGCATCACTCACTATCTTTTCATGATAGTGCACTAATTTTGGCCTCCTTTATGTGAGAAATACAGGGATACACTGGAGCAGGTCCAAAGAAGGGCCACAAAGATGATTGGAGTGACTGGAGCATCTCTCATATGAAGAGAAGTTGAGAGAGATGGGACCGTGTATCCTACAGAAGGCTCAGGGAGGATCTTGCCTATGTGTATTAATACCACCTGGGGGGAAGTAAAGAAACCAGAGCCAGGGTCTTTGCAGGGATGCCCAGTGATGGGATAAGATGTAATAAGCACAAATTGAAACACAAAAAATTCTTTTCAATGTTAGGAAAAGCTAGGAAATGGTTTTTGTTTTTCCCTTTCCCTGAGGTGACAGCATCTTCATCCGTGAAGCTTTTCAAAACCTGACTTTACATGGTCCTGAGCAAACTGCTGTAGCTGATTCTGCTTTGAGCAGGTCTGGTAGACTAGGCTGTCTTCAGACTTGCCTCATGTTAAGGCTGACAGATTCTTCATCTCAGTAATGACGAAGTTCAGGGAAGATTCATTAGAAGTGTTAGGTTATTCTCTACAACAATGCTGCCTTCTTTATTATTAACACACAAAAAAACCCAACCTGAGAAGGCAGTTCCCATTTTTAGTCCTGTAGTTAGGGCAACTCAGCAGTATTACAGGGAACAAAAAACTGGTGATATCTTTACTGTGCATCTTCTAGGCTGGATGCCCAGGACCTTGCTTACACCCCCTTTCATTCTCTGTGAAAAAGGGGATGTACAGTTACATGGAGATACATTGGTCTTCCATAAATGTTAGCTCCTTATATAAAACGTAGGCATTAATATGTTATCACTGTGTGCCAACCCCAGGCCTCCATATTTTAAAAGAAGGACTTCTTACTTCATCAAGTTGTTTTGGGACCTTTCCAGAAGGAGAAAGAGAATCTTGGGATTTCTTATATAGCCTGTGTCAGCTGTAGGCTCTCAAAAGTATCGGACTGCGCCGAGGCCAGTACTGCAATGTCTGATGAGGGGGAGAGAGAGAAATTGCAATAGATTATTTTCTTGCAGGCTTTTAGGCTGAACAGCCCAGGTATAGTGTTGAAAGGCCAGTGAGGAAAGTAGTGGAAGCACCTTCCCTCATGCTGTGGAGCCTTCAGCCATCTCTCTGTGCATCTGTGCCTACAGGAAACAGGCTCTGCTTCCCTTCCTGGCTTAAGGATGCATCTGAGCCTGAAGGCCTGGGGTAAACAATCTTCAAATAACTTTTGTGTGAGTTTACAAAACTCTGAAGGAAGTCATCTGTGCTGTTGAGATGTGAAAGGCCAGCTTATATAATGAGTTCGCTTGCTATGAGAAAATAAAGGAGCAAATTAGGACTGAAACCTATAATCCAAAACAGTCAGGATTTTGTCCTGTGTTTTGTGGAGCTTATGTCTCCCTCCAGAGTTTAAAGATAGGAAAGATACTCTTTGTATTACATATGTAGAGCAGAATGTGTGGACACTTGGAATTCCCCATGCCAAATTGATGAACATTTTATTATCTTCTTTGGGAAGCATCCATAAAAAGCCAGACCAACATTTTCTGAAAGTTATGAAATAGTTATTAAAAAATGGAAATGTATGCTGTATGTATCTGAAAACTGTCTCTTGGAGCACACATGTTCTATCAAAGGGAACAAATGCATTGCAACATAAGGCTGTCACATCTGTGAAAAAAAGCTCTCAAACCTTATTTTGCTCTCCTTTGGTTTCAACTTCTATCTTAATGGAAATTTTTCTGGAGTGTAATGGTTTGGCACAATTGCAGAGCACAAGACAAAAAGACAAGAGATAAAACCTTACTTATTATGTAATGCTGACCAAGACTGTTTTATTCCTGCTTTACCCACATCTTTGTCCATTACTGCTCTACAGACATATATGAAGAGGATAACTACATATACAGAGAAAATAAACTAAATTCTGTAAATTGTATTCTGCTGTAATTCATAAATTTAAATGTTTCAGAGTAACTTGTTCTCTTTTATTCAAGATCAACAAACCTCTAAATTGCAGTCGGTGAGAAAACCTGCCTCTTTCTAAATGGTCAGATAATTGTACATGGAATGTGTTTAGGAGTTTCAGCTCTTTCTCTTTTAGATTTTTCATCACTGCTGTTTAAAGCTGTCAAACTAATATGGAGAGGCTCACCTAGGAAAACCATCCAAGATGGAGCACTCCAACAGCCTAGCACATATCTCTGACTGCATGCTGAAAGTCACAGCAAAGCTTCATTCAGATCTTCCTGTTGCTAGAAGTTGAGGATAATTAATTAGATGCGCAGCTTATGCTGATTAGCTGTGAGGTGGCAAGAGAGTTGCAGTGATTTCCACTGTGCAATATTGGTGTGCAGTTCAATTGCTGACCACTGAAGAGCATGTGTGCTTCTCTCTTCCTTAAGATCAGCTTACTGAAATTTCCAGGTTGGGCTAGAATAGCGTGCAGCTGACTTATTTGGATCAGCAAGGAAACAAGGAGGGGTGCATGCCTGGGTTGCATGTTGTCACTGAGTCTTGAATGCAGAAGATGCCCTTATTGTGCTCATCACAGACCAGATTACTGAATGGGGAAATACTTTTCCAGAATCCTTGTGTGCAGGTTGTGGGGTTGACAGACAGCTAGATGTCTTTGAGTTGGTTTTGAAAATCATTCTTCAGACATTTGAATATCAGATCTCTAGCTATCCACCAAAGAAAGTAATGACCCCTATTCTTAGAGATACTTAGGGTGATTTATTGCCTGTGATACCAGGTATAGTGATGATGGGCCTCAGACATGCTGCCCAGTTTCAGTTGTTCAAAATATCATTAAATGGGCTTTGAAAATGTTCATTTGTTAGCTTACAAGAGTAATTCACACACCATTTTTTCCTGGTTGTCTTCTCATGTGTGTTCTGGCTGGGGGCTATCCTTTTTTAAGGTGCAATTTTTCCAACCATCAGGGTTATAATATATTTAAAAATAAGAAACAAAAATGTTGCCTTAGGGGGTTTTGTGGGTTTGTTTGTTTTTTTTCCTTCTGAAGTTTCTTGATTCTAGATGCTGGATTCTCAAGAAATACACATGGAACCTTGAATCTTATAATGAAATATCTGGCAGCAGAGGTGATTACTGCTGACCTACTGCTAGGGACCAACTTATAGATGTGGTGGCCTCTGTATCACATTGCTGTGAAACATCTTGTGGGCCTCCTCTTTCTATGGGCTCTGTTGGGAGCCAGAAAGTTTCCTTCTGAAAGCCTGAGCAGATAGGTCATATTTGAAACCTGACAGCATTGCCACTCCCCATTGCAGACTGAATCCAGTTGCATTCCTAAGGCCACAGCTGTAAAGCAAGTTTGTGGTTTTATTTTTGCTCTTTTCAAGCCATATTTTTAGTGCTCCCTATAATAAATCTTCATGTTTTGATTATGTGTAAAAAGACAGTGACTAGAGACAGAACACAGCACTACCAAAATAAACTCACTTAATGCACAACGGTCCTGCCACAAGCACGGACTCCTCTCTTTGCCTAAACTTAATCTCATTTGAAGTGGTGCAGAGAGAAACATGGGCAGAAAGGAACAGCCCTGTCCCAGTGAAAAGCAAGTAAAATTAAAAAGGAAGAGCACAAATATATATGCTGGCAAAATGTGCACAAAGGGTTGCCCAGCAATTCTGCAGACTATTTGGGCAGTCTGGGGACTGCATTCTGAATTAACTTGAGGAAGAAGACAGAGCCGGTAACGTCAAGTTCTTTAATGTGGCAAGTTGGCCACTGTTTCCAAAGGCTCAAAGTAGCAATTTACTTTCATAGAAAATGAGTCACTGGGAGCCACCAGCACTGAGACGTGGCCATGGGGCAGGGGCCTGTGGAATGGGAGGGGATGATGGAGGGCCAGGGTGCCTGATTTTCGTGCCCCTCGCTATGAGAAAGACATTGAGATGCTGGAGCAAGTCCAAAGAAGGACAAAGAAGCAGGTGAAAGGTCTGGAGCACAAGTCTTACGAGGAGCAGCAGAGGGAGCTGGGGAGGCTCAGCCTGGAGAAGAGGAGGCTCAGGGGAAACCTTCTACAGCTATCTACAGCTCCCTGAAAGGATGGTGTGGTGGGTGTTGATTTCTTCTCCCAGGTAATAAGGAACAGGATGAGAAGAAATGGCCTCAAGCTGTGTGAAGGGGCTATTACACTGGCTATTATGAATTCCTTTTCCTCACACAGGGTTGGAAACCATTGGAGCAGGCTTCCCAGGTGAAGTCACCATCCCTGGAAATGTTTAAAAAACATGCAGGTCCTCACTTGAGGACATGATTTAATGGTGGACAACGTAGTGGTGCTAAGCTGCAGTTGGACTTGATCTTAAAGGTCTTTTCCAACCTTAACTATTCTATGATTCCAATGCCACTGCTCAACATTTGATGGCCAACATGGATTATCCTGGGGTGCAGGCAGTGTGGGGATCCCCAGGGCTGGGTGATGGCTGCAGGAGCTCTGGAGGATGTCACTGTCCCAGGAGCACAGCCAGGCTCTGGGTGTCTTGCTGGTTTCTCTGAGCTCCTCATGACCTGTGCCTACGCACTAGATGATATGTTATAAACCTTTTCAGAGTGCATTTGGTGGTGCCAAGTACTTGGGTTGAGAGGGAAGTGGTTTTGAATTCTAAATGCCTTTGCGTTAGGCTGCATTTCTAGAAGCACTTAGTAAGCCCTATAGAAAGCAGAAACTTTTGAAATCTGCAGTTCTAAGTGAAGTTCCAACATTTTTGAAAAATACTTTTTAGACCTTTTCCTCTAGAAGAACTTTCTTGGACCAAGAAGATTTCTCTTTGTCTCTTTCAGCAAATGTAATCACACTTGTCAAGTTCAAGTCTTAGCTCAAGTCATATTTAAATTCTAATTCTAAAATTCTAATTTTGCTTCTCCTTTCTGTGTTTATTTACACTTTCAGTGTAAAGCTCAGGTTTCTGAAATCCAGTTCAATGATTTTTCATGCTTCGTATCAAATAGTGAGGACGGGGCTGAGGCCAAAGGAATGTTTTTTCATTTTTTACTTGGGAGGTGGGGAAGGTCTATTTGGAAATTTCAGGTTTATTCTTTATTAGCTTTTTCCTAATGAATAACTGAGTACATTTCTAGTTTGAAATACACGTTTTTTTCTATCCCTTGTAAAGCAGATTTCCTTTTTCTCCCATATCCACCTCTAGCACCTTTCTGTTTTTTCAAAGATTTAACTTCCCAGAAGCTCCTAGAATTATATATCTCATTCATAATCTCTAAATTAACTAGAATCTCTATTAAACCATAAGTAAGGTACTTACTTTAGAAATATGTGTTCAAAGAAACCACTAAACTTCATGGCTCTATCAGTGTGTACTTATCTCCTAATGGTATACGTGTTTAATATATATGTAAATAAGAGTTATTAGCAGAGATTGCATGTTTGGCTATAGCTGTGGGTACCAGAAGATTACCCTGGGGATCTTTTAAACTCTTCTTTGTTTTACTCTACATGAGAATGATAAGATTTTTATTGAATTAAATTTAGTTTTATTTAAATTATCTTGATGTGTACCCAGAAAGTGTCCGTTTAAAGGAAAATGTGAATCTGATTTCAGAGACTCAAAATGGATACTTTTATACTTCTCTTTGGCCACAAGGGAATATGACAGGAATATTTTATTTCAGTATCACCTTATTAAGTAAGAGTTGATACAGGAAGTGTGATGTGCCCTGTGATTTGAAATGGATATTTTCTAACCTTTGGAACAAACTGTGGAAAGCTCTCCATATATATCAGTTCTTGGGCTGAGTTAGAGTAGATATTTTTTGTCACCTATTTCTGGTGTCCTGGCAGTATTTTTCCTTATCAAACCCATAAGTTATGTCATACCTATTTCTGTTCTTCCTTTGAATCAGTCAAGCTTGTGGGTTTGGTTATTTTTTTCATTAGCTGTTTTACAGTGTCACTTCTATTCCTTACATTTGTATTTCTAGAAGAACTTGTGTGACATTTTTACATGCTTAGCACCTGCAAAAACTGGAATTTATGAGCTCACATTGCATACAACAACCATACCTACATCTTTGATGTTCACTAACTGAACTTGGAACATGAACATTTAAGCAATCTTAGCACAGACAGTCCAAAAGGGGATGTGAAAGTTAAAATAGGTGTTGCAGGACATAGGTCTGGACAAGCATTTAAAGGGCTGTTTTGGACATGCTGCTGCAAAAGATATTTTAGTAGGGTGGAAAAGCACAACCAACTACCTTGTTCTGCTTCTGCATTGTTCATGGCTTCCCTTCAGAAAGGATGTGAATGAAAGCCAGCATCTCAGGGCTGGTGGGTTAAGAAGGATCTTTCTCACAAACCTGAGGCTCTCTGGCACTCAGGGCAATAGGCCTATTTTCCAAAATTTGGGAAAATTGAAAACCATATGATTATATGGGTAAAATGTCTGTTTTGACTGTTCTGGATTTTTTGTTTGGTTTTAGTTTTTATTATATTTTTCTAGGTCAGGTAGAGGAGGCAAAAACTCGTTCATACTGCAAAGACTGACAGTTCAGATATGCCAGGGAGGAATGTGTAAGAAAAGCCTGGAAAGGATGCTAACGATGTGGTGGGAGCTGGGTGCTGCACAGATGAGGTGGGAACACCACATCTTTATTAAAAAGAAAACAAAACATTGGAAATTTGTGTTTCATCTGTACCATCCTCATGCTCAGTTAGGAGGATGCCCTGCAGTCCTCAGGCCATGCGTGTCAGGCTGATTGGGGCAAATCCTGCTGTGGAAGAGCACAAATGGGAGAACAGGAGAGCAAGACAAGCATCTATACCATGGGTGCTCTATACCACATACTGACTCAGGCACAGGAATAGCCTGGTGTGTGAGTGTCCCCAGCATGGGATCTGCCTCACCCATGGCAGGCAGCAGAGCCACCAGTGCTTCCCTACCTCCATGTGTTTCTTATCCCTGTGGCAAGAGTTTGTTCAAACTCACTGTTCCCTTGTCAGCATTGGCAATTCTGCAGTGCTGAAAAGAAGCTGAGAATTAGTGTGTCTATATTGCTAGAGTTGCTGGCTCTTTCTTATAGAAAAACATACCTGTTTGGATTAAAAAAACCAAATTTTATAAGTGACGTTGTAGCCAAACCTCGAGGCTGCACCAACACCACCACCCTCGTGAGAAATTTTAGCTCTCCATTATCAGGTTTGCTAAGTGTAACTGGGCTGATTGGGTTCTTCTTCATTCAAGGTTTTTGGGTAGAATTTCAGCTATATAAATGTCCCTCCTGCGTCAGATTAGATCTCACTATCTAATCCAACTTGATCATTGAAATTACTTGGATTTTTTCCTCTCCTTTTTCCTGACAATTTTCTTTTCTTTCCAAACTGTTGCCTTTGAGAACTTTTCAGTTGTGGAAAATACTTCTTTGCATAAATAGATAATGAAAATTCTAAGAATTTCAAGTTTGTTTTGAGACTGACTTAAAAAGAAGGGTAATCATTTTACAATATGTTCCAGAGTAAAAATTGCAAAAGAACACCTATCAACTGATATGGGAGGATTGAAAAATTTTATTTTTCTGGGATATTGTGAAATAAAACAAAATAATTAATAAAATTTAAATAAATCAAATACAAAAATCAAGGTTAAAATAAATTAAAAATAAACACTGATGGATCAAGTGAAATATTTTTTCTTTAATTAAAAGGTTTTGATATTTGTAAAATAAATATTTAGACATAAGTGTCATGGATAGGAATTAGACTGTCTTTATAAAGGTTTACTTTAGAACATTTTTAAATACTGTTGAAATTATCATGGTGGACTTTTTACCATTTTCTTCTTTTTTTTTCCCAAAGTGGAATGTTCTGCTTAAAATCTGTTTTTCCTTCATGCAGTACTTCAGTCCAAAAAGTATCTAATGCCAACACATCAATTTAGTGCTATATTTAGTGCAATTTAGTCACTTACTGAATTCTTCTCACCTTAGTCATGGCATGCCCCTGATGAGGTCAAGGGTTGGATTTGAGCAGTCAAGCAAACATATTTTGGCCATTTTTTTAGTGCCTGGATCAAAAATCCCAAACTATCTGGATGTGAGAGACCCAGATGAGTCACAGGAAACAATGCCTCATTGCAAATGAAAGAGAAGTGACCCCTCCAGTTACATGAAAAAAATTAGTGCACTAATTTCTGTGCACTTCTGTTTGTTGTACAGTGATTGTTTCCTTCTTATTACTTCATTTGGGTGTATCAAACCCATGTAACTGGGAGAAGAATATGGCTTTTGTTGTGGATGTTACAAAGTACCGATGCCTATGTGGCTGTGCCTTTTCTGGTTTGGTGTTACCAAATTAAGTGTCAGTTTGTGAAATATTTACTCTATCTGCAGAGCAGATGGACTGAAAATGTTCGTGTGAGTAAATATTTGCCATATATGCACTGCACAATCTGGCTTCATCCTTGCTTTTACTCTATAATTTATGCTTTTTAAACAGCAATGGAGAAACCTCAAAAGATTCAAAGGTTCATTTGGATTTTCATAAACACCAAAAGCTTGGATGCTTTTCTTTGCCTCTTTGAGTTACACAATTTCTGTAGGAAATTTGGTGAAAGCACTGTAGTTCAGAATTCTAATTCTTCTGTCTGAGTGCAGAAAAAGTGGGATAGCTGCAAGTTAACATGGACATTCACTGAATATATTTAGACTCCAATACATAGTACCATGTACATTTGGGTCAAGTATGATGTTTAAGATAGACAATCCCATTTTTGCCTAAAAAATCTCATCTGGTGTTAGTGTGGTGTTTGTTATTGTTTTTTAAATACTTAGTTCTGTTCAAGACCCTATATAAGAGAAATTGCATTTGGCTACTGTCAGTTGAATATGTCACCTACAAACTCATTTACCCTCTCTTTTGCTAGAGAAGGAGAGTTTCAAAGCACATTCACCAAGAGAAAGAGGAGAGAAATAGGAAAGTGTTGGGGTTTTTTTTGATTATACTTCTAAATTATTTTAGTCTGAAGATTTATTAAAAGGAGAAGAAAACCCCCTAAAGTTCTGAAGGAATATTTACATAACATGCCTGTAACTCAAGCTGTGTTTAATGAGAGGTGCTGTTTTTTTCTGCCATGAGGGCTAGAGTCCAATGAGTGATAGCTGTGAAAGAGGTCACATACATATTCATCAAATTCGACATGCACATGTAAACTGGTTTTAATAGGCCATGACAGCAGAAGTTGTGTCAGGCAAATAGCTGCACATGTGCTCATTCCCTCGACTGGCATATTTAGCCATTATCACTCTGGTATCCATGGATGAAATATTAGCTTGTTAACTTAAGACCATCAGTTGTTGCTGATGCTTAGTGGCAACCAAAAAAGCACAGATTCCCTTTGCAACTTTATTATATACAGAGTTAGTACTGAATTATTACAATTTCATTGTAATATTTCCATTTCCTTTCCTTATTTATTATGGAGGATATTTGTAAGTGATAAATCGGAATGCAGCTACAATATAAATAAAGGGACTATTGATTCAAAATACCCCAAGGATTGAACTCCATGAATGTCTTACACTGTGCTTCTGATTGTACATTCAGAAAGGACAACGTTGCTACAGCATTAATTTTTCCATGAGTGCATAGCAGCATGTTTGTGTGTCGGCACACACACACACACAAAAATAAACCAAAGAAAAATACAGTCCTTCAGAACCCTCAGCACAGCAAGGGGTAAACGACCACACTCGGCCAGGTGTAAATCAGTGTGTCCACTGGATCCCACTGGGTTGTTTTGCTGAAGGTGTGACAGTTCAGTTAATAGTTTACCTCTCTTCTAGCACTAGAAAAAAGGTATACTGGGCACTCCTTTTCTCTTCTTTTAGGGGAATAGCCTCTTCCTAGGAAGGAAGTGGTGAATGGCACCTCTGTACAGAAAACAGGCTTACTTAGACAACAGCTTTGCATTTTAAGAAGCAAGGAGTGCTGTATTTTGGTCTTTTCCCCAAAGTGATGTTTTAAAACGACAGATTTTGTCTGACATGTGGGACTGGGCTGTGATGGTGTGCTTGAAATAGTGGTCCAGACTGCCACAGCATCAAATGTACCTTTGTATGATACAAGAGGGATGCATTGCTTCAAAGACATGTCTTAGTGCTATAAGGATGTTAAGAAACCTGAAGTGAGAGTTGAATAGGGAGAAAATTTTGTGCTTTAATTATGTATGCTGAGATGTGAAAGCTTTTCTTTTCGGAAGTGGTTCCCTTGCATTTCTTGAAAGGCTTTTGCAAATATTGAGAGCTAGTGAAAGCAGATGTCAAGCCAGGACAAATTGTAGTGTACTTGATTGTAATTTAAAAGTAATAAAACAAGTTGGCACTGAGCAACTCATCTCAGTAAAGAAGGAAGTAATTCCCTCTGTAAACAAGCCCCTCCCCTTCCATGTCAGATCAGAGACATATTTGCCCAGGTCATGTGGACAAAACCTGCAGGTGCACAAATGGGATGTGGAAGGTGAGTTTCAAACTCTATGCTCTCCCAGAGTGCTGGCTCATGACATGGTAGAGGAGAGATGGCAGGAAGCTCAAAATAATTTTTAGGTTTTCTTTTACACAAGGACAGTAACTGTCTCCTTGGAGACAGCACTTGCAAATTCCTGGTGCATTCTCCTATTTGGGTCACAGTTTCTCCTGTACATGGTCCATCCCCTACAAAGCTCTTTATGCCAGCTCTGTTACGAAGCTGGCCAAGGTAGCCTTATTCCCTCAGACACTCTCCTCCCTGATGGGAATATTCCCATAGTAAACCACAGCTACAGTGAATAACACCAAAGAGTCTTCTCTGGGGTTGAGGCTGATGTTTATGTTAAGAAAGCACACCTTGTCTTTGTGATTTCAGACTCTGGCACAGCTGGGAAGGCTATGGCCAGTTGAGAAACCACTACAACTGTACTCCTGGGGCAGATACATTAATGAATGACTGCCTGTGCCTTTGCATGTCTTCTACTTCTTCTATTTCATGTAAGAACACAGATGAAGGATGGCATGCTGCATTCCGTTCATGCCAGCAGCATGCAGAATCATGCCAGCTGTAAGGAGAGTCAGCTTCAAAGGGAAATACTTAAGGAAAAGTACTGTGTTTCAGTTTTGAGGGACTAATTTGAAAATTATCTGTATGCACAAAAGATGACAAGTTTAGAGAGGGTTCTTTGTGCTGATTTTTTTCTGTCTTCTGAATTTGACGATATCTGGTTCTGAGGGAATCTCATCCTACAACCGAATAATGGGCAGTGTTTGAAGGTTAGTCTTGCTCTAATCATCTAGAGGTGAAGATGGCATTAGAACCTAAAATTGCAGGCATTACACCCCGACCAAAACATTACTTAGCAGCAAGTGTTGCTACTCCAGGAAGTTCTGACACCCAGATAAACAGACATTGATTCCTGACAGTCTTCTTCATTTCTGAATTGGAAGATTCTGTTCCTTGCAGATCTCGGTTCTTGATGTACAGGTCACTGGCAGATCAGAGTTTCTGAGTCTGAAATCTTCCAGACAGCACCTTCCTAAGCAGCTCTATAGGGAGAGTCTAGTGCAAGGGGTCATGTGGGAGGCTCTTAAGTGATGAGGTTCTATAAATCAGAATAATTTAGAAGCAGAGACATTGATGTTTGACACAAGTTAATCTTTTTCTGTTTCTCTATTTCATATTTGTTGATGTATCAAGTCTGATATCAAATATTTTGAAAGAAGACCTGAGATTTCTCCAGTATTAACTGTGCAAGGAGAAGTCTATCCTATAAAAAGACTTTATCTTTTTATTAAAAAATGCACTAAGTCGTGGGAAAATATTCGAAATGAGGAATGATCTGATAAAAAACATGAGAGGCTTGGCTTTGGCTTGTATGAACTTTTCTAAAAGAGAAGGGACGTGTTTGTATATTTCTTATCAAGCAACTCCAGATTTATTTATATCAATCATTCCTGTAACATGACATGTGAAATTAGCATTGTGATTTAACTTTACATTACAGCAACAAGCAACATCATTTTTGATCTTGTCTAGATGAAGGGCATGTTTGTTAAAAGTACTTTGCAATAAATGGGAGGACTGGCTGTTCTTTAACAATGCAGAGTGTAGGTCTTGGTTCATCTGGGTTTAGGAGCACAGTTTTTTATGGAAGCCAGAAGAAAGTTTTTCAAAACTTCCTAATCATATTCAGAAACCTGTCCCCAGAGCAGGACGATACTACACTGCAGCCTTTGACACAATGCAGCTTTTGAGGTTTTTCTTCAGTTTTCTGATCTCAAAATCAACTTCCCATCTTGAATATGCAGTAAACACTTGAATTTCATTCATTCCAAAAGGCAAATGCATCTGAGTTGCAATCATTGCTATTTATTTGATTTTTTGTTTGTTTGTTTGTTTCTTTTCTGACAAGCTGTTTAACCTCTTTATTGATGTGCTGAGTTTATTAATTATGTGCATGTGTGGGGGACTGGGGGTGAGCTGGGGTCTCAGCATTTGCAACTGGAAGTCTAGTCAGTGGATGAGGCAGCAAGAGCTGATTTTTTGGTCATTTTTAGGTGTGTTTTAATCAAAATCAAGACATACAACAAATTCATGGATAATATTTGCAAATATGCATGCAGTTAGACTTACTGCAACCGTTCAACTGTTCCATAAGCTTCTGAGTGTGACCCAATGTTCCTATGGTGATATCCATGCAGCTTTGCCATGTAATCCCAAATTATTGGTGGGATAAAGGATAAAAAATGAAAAAGACACCGAAGTGATAAGACCCATACTTTCTGTGCTATATATGGAAGGATATCAGAATTTTTCAATTAGTTAGTTTTGAATTAAGTCCTCTTTTAGCCTGCCTATAGAAAAGATTTTATGCATTAGCAGATGGCAAAAGCATGTGAATTAAAATCTGATTGTCTTGTTCTTTCTCCTTTCCCCTGAATCTCTTCTCCATCAATTAAAAAACTCCATCTTCATCCTAAATTTTTAGAAAAACCCCTTTCAAGTGAGACTGCCTTTCTATAACCATCTGCAGTACTCATGTCCACCAAATGCCAGCCACACTGTCCCAAACAACTGACATGACATTTCCCAAGGAATAAGCACAAACAGGGAAATGAGGCCCCAGGTGTTTTTCTTACTTCCCTAGCCAACAGGAAAAGTCCTGTGTACCAGTTCTGACCACTTTTCTGAGTCAGTAAAACCCAATTTGGCACACAGCTCTCTAACGTTTATGTGGAGGGTTTTCTGATGACATGACATATAGAAGATGGTGTCTTGCATGTGTTTTTCCTTTCTCCCTCTCCTCACTGACTGCTGGGTCACTGTTGTCTGGTTGAACATACACAGCGTGTGCACTATTGAATTCACACTTCCTTGGCAAAGGCACCTCATGCAGAAAGCTCACTCCATAAATAACCTAGGCTGTGTGTTTATTCTGCTCTGAAATGCTGTAAAAAATAAAAGGCTACCTATCAAAGTTGTTTGTCTAATAATGGAGGAAGGGGATGATATTGTAAACACTGTCCAAATGAATTGTAGTAACCAGAATAAATGGTGGTTGCTGTTACTGAGCGCTGAAACTGAATTCAGGCCTTTCTAAATACATCACATGTGAGTTTAATCCATTCCAGAGCCCAGGTCTCTTCCAGGCTTGGAAATTTGATGCTCTGAGGTGCTAAGCCCCCTCTATTGCTACAGAAATCAATAGTGCAGTAGCTGGCTCAGAACCCCGAAAAGGTGATCAGTCTGTTGAGAGTCCAGTCCTCTAGGCCTGATCCTGCACAGTGTTTCTATCCACACATAATTTAGGGCAAGGATATATCACCTTTTGCAGAAGGACCACTCACTTGTCTAACTCAGGACGTATATAGGGTCAGCATTGTGGCCTTCGTCGGGGTTCACTTTTCACACTGCTATTTTCAAGTGTTCCTTCCTTGTTCCACTCTGATTGAATAAGGACCCATTTCTCTTCCTAAAATCAGTGGTTTATCTTCTTTTGGTGGACAGAGATTCAAAGCACAGAACTTGTTGATAGTATATGGTGCCTTGGGTTTAAAAAAATATGTTTACAATGTATACGAGAGACTGTAGAGGATAAAGTTAAACTATATGCAGCCCAAACTGATTTTATGTGCAAGTTTAATCCAAGGGGTGTGGGGTGGGGAAGAAATGGAGGAAATTATAAGGCAAAACAAAAATGTTCTCAGCCATCAATATTTGTTGCCTGAGAGGGGGGTGAATCCTGCTTCAAACAGCCCTCTAGACGCCACCACTTAAGGGTCTGAACAGGAGTTTTTTTGAGGTGACATTCAAACCTTTAATAGCGGGCACTCGGTTTTGAGAGTAACAATTTTCTTTCATGGCAGCCCAGCCCACGCCGCTCACTTACCTGTCCCCAGCAGCCAGGGCAGAGCAGTAACCTAATCCTATGAGTTTTAGGGCTGGGGGGCAGAGGCAGTGCCTGCAGGTCTCTCCAGCCCATCCATAATTATACGGCTGGCAGAGGAGTGCCTCAGGTTGCACATTAGGCCCTTGCTGAGATTAGTAATTATAATATCAGTTTTCTCCAAATAGGTCTGACAGAATGGCACTGGTAGCAGAGGTGACTCAAAGTTTAGTAAGTCTTAGGGAAAGTTTACTGTCTCCTGCTGCTTTCTGTCCCACAAATTTGGCCTGTCTAATAACCAGCACCAGCCACAAACAGTAGGAATCCTTTTCAATCACTATTAGCAACACTTCATTTCTGTCATATTTGACCCCTGGCAAGCTGCAGCCCAGCAAAGAGCATTCCCTGCAGAAAGTAACCAGACATCCAGGATTTACTCTGTGACAAATGACATTTTTAAGGGCCCTTAAAAAACACTGAGACAAATTCACAGCAGGACTCTGGAAAGCCCTTTACCAACCTCCAAATGAGATAAGGGATAGCATAGCTCTTACTCAGTAGCATCCCATCTTTAGCTATTTCTTCTGTGTGACTTCGTCTTTGCTGGTACCTCCAACAGGAAACTGCTGCTCCCCTTCAGTGTCTTAAAACCATGATAAGGTTATTTATGTTATATACTGAGAACTTTCCTAACACAAAGATGTCTTTCACCTAGATGTTTTCACTTGCAGCTCTTTCTGAGTAGTTCAGCAACCCTGTTTTCTCTAGGGAAAAAGTGAGGCCCAAGGAGGTTGTTACAGCCGCTAAGTCAAGTTCTAGTCTATGCCTTAACTTTAAAATATTTTTTTCAGTTCATCAGGAAACCAAATCTTTATTAAAATGTTGTTGTGCCCAAGAAAGAAGTCATGGAGAGATTTTTTTTTTTGCATGTTTAGTTTCTTGTCAAGACAGTCGTACATTTGAGACTAGGTTGCTGACACCAGTGTCTGGGTAATTCACTTTTTTATGGATCTAAAATGAGTGCACCTGGAAAAAGCAATCAGAGGAAGAAGAGAGCGGAATAACTCTGTCTGGATACAGGAACAGAATAAATAGGAAATGCACAGACTTCTCTTCTTTTTGGTAATTTTGACCACATCTTGGATGCTCAGTGAGATCTGCAGGATAAAGATGAGGCTGTAGTATGCTAAGTGTAATGAATGTATTAAAAAGTCAGGAGAAAATGTGACAAAACAGATAATGCAGAGGTTTTGATGCCACAGCTTCTTGATTGCTCTTCCCAGCTGTTCTTCCTTCTTTATTTAATTTTGTTTTCATCTTATTTCATTTTCTGTATCTACAGAGGGGAAAAACCAGAAAAACATCTTGGCCAGTGGTTTACAGTCATTCTGATCCAGCAGTCATCAGGGTCATGTTCTCCTGTTCTCCTGCCCAGTGACATGAGCAGGCAGGCCAGTGGCACTGGGGGCAGAGAGCTGCCAATATGTGGCAGACCCTGCTTTGACCAGGAGAGCTGCATTGTTTGCCCTTTCAGGATAATTTTCTGCAATGCTCAGAATTGAAATTTGAGCACATTCTGGAGGCTGTGTTGGAGCTGCACCTCAGCCTGTGCCTACAGGCCTGTTTTCTCTGTGACCTGGGAGCCTCCCTGGAAGCCACAGTGAGGGCTGCTCTCTCTAGTCAATGAATATATGCCAAGTGCATCCTTGCTATAGTGACTCGTGAGGTGCTGTGCTCAGTGCCAGGACTCCTAGGAGCAAGTTGGGAATACTGGAAATGGAAGGGAGGACTGTGAATCCACTGAAGTAGTGCCACACTTTTTGATCCAGAGCAAAAGGCTTTACTTGTTCCTCCGTGCTTTCCTTGCACAGTGCCTTGCACTTGTACCTCTACTTGTAAAATGAGAGTTTCACCATAGTTTCTGGTCTCCTGTGTTCTGTCCACTTTATGTCTTCCTTGGCAAACCAGTTGTTTGCACATTCCGCTTCCCGTCATTCAGCCAGCATCCATGGGTAGGGAGGACAGGCTGAGTGCACTCACATGCATCACAGAATGAATAAAGGCTGGATGCCTGCTCAGCCGTGTAATGGACCTTACCAGAAATTGGGATGAAGTCAATGAATACCTATGAGGTGCAAGAGTTGTATTTCTCAGTCATTGATGTAATTATAAGTGGATGTTAAAAGGTTGCACAAAATGATTACCACTTGCAGAAGATACCTGTGAGAGCATAGGAGAGGAGAAAAGCAACCAAACTTGGAGAATTGCTGTGTCTTTTCAGGCCTGAAAGGGAGTGCTCTCTTGAGCCTTTGATCCACTTGGCATTTTGCTGGAGACTAAACTAAACTGATCAGAAAAGAGCTAGACTGATCAAACAGACTAAGTTAGATGGTGATGAGGGGCCAAGTATTACATACATTGTGCTCTTTAAGATTGTCTTCTAGACTTTGATATGCTCATAATATACAGAAAGTAGTTTAAGAATGACCAGCCTTGTTGCTGGGATTGTATACATTGAATTGAAAGTATTTTCCAGCCATCGAAATATCCTTTAAGTGTACATTTAAGTTTTGACTCATCTTCTCCCTTATGCTTCATGTTGAGGCACACCAAGTGAGTAAAAATAGTACAGCAGAGCTGAAATCCTCTCAGATGCTAGTGGGGTCCATGGTTTGTGCTAGGTGCGGTCAGTCAAGAGAACCTGGATGAGGCAAAGCATGTTGAGCATCTGGAACAAAGTGTATGGCCTACTACTGTCCCCACTCTACACCCTGCTCTTCCCACCTCAGAGGCTCCAGGCTGATACATTTATTTTAAAAGCAGAAGTTGTGCTATTGGGCAACCATCTTGGCTGAGACAACCATCACCCCAGGCCAAGTATCCCACTGTTGTTTGTTGTCAGGTTGTTTTCCAGCTGGATGAAGTTTTACAGCCGTGCAGCATTGCAAGCTCTCTGGTTGGGGTCAGTGAGAAGAGACACATGAGGTGTGGGGGGACACCCTGACCCTGACACATGCTCAGCATCATCACTGTTTCAAAGCCCAGGCAATGCCTGCTCTTTTGGTGCTCAAGCAGCTGAAGTCCACTTGCAGAAAAGACAGATTTTCTTTTGTTATTTCTTATTTATTCTCCCCCTTTATGCCATTAATTGATCTTCTTTCACTGTGGCCGAGGACCTGGTTTTCCAAGTTCCATCTGAGCCCAAAAGTACAGGATACTTCTAAAGACTCAAGACAGTGCAATTAGTGACAAAGCCGTTAAAATTTCAGCCACTACTGAAAATTTACCATGGAATCATACAGATTCTGCAGCATGTGAGGCAGAAAAGACATCAAGAGAAGTCCAGTTCTGCTGAGGAGGAAAGGCATGCCTTGTGCTTAATGCATGGAGTAGGGATTCAGGAGTCAGAAGCCAAATTCATGATTTCTCAAATTCCCTGCCTCAGCCTTGCTGCCTGCCCTTAGCATTGCCATACACTATCTGAACAAAGATTCTGTGTGCCTGTGCGAAGCTGAATTTCCTTAAAAAGCCAAAATGCCTGACACAACCAAGCTGTGCTCCTGAAGTTGCCATCCATATGAAGTATCCCAGTTAAAGAGGATGGCTGAATACTATAACCCTTGAGTACAACTTTGTTTCTTGATCTAACCCACAATCTGGAAGTATTGTGGGCTTGTTGACTTGCTGCTGTGCTAATGCTCATTGTCATGGTTCATTTCTTTTTTGTGTGTTGCCCTTGTGTGAAAATCTACATCTTTGCATTTCCAGTGACAGCCTGGTCCAGACTGAGTTAATATAAAGCTCTGCAGAGAAAAAATGGGGCAGGCTGGTATTAAAAGGAAGGGAAGAAGAGGTGACTCAAAGTTTAGGGAGTCTTAGAGAAAGTTTACTGTCTCCTGTTGCTCTCCGTTCAGCAGAGTTGGCCCATCTAAAACCAACACTGGCCAGCAGCAGTGGGAATCCTTTTCAATCACCATTAGCAACACTTTTATTTCCATCATACTTGACCACAGCAGGCTGCATCCCAGTGAAGAGCATTCCTTTCAGAAAGCCAGCAGACATTCAAGTGCAGCGGATTTACTGTGTGAAAACGGCATTTTTAGGGGCTTCTGAAAATGTTTAGATGAATGCTCTTTTTTTATTCTTTCTCACAGCTTGATTCTCAGCTTAGAAAGCCCTTCTTGATAAACAATTTTAGAGTTTCCTACAGGAGCTTAGAAGTTAGGTCAACGTTCACAATATAAATGTTCAGTTGCTGCTGTGAAATTACACATTTCTTAAGGCCTCTATATTGTTAAAACAAATGTTTGCAGCTATTTTGTTCAGGGTGAATGAATTGGCGTTAGCGATGCATATTTTCAAGACGACAAAAGAATTCTGCTGTCTTTTCATTTCGATGAAACTCTGCAGTAATGTTTGCAAGGTTTTCTTGCTCTGACTAGTGGGACAGCTTTCCACAGCACAGCCCTATGCAAGTTGAAAAGAGCCAAAAAGAAAAATCTCCCCCCAGTTTGACCCTATTCCTAAAACTTTCCATATCTCGTTAATCAGGAGACTGGTTTCAGAGCAGAGGGAGCCAGTGAAGGGACATAAAGTGAAAGCTTATTTGTTGGAGAGAGCTAATAAGAATAAAGTCAGTCTCCATTACCAATCATAGCTAAAGTGGAGTTACAAGGAGCTGGATAAATTCAACTCGTAGTGCAGTGAAGGAGCACACTCCTTAACTCCCCAGATTTCCCTTCACTCCCCAGACCATATTAAAGTGGCTCTGGGTTTGGTTCTTTCCTGTGTAGAAATGCCTGGGCTCATGCCAGTTCTGGCTGGAATCAAAAGGAATCTCTCTTCTGCAGTGAATTATGTGACGGGCAATTATGTGCAAATAACTATAAAAGTATGGGTTTTGACAAGTTCCCGTAAAGTCCCTATTTATGTTCACAAACTTTTACTGTCTTCTTCCCTGAAGCTGAAGATTTCAGGAGCAGCTTGTGAACTTTGTGCCCTTCATAATTTATCTTTTCCTGATCCAACTTTTAGGGCTGTCCCTATGATGGGATTTTCACACTCTGATTCAATATACCTCTCCCTACACAACCTGTAATTGTGTACCAGGTTAATCCCATATCCCTAAATTAATATCCCAGTCAACAAAGACAATCTTTTAGAATTACCAGGCAGAAATTATCATATTTAGGCAGTTTTTCAGCCCACCTATAGCATGAATCATCTCCCTAAGTGGTTGTAGCTCGTTGTTAATGATGCAGGCTGGGTGAATCATCCCCTAACTGAGATGCCACCAGTAAAATCAGGGTCAATCCAGGCTTGGGGTGTTCCTGCCTAAAGGTCCTCTGGGCATTCAAAGCAATGGGTACAAATTTGGTTTGGGTTAGTGTGAAAATGTAATGCAAAATGCAGTCTGAAAACCACGTGCTGTGGAACAGTTTGACATAGTTCTGCTGTTCTCAGGGAGTAAGTGTGGCAACACTTTGGGAGTTGCGAACATAATTTGAATATTGGGCTTTTTAATTGATCCCAGTCCTGATGAAGACAGACTTGACTTTACATACTGTGTGATCACTGGCACAGCAGGAGCAGTCAGGCAGAGGGGATTGAGTGGTGTGTTCATGAAAGACCTAATAGAAATTAAAGATAAAATGGTGCCTCCAGGAAATTGTGCTCCCCCACGCATGTGGTGTGTTCTTTCTAATACCAAGAATATAGGGAATATTTAATGAACTGGATCTTGAGTGTGTAGTGTGTTTCCCACTGCTACTATGTGGTCTCCATTAAATACAATACTGTATTTTTGATGGGCAAGCAAATTGGTTTCTTTTGTTTTGTTTTGTGTTGCTGACATTAGCCAAGAGCATACATTTTCAATTTCCTACTGTAAATTGTGCTTGTCCACTTTTGAAGAGTACAGAATAATGGTGTATAAATGTGTGTGTCGAGGGTGGCACTGTGGAAGATGGAGTTAAATAATGCAGGTTCTAATGCTTTTAAACTAGATTGAGGTGAATATTTACCTGACTGCCAGTTGTATTTTTTCTAGAAATTACTGCCCTACCTGGAGTTCTCATGTCCTTGTGCACTCCTAAATTATAGTGATATTCACTTAAAAGGTAT
Source organism: Drymodes brunneopygia (assembly GCA_013400955.1). Lineage (NCBI taxonomy): Eukaryota > Metazoa > Chordata > Aves > Passeriformes > Petroicidae > Drymodes > Drymodes brunneopygia. The sequence goes on from VZTZ01012593.1 coordinate 271,753, forward strand.
TTGGGCTGCAGAACTGTATTTAAATGACTGACTCATTCAAGTGCTTTGCAGACTGTTAGACCTTCGTTATAGACTGGCCAATTCAGGCTGAAGGTGAAATGTGCTTAATGAGCATGAGTTTATCTTGTTTCTGCCAAGTAAAACCATTCTTGTTTTAATGGTATTTTTCAGTGTAATGTCTATTATTAGGATGTAGGTGGGAACGTGCATGTCTCCTATTTTGGCAACAAAAATCAGTAGCCGCTAGGTGCTGGGATGATTTGAAAGTGCAGCGAATGCAATGTTCACAGTGATCAAACTGGAGCTATTGCTGCTATGTCAGCTGCCAAAGATACATAGTTTGAGACTTCATTCAGGGAGAATGAAGAAAATTTATAGTTCCATGACATTTAAAAAAGAGAACAGCCAAATCCCTTATTATGTATTTCCTTTTTTCCATTTCTTTGTATGTGTTTTTCTCCTACTTTACATTTCTCTGTATCATAAGGGTTCTTTGTTTAAAAGATTTTGTAGGTGTTGGTAACAAAAGCAGCTGAACTTGTAGTTTGATCCATCCAACCAGCTCCTCCTGCCACAGACAGCTGTTCTTTCCTTTCAAACCCTCCAAAACCACTCTGACCTAAATGTTTCATTTTTAAAAAGTGAATCATCAATCATAACCTTTGTAGTAAGGAGGAGATACTTCTGAACAATAACTAAAAAATTTCCTTGCATTCCTTTTAAAATGGTGTCTGCTGCTCTTTGTGTAGCAACTGTCCTTTTTCTGCACTTACCAGTTCTTCTTACTATGTATCTTCTATTCCATCCTCTCTCAAAACATGCTGACACTTTGTCTTCCCACTTGTATCGCATTCCCTGACTTTTACCCTTTCCGTCTTGTTTCCATAGGCCTTTCCTGGTACCGCTGAAATTAATGGACTTTTTGGCAATTTCTGTGTCTACAACAATGCCAGATGCTAAGTGCTGCTGCATCTGGACCAGTAGCAAATGTATCAGGTTGCCTATGAAACTCCCTCATGCTGGTGCTCTACAGGAAAACCATCACTGATTTTGTCAGGTTAGCCAGGATGTGCATCATTGCTAAAGAAGCAGTCGGGATGTATGGAAAATTAAATCAAACTCCCAAGATGAATTGGAGATTGGCTTCCTCCCAGTTCTGCTCCTTAGGCTGAGACCTTTAGCAGACACACTGGAGGAGGGATCAGGAAGGAAGGGAAAAGGTGGAGTAGGAGAAAGGGACACTTTACTTACTTTGAGGCAAAATCTTAGCTGTCCTCTGCAGTGGTTTCTAACTCTGAAAACCTCTTGCTTTCAGCTGCTGAATGAGTACTAGCCATTCCAATTTTTACTTTTTTTTCTTTCTGTACATTGACGTATAAATATCAGTCTGTCCTAGTAAGGTAATATGACTTTTGGAACAGACAAAGGTTAAAAAGTTGTTTGGAAAACTTCACAAAAATATATAAAGAGCATGTCACCTGCCTTGTCTCCACACTGGAGAGCTGTGTTACAAAATCTCTACATGAACTGTTGGCTTAAACTTCCTTTTTAGGTAAAATAAGATCATCTGTGTAACCCAGACAAGGCAAACCAACTGGAATCTTATAAAAAGGATCAGAGGTTGAGAGATGAAGGATGGAAAATCAGGGATTGGAAAAAATGTCTATACTTTGTCCTGGACCTATCCCCTGTAAGCACTTTAGTGATGCATTAGAAAGCCAGTAACCCTAAGCTTTTTCTTTTTGATAGAAACCAAGAGGCATCTCCAAAGAGTGATTCTGCTCAGCTAAAACCTGAGCCAGCCTGTCCACATAAAACATCTCCCTTTCTTGATGATAAGGGAAGCAAAAGGCAACTCATTTTCTACTTTTGGCATTTCAAGCAAATGCTTGAATTTGAAAAGGATGAAATTGGTTCTTTATACATACTGTGGGGTTACAGTGTGTATGAATCTGCAGAGAGAAAATAGGGCATTAGAATCAGTGACATGGACGAAGGACTGGCACATGAATGAGGTTGTACGTATGGGGCAAAGGAAAGAGAAAAAGTAATGGTAACCAGGAATAGATGAGAGTGATGGACACTTGGCAGAATCATCTGTGGTGACACAGACATTTGTGGAACAAATGTCCCTGTTTTTAGCCATGTTCAGTACACAGTGGTAAAATGACAATGTTAGAAGCTGAGGGTTCGGATTGCTTGGGAGGAGACAGCTAGATCATCTCTCGGTGTACTGGAGACTGGGGTAGATAGACTATGTGCAAACCTCTGTGTCTGAGAAGCTTTACAAATCAGGGATTTTATGCTTAAATTGTCTTGTTCACTGTCATTAATAATTTGCAGCAAAAGCAGACAAAGCTAAAATAACTTTCCCATGTTAAAAAACCACCCTAAATAATTTTGTATTTTCACTCAGAGATTTGTGCAGGACCAGCAGGGTCATAGCAATCCTTGAAAAGTTAGAGAATTTGTTTTCTAAGAGACCATTTCTCTCCCTTTTGTTTATTGCTTCATCTGACACCTTAAGCACTTCCCATGTTGCTGAGGATTGTCCATAAATCTTGTATCTTGTACCAAATTAAGAAGACCATCTGTTGAAGAAAGTCTGTGTAACGAGGTTTCCTGGAATGCAGCATTGATGAAGCTGCACCTCTACCATCATTTGAAGCCCTGCTTCCTCAGCAGAGAAGGGGCCAGGACTGGTTTTTTGATGAGCAACACAGAGCTCCAGTGAATCCGTAATTTGCAGCTGTCTGTTGATTGAATTTGTGTATTAATGGTTATAAGGATCTTCCTCCTTAAGCTATAAATCAGACTTTATGGTATTAATTCATAGGAAATGATTAAAGCATCCCAAATAGGTAAAGATTTACAGTTTTAATATTAGCTGCTTGACTGGCATCTCCTCTCAATGTTGACTGATTGGAGTGTGTTCATTTTTATGGAGTTTTTCTTCATTAATAACCTGTTTCTGACTCCCTCAAACATGTGCGAGGGACACAGAGACAGTTATTTGTTCTGAGCATGAAGGACTGTAGGTTAAATGTTTTCCTTCATTTCAGATTAGTTACAGTCCTGTATTCTCAGCCTTAATCAGCAACTCACTGCTGGGAGTGAAACAGGAAAGCAGTCACGTTATGTTCTGAAAAGTCAGGGAGGTCCACTGTGAAGAGTGTGCCGAGTTCTGGCTTTTTTTATTCATCTGAGTATGCAAAAATTATTTCCATTTTGAAGAATGTGCCTTATTTATTAAAAAAAATCTTCCTGGGAATTTGAAGATAATTCAGTACAGACAACTGGGATAACAATTCAGAAAGTGTTTGCCTAGGTAGGATGCAGCAAAGAAGAAACAAAATGTTGTAAGAGAATAGTTTGTGAAATAACACTTGTGTATTGAAGAGGGTAGAGGGCAATGTAGAGAGGATCAGAGATACAGTCATTGGGTCTGGGAATGTCCTGAATGGTCAGGAGAATATGGTTGAATATGGTTGACTTGTACTGGTATAAAATAGGAAGAACTTTGTTGAATGATGGTTGAAGTCCAGTGTTTTGGTGCCTGGATGTGCATAACTTGTATATCTCTAAGTAACCACATTTCTGCAGCAAACAAGGCTGTGTAGGCATGTCAACTTTAACCTCCTCTTAAAAATAAATGTTGCTGCAGAACTACCTCTATGTTTAATCCAACTCTTTAGGCTAATAACAAACTTGATGGTGCCCCCTTTGATTTTCATATAAACATTTTTCTTTTCTGGAAGGCACTGTACCTTTTGTTCTCCTGAAAATGAGATGCTTTTTTGATGTCTTCTCTATCATATGGGTCACACTGCTATTCAGTAAACAGTGAGGTCTTGATACTACTCATGTCTCACATTGCTCAAACCTAGTTCATTAGGCCACTTAGGGATGAGGTACGGTCAGTTTTATCCATCATGATGGAACATGGATAAAATCAGTAGTTTTCAAACTGATACACAGACAAAAAGGTCTGCCAAGATTTATCTGATCTTGAGAATTATTCTTGCTTTGATTCAGCTATTAAATCATGTTCGAAGAAGTTCACTAGTCAGAAACATATCATCAGCTGATGGTGTGACTGGCAGGAGTCCATGCAGTCATGCAGCTCCACTGTGCCTGAAGAACTGTTTCTTTTCCTGGACTTTGTTCAAAATCCCTTTCTGTAAAAGGCAGCAAGAGTGTCATTGCCACTGCAATGTGGTATAGTTACTGGTGGGAGGGAAAGACTCTTCATGATTGCCTTTATTTAAGAAATGTACATGGTATGAAAAATTGTGGACGCTTCTGGTTTTCCTTCCAAGAAGTTGATGTGAATATGAGTTTTTACTACCGCAGAGAAACAGAAGAAGTGTAATATTAGGATGTTTATATTTTAAAGGTGATTCGTGCACAGTGCCTGGAGGATCTTGTGATGAGATGTCACATCAAATAAGAAATACAATATTCAAATTCAGTTGTCATGAAAAGAAGGTTTTACTTTGACTCTATTCCAGTGCTGAATCCATTCCAGAAAAAGTCTCAGTTTCAGAATTATTTTTATTTTGCTCTGAATGCAATTCACATACACTAAATGAAAAAGAACTTTCATGTTGTGATTAGAGAAAGTAGCTCAAAGAACATTTTAATGCTACTTGCTCTTACTATTGATTTCATGTTCCAGAAACGTCTGTGGTGCTTGCTAAAGATCATAAAGCATCATCAGCCTCTTTCTTGCCATGCATAATGAAAGCCAGGATTTCAGCAACACTGGAAAGAACCTTTATTTACATTGCACAAAGGAAAACAACTTTTTGAAAGACCAACATTAATCATGAACAGTACAGCAAATCACAATGTTTTCACAGCAAAACACAATCAAATGTTTTTACTTTAGCCAAAGAACCGGTTTTTGATTCTGAGAATAACACTGTTAATATTTAGAAGGCCTAATGCTATTTACCGTTGGTTATTTCAATTATACTATTTAATAATATCTAGATTCTTACTTCTTGTCTTTGCTTCTTTGAGAAATACATTTTTCTTACAGTCTGAATGCAGTTTGAAAAGGTGTGTGAGATTCCCAAGGATTTCCCCTGAGACAAGTCAAATACTTGTCACCTTTCTGTTTGATCAATTTTAGTCCGTCAAAAGCAGTTTTATGCAAAAGGTTCATCTTCATGTCTTGAAACTCTACATTTCCTTCACAACTTTCTTCGTTCACTGTTCCAAAGAGAACACAGCTCCCATTCTTCCATCAATAATAATATAGATCATTAAGTACATTACTTGTAAGAGCTCCTGGGACATCTTCCTGGTGGTTCCCTTCTGATGTGATCCATGGGTATTTATGTTAAAAATCTGTGACTTGAGAAAAATGGATCAGTATCACAGTGTTTCCGTTTCCTGGTCTGTTGTTTTTCATATACCTAGGGAAAATCCCATCCTACCTAACACTAATCTTTTTGGCTTTGCCCTTTAATTGCTGCCACCCATCCAATCAAAACACGGCAGAATCTGCCAAGTTCTAGTATTGCTGTGCTTTATTCCTTGAAGAATGTCCTTCTCGTTCTTGAATGTTTTCTGTACATCGTTTGTAACAATTCCCCAAGATAGTGTGTGCTCATAATTAGTGGAGCTTTTGAGCATATTTAGGCCACTGTTCCATAATCACCTATTTTTCCCTCTTTTCCAGTCATTCTTCTGTGATGGACAAATATATTTCATGACATAATAATGTCCCTTGGCAGATTTGCTCTCATTATCTTAATGTGAATGTTTATAGACAATGGACTCAATGTGCCAGTTAAAACAGCTTTTGATTTTGCTTATCTGAAGCCAAAGTTCTTGGCCCCTCGTGCACAACCAAACTATGTGTAAAAGGATATTCAGCTCTGAATGAGATCACTAACATCTGTTGCTGCACATAACATTTAATCTTCAAACACCATCAACAAAAACAAAAATCAGGCAATCAAAAATGCAGAAGTGGAGAAACATGGGTGCTGTGAGTGCAGCTTTAATTGCTTTTTACTGCTGCCATGCCTTTCGCACACAGGGGTGTTCTCCTCTCAGCTACAGTAACCTGCCCTCAGGAGACCCTGAGGATTATACTAGGAAAGTAAAAAAAAAAAAACTTTTCTAAGAAGAGCAAACCAAAATGCAGGCACTCGCCCTCATCCTCTGGGCATTTTGGTTCCAGCACAAAGCAGGGGTGGAAGGGTCTTAAGTGAGAGAGGTACTGAAGTGGTCAAGAGTGTTTATTAAATAGTCTCTGATATACAGAGATTAACCTCACCTTTGTGGTAAAATTGGCTCGTAATCACTCCAGTGCCTCCTGATAGTATCCAAATACAATTGTGTATCTCCTCTTCTTTGTGATTCTCCTGAGAGATAAAAGATGATTGCAATTTTCCAATTGTGCTGAAGAACAGAAAGTATCAGCCATACCTTCAGGTGGTCTTTGCATTTGCCATTGAGACACATCTTGACAAATTTGGTTTTTTTTTTCCTTTCTCTGTTCTGAGAACTATCGTGCCTCCTGGATCAGGGGGTGAATAAGGTATCTCGGCTTTCCAGAACCTTTCAAAATGCTAGGACCCCCACCTTGGAGCTTTTTCAGAAAGCTTGGGAAGAGCCCTGCTTCTAGATAGATGTAATTTTTCTTTTTGTGGATGGCAGGTGGCCTTGGCTTGTTCACAGAACTGCCCAATGCTCCCAGAGCCTGATAACCTTAGCCAGCTGGGTCACAACCCTGTGTACTCATGAATTATTGATAACTTTGCTGAAACCTCACATATTCTCTTTACTGTTTTTCTTAATCATAGGGATTCTCCCATGATTCACTGAGCGCTCTGTCAGACTTACATTTGTTGTGCTCCACAGTCTTGAAGCTATGCCGCTTTTTAAATACAGGTTAAAAATAGCATGGCAATGATAATGGGAATAATATAACAGATTGATGAAATAAAGTAAATTAAAGTTTAATGCTAGCAGTAGAAGTTAGTTATGACATTTTAGTTATATTGGTCTATCTTCTAGAGTTTTAAGTCCTTGAAGAAGGAAATGTTTATGGAATTTTGTTGTATAACATTGCTGTTGTAAATGTACTTGCTGGTCTGGTGCTACTATGTTCCCCATCTCCTTGACTGCTCTGAATTTTCATAGATTTCACAGAAAGTTCATCATAGTCTTGCACAGGTTGTTCCATCAAGTGGAAATTCGGCCCTCACATTCTTTCCAGGAGTCATGGTTAATGAACTTGCCCCAGGATTTCCTACGTGATTTGTGTTTGGTACCTGTGGTTATACCCTAGCATTCCTTGCAGTGAAACAGATGTTTGTCATATGGTCCTAAACATATAAATCAGCCCGGTCTTTCCAAGCGGTTTGTGTGCCAAAGAATTCAATTATGGCTCTGAATGGGCCTGGGCCATAATGCTGTGAGACGAGCTTATTTAATAGAAATTCTAGGGGAATTTAATAGAAATGTTTACCAGGGTGAGGCCAACAGGAATGAAATGCAGTCCTGGAAAGAGAACTGTCATGCAGATGACTCACTGCAATCAAACACTTTGAGAAAATATGGTCTCTAAATGTTATGTCTACATCTAATTAACTTTATTTATTGTAGGACCTATAGAAATACAGAAACTGTGAAGTTTAGGGAAAATTAAATTAGGTTTTCAAACAAATGCCAGGCTGCCCAGCATTCCTTTTTTTGAAAAAACTCCAACAATCTTTTTGCCAAGTAAAGTGAAATATGCTTAAATGCAAATGTTGATGTCTTTCAAGAAGGAAATTCAGCCACTGACTCAAACCTTGCTTTAAAAAATTGAAACGTTAAAATCATCCAGGTTTCAAACTGAAAAGTAGGCTCATATATACACAGACTTTATTTAATCAGAAGCTTTGACATTTCTGCTTTAATCCCCTTCTCCAGGCACCTTTTTTCCCCCATTGAAGCACGCACAGCTTACAAAATGTACTCACACTCAAATAGGCACTTGCAGTAGAGCTGACAGAGTGAGCTCCAGTTGTGACTATATATGTATATATGTACGTGTCATACAATAAGTAATGATTTTTTCCCCACTTTATTACTAATGTCTCAATATTGTTTGATTATACTTGCATAAGAATTGATACCACTCGAGACTTGATGCTATATGCTCTTGAGGGTAAGGGTGGGCAGGATAAAGATTAGGATTCAAGTTCCTGAATGAAAATACTGTGATCTTCAAAGCAGTGTGTGTAGGAGCAACAAATAAAACCAAGTGATGCTTCACTGATGCCCAGTGATAGAACAGGCCATGTGTTCTTTGCCTAAGTATTTTGATGATTTGTTAATTGAATCAAAAGACAAAAGAGAGGACAGAGGAGATGGATGTACCCTGCCTTTACAGAGGGTGCGTGTCTGGACAGCCAAATCCTCTATGGGACAACAAAAATAATGCCTTTCCAAGTAGATCTTAGGAAACAATTTTTCTCTGCAAAAGCTACTGATCCTCATACAGCACTGAGAAAATAGATTGAGTAGTTAGGAAATTAGTGATCTTAGGCAAATTAACAGTACATAGCACAATTTGTTTCAGCTTCAGATCTTGGAAAAGCTGTGTGAAGACTGACTTCATGAGCGAGCAGTAGGCTGGCACTCTTTTTTCCTCATCCGTATAATGGTCCCTTCTCTTTGCAAACAAAAACTTGTTCTGTGTAATCGTGCATCATTTGGAGAGTGGTCCAGGAAATCACAGCTCTGCTCCCCAGGCAGCATGGCGATGTGGATGTATGAAGGGCAAGAACATCTTCCTTCAGCCTGGTCAGGGCAGTGTCAGCACAGCACTGAGTCTAAGTTCACAGGGAGCCCTGCCAAGTGCCTTCGGGCTTCGTACTAGAGGAATTGTGTACAGGAGCCAAGAGAGGGAAGCCCTGAAGAAGGGCTGTGGCCAAAACTATAGAAATCATGTCTAGGTCTGAATAAAGCACTTTGCTGACCAAATTTGGATTGTCACCAATTGCTTCTATTTAATGACACCCTGTGGAAAGCAGTTCCTTACACTATTAAACTTCTGAAAGAGGGGGAGCAGAGCCTCTAGGTCAGTGATTAACCAACTAAAATAATGAATTGTGTGTGAGACACTTTGGGGGATAGATATGACTCAGTTTGTGGAAAGAACGAGGTGTCATTTCATTTTTTTAGGGACGTAAGTTTGTAACTAATTTTTGTCTCTCCTTGCCAGCATAATGGTTTGAATGTTAATTTAATTTTGCAGAATATCATTTATGTAAATGTAATTAGAAGGGAAACATGATCGGGAGATGCATAGCACCAAAGAAAATTTATTACTCCAAGGGGTATTGCTCTAATCATTCAACTGCAATATTGAGTTTCCCAAGATTTAATCTAAAAGCAATAAATTACAAAAGGCTAATGTCCTGCCCAACAAAAAGCTGTCATGAACCCAAGTTTCTGTGGGGAAAAAATTCAACTTCATTTCAGCAACAGGCTCTCCTCGTTTACACATTCCTTTTGTGATTCCAGGCGAGTCAAAGTAAAATGAATACAAATGTGAGAGTTCGAACACTTTCCCTGAATATGTATGTGTGTCTGTTGGTGATTGTAATAATCAGCAATTCAAGGCACTGGGACTCTGTTATCTCAGGCAAAATTAGGAATGCAGTCCCACAAAGATACCACTGCAAATTCTTCTCCCCACCTTCACATGACCCTTTGATTTAAGGGAAGGCAAACTTGAGTCTGATTAATTCCAGTGTCCATATGAACGTCTGTTGCTAATGTGCTGTTGTCTTTGTTCTGCCAACAAAATGAATGAGAAGAAACAAGCTGTCCTTCTGCCTGTGTTAGTGACTGCAACCTATGTGCTCTGTGGGAAACACTGTCCATGTGGGGAAGTGACCCTGTTGATTCTGATGGTCTGGATTTACTAAAGAGACAGTTTTGCAAGGTGGAATGAAGGACAAACCAAATAATATTGTGTGCTTACTTCTTAAAGCCCTTGAATAGCAGTTCTGCTGTTCAAGGAGCATCCCTCCACTTGAGTAAACCTGTAAGAAAAATTTTTTAGGAAATAAACAACAGCTAGGCAAAATAAAAATTTGTAAGCTTCCTGTTGTGTTGGCTAAAACACTGTTAAATGTTGGGGGTTTGTGGTGCAATTTAATATGAAGGCTGATGCCAACATTACACTTCTCTAAGAAGTGGTGTAATTAGTACAGGAAATAGGTTTCTTATGTTTTATTTAGAAAAATTCATCCCTGTTTTAACTCCACTGTAGCCTGTGTTAAATTCGTTCTTATTTCCTAGTGTTTCTCTATGTAATTCTTTATATCATGACCTTTAATTCACTGTGATTGTCTTTTAGGTAGGAGCCATAGTTCCTCTCTCAATTTGTTGCTATCAATTATGTCATAAGTCTTCGTTTCTTGGCTTGCAAAGTGAAACCCATCAGATCTGCAACAAGTTTTTACAAAGTTTTACTCATTGGCAGGTTTACAGATTCCCACAGCTGTGCATGGGACACAGAGAGAAGTGCAGGGCTGCCTTCTCAAAGGCATGGAGAAATAGAACTATGAGAGGACTGGGGAAAAAGTGCAAGGAACAGAGAAAAACAATTCAGTCAAAAGCGGGGAAGGAGGGCCTCAACATATGCTCATTTCCATGTGGAGGAAAAATACGTCTTAGGAGGATGGCTGAAAGCATTAATGACCAATCCAGAGAGTGAGAAAAAGTGACTGAGCTTGTTGGGACATACAAACAAGCTTGTGAGTCTCAGAACCTGCTACTCACCAGCAAAGTCAAGTCAGTTATGAATACAATTATTGAAATCAAATCAGTATCTTCTTCCTTGTCCCAGGCTGGTTCTGGAGATAATGATTGTGGCCAAGATGGCTGTGAGGATGTGGATGCACAGGTCAGTGCTGGCATCCCATGCTATGATGACACTGGGGAGACAGGGAGATACCTGCCTTCTCCTTCTCTTCCTGCCTCTTGTACTTGCTGCAGATTTGAGGTCCTGTGCTGGGAGCTCTTCTTACAGGGCTGCTTCCATGTAGCAGACATGTTCTGTTTCAGTTCAGCTAACCCAAAGTCAAACTGAAAGGAGGAAAAGGTGGTTCAATAGATTCATTACAACATTCATATTCATCAGCTTTTGTTCTGTAGGGTACTGGTGTGAAGATGTTAGAGTTGTAATTCTCCACCCACGGGTGTTTAGGGAGGTCCAAATGTGTGCAGCAGAACACAGGACAGATTGCTGTGGGTACACCTAATTATCAGTCAACATGCACAGTACTAATCATCTCATCCTTGATTGTGTTCAAGTACATCACAGATCAGGATAGCCTGAACAGAGAGCTGCAGGTCTCTGCTATATAATTGCATCGAGGATGTGTCACAACCAGGGTTAGTTCTGTGGCTTTTTGAAGGCAGATCACTAGAGAAGGACAAAACCTGAGTAATGGTGGGACAAGGACACCTGCCTTGGTGATCTGTCGGGTACACAGACTACAAGACGTAGTGCTAAGAGGCCTGAGATGTATTTTTAATTTCACAAGATGTGATTGGTCCAGTTGCGAAATAATGTCTAAGATTTTTGTCTCTTTAGTTTTTTCGTAATGCAGGAAGGGGAACCCTGCGTCATGGAAAGTGTTTTTTGCCCCAAGTGAGGACTACTGTTCTATAATTCCTTAAGAGACGTACATGAAGATTTTATTAGTCAAAGATGATCTTCCAAGATCATCATCATTTATTACAGTTCTTGTGTTTTCATTCCAATGAGATTTATAATTATAAACTGGTAATTAAAGAGGCTCCACTCTGTAATTCCATAGGAATTCCACTGTGATCTGACATTAATTAGCAACCAATTATAAATTATGATATAACTTTAACGAAACCCACTAGTGTCTGGATGCCTTCTTTCAGTTACAAGGAAATGTTAGAAGGAATTTTGCCTTTATAAAGATGGAGCTTTGTTCCAAGTTGATCAGTACCATCATGGGCTACCATGTTTCCATGATGCAGCAACGACATGGATGGGCGGGTTCCACCTGCTAAGGTTTTGAAATATTTTTTATCCTGATCTTTCTTTAAGAGACATTTTTCTCACAGGATTTCAGCTTTCTGTCATTTCAACAAGTGTGAATTCTTTGATGCTTAGATTTTATCTGATTTGTTATGTAAATCAGAGTGATATGGTGCATTGCTTGATGGCTGATGCAAGCTCTTTCTGCCTTGAAAGTGTATTTTAAATAATTACAACCAATCAGGAAAAAGAGAAAAATAGTCACAGGCTTCAATGAAAATGTCTGTGGGATAGAGAATGTGTGAAAGCAGGCTAAGGGGATGAATATTCAAAATTCTGGCATTATTTCACCAGCTGCATTAAAGATCTGATATCTAATGAAATGTGTGTGTCCGCAAAATCTGACAGGTTAAATTCTACCTAGAGATATGTTGGTAATAAAACACCTGATGGATAATCAAGACTTAACACTTCCTTTTCCTTTTTTTTTTTCCCACCCTTCTTTGGATCTTTAAATTTTTTTAAATTTTTTTTTATGAACTCAGATCAGTTATCCCCATTAATCTTGTCAGAAAGAAGTGGGGAGTGTGATAATACCCAAATCCATTACTTGTAAAAACATGTAGACAAAAAGAGACCTAAAAGGAGACAACAGACTCTTTTTGTATGGATGAGATCATGAGGTAAGTTTTCAAAGTATTGCCCTGCAGATTAATTTCCACCAACTCCACTAAAACTAATGAAAATCACATGTGTGTTTCTAAATATTTCTTAGCGCGCTTCTCTCTTCTTTGCAGCTTCTCTCTATCACCTCCTGCAACTCTTTTGATCAAACCTCCAAGACTTTTCCCAAGAAATGTGACTTCTGATCTGATTGGAGTCTGTACAGGTAACAGAGGAAAAGGAAGCATGATCTTTTAGTCATGTCCACATCCATATTCCATTATAAAGCGCCTCTAAACTGAGCACAAAGCTGTTCAGGAAAGTAAAATTGTGGCTTATTTACCAGCCAAAATTTGTTGGCTTAGGAGTCCCCACTGTTCCTCAGGGTCATTGTGGATGTACATCATCATGGATGCGTGGATATACATCTTTCATTTATCTTTCCATTTTTTGCCAGTTTACAACGGGGAAATTTATGGGAGCAATCCTCTTATTGAAACTCAGACAAATCCAACAGTTTTGACCAAGAGATAGTCCTGACTGTTGAGTTCCCCCTCGTTAAAGGGACTGTACCTATTCTTCTATAAAATAAATGAGATCTCAGCTTGGAATTTCTCATAAAAAATCTCATTCTGTTATGTTGCATCTAACTTGTTATCAGGATATCTCTGAACATCTTTGCTAGTAAGCCAGAGATGTGTCACTGACAGCAAGGAGCAGAGTGCAGCTTTAACATGGGGAAATGTTCTAAAATCGCTTGATCAGATCAGCATCAGCAGTGACTCAGTCTGCTCGTGTTGGACCCAGAGAGTACATATGAACTAAACTTGCTGCTTTTGCTTGTAACTATCCCTAAAAGGGATTAAGTTTTTAAGATCTGGCTACATGCATTTCAGATATTAATGTATTCTCTTGGTTCTGTGCCTAAGTAAGATTTAGAGGAATTTGGAGAGCAGCTGGATGCTACAGCTTTAGGAGATCCAGAGTCAAAGAAGGGCTCATAGTAACCAACATTCTGTCAGCAAATCCTAATTCTCTATATTTAACCTACTATTAAAATTATGTTTTGTTATTTTTGCTTACCTTAATCTCAAACCTAGGGTTTTGAAAGTTTGCAGAACAAGGCAAGCTCTTAAGGCTATAAAATTTGTCTCACTGCTTTTGTTTTAGTTAAATGTTGATTTGATGGCATCTGAAATGGCAAATAAGAAAGGCAAGTATTATGTTTCAAGGAGAGAGTTATATAAGTCTGAACTGCATCTGAAGTATATTTTACTCCTAATAATGAGAACTGGATGAACAGCATTTAAAAAAATATGAACCTGCCCCAACTACATTGGTTCAGATGTAACTGATCTAATGCAGTTTTCCAAAGAATAATTGATATTATATAATCATAACTGGCAGTTTATGTCATGAAAGTGACACTTGACACTTTCCTGCTAACTAGTTTAGCATCATCAATTAAAACATCACTTGTGTAATGACATTTTAGTAACAAGTTTAATATCATAAATTATGACATCACCTTCCTTTACGGCATCAGGGTTGAATAAAAGGTTTTCTTTAGAAAAGTGAAAAACTAAGAAATAAAATGGAGGAAGCCTTAACATTGCCTCTCATTTTGTCTTTATGAAAGGTACATATGTTGTATTCCTCTGGCCACTGTCCTCATTAGGAAGGATCTGAAAGCTGAAAAGCTACAAATAATGGTAAAATAAAAATTGAGATGAACTTCCTTCAGATTAACACAGAAAACCTCCCAGTAGATAGTAGTGTCCTTTGCATCATACTAATGAAAATCTTTGAGAAATGGAGAAGAAAACATACGCATGCTCATGGAACCTGATGAACTCAATCATAGTGCAGTAATATTTCCTGAGATGTGGTGTGAAAGTTCAAGATTTCATCATTACCCTACAGTATATGTTCTTTTTTTTCATGGTCAGTGGCTTTGAAGTAATTTTTTTTTTATATATCATTCTTCACTGAATGGCCCAGTTTTGGTGCTGGAGTCTGGTATTCAGACTCTTCTGGACACTAGATTTTATGATGACTGTTAGTGATTTGAGTCCTGAGTTGGCAAATGGCTCCATTTATTCACGTCTATTTAGGCTTATGGAACCAGACAGGAGCCAGACATGAATTGAGTTCAGAGGATTCCCAATTAAACAAATGTCTCTGTGAGTGTGTGTCTTTGTAGGATTAACTGCAAGGAGACATATATTGTCAGTATAGCATGTTTTCAGAGCTGGCTTTCTAAAGGCACATGGCATCAGCTTCACTCTCTTCCAAGGTCAATAAGTGTTATCATTGACCACAGCCACAAGCAGAACAAGCCATAACCAAGAATTTTCAAAATTTTTCCAGATTTTTTTTTTTTCCTTGAAGCCAAATCCTTACCATATTAAGTTGTGCTGAGCTCTATTGGGACTGTATCCTGAGAAAATGCTTATGTTCTAGTGCTTTTGTAGAAACTTAGCCTTGTACATTCGGATGGCCCATGTGAGTTCATGTGCTTCTCCCATGGCTTGCTTGTATATCAGGTTCTTGGCTTGGGTTTCAAGGGCTTGAAAAGTGAGGAAAGAATCCTAGATAAGAAGTCAAATTCACTTTTTAAAAAACTGGACGACATATATTGTATATTGACTGGGGCAGAAACATTTCCCTGAACAATCCAGAATAATTTCCCTTGCTAATTGCCAGACTGCAAATCCAGGATATGACAAATGGGTGCCACATGGCATCTGGGCAACTGCTCCTTACTCTGGATCAAGTGTCCAGTGCTCAAGAGATGCCCTAATTCCAGCAAGAAGGTGATAATTCAGTAAGTATGAAAACACTTCTTAAATTACACACAAAAATTTTAACGCATCTATGTAAATTGACAGTGCATATCTTAGTGTTCTCCTGAGGATGCCATGATTTACCTACCCTCTTTTCTCAACATTTTTTCGAAAGTTTTTTTCCCCCATGAATATTTATGTCGATGCCTCATTTGCTGACTGAATTTCCACTCTGCTGGAATTATGCTTCCCCATAGTACACGTAGGAAAGGTGAGCTGTTAGAGGTGAGAAAAAGAGACTTCATGACCTTTAGGAAATAGCAAGTGGCACTAGATAAAACCTATTCTGTGAGGGGTTACTTATGGATTGGTTGGACATAATTACCAAAAAATTATTATCTCACTGCAACAATTAACTTGTGGTAGATCAGAGTCCAAATCTCCAGAAACTCTGAACTTTCACAAATTGGCTTTGCTTGTTGCCACTCTAAGGCGATGAGTAATTCTTAAAATAGGTGTGAGTGATAGATACCACATAATTCGAGTTATGAATATGGACTTATTTACAGCTGACATTTTTTTTAAAGTGAGTTGTAAATGTTAAGGTGTTAGATTCAATGCTTATAAATGTGTTTCCTTGGTGATAAAGCTTTCACTAAGCATGTTATCTATCTGTGCTTTCTTATATGCAGACAAGAAATGATTCACTCTGTATGTTAGAGGTCTTGTGCTTTAAAATTGAATCCTCTATTGACTAATGGCTGAGGAACATAGAAATCAAATCCACAGCTGTTTTTTCTTAAAAGTGAAGTTTTGGCAAAAGCTGTGAAGGCTTTAGTGCATTAGAAAAGTGTGCATTTTTAAAAGTTGTTCCACTTCCTATTTCCTCTCTACAATACTCCCTGAAGTTAAGAGTTTTCTTGTGTTTCATCATGCAGTTTCAGTGGAATAGGGCTTTGATTTTGCGTGCCCCTCTACTGCCTACTAAATGCAAAGAAGATGTTGGTTTGTGGGGGTATGCAAAGTAAAGAACTAAACACACAGAATTAAATCCTTCTGGGACAAAAAAGCAATTTATCTGATGACTGAAACAGTGGTGGTTGGAAATCTCTTCAGTGGAGACATAGAAATTATTTGGAAAAGGTGAGGTGAGACAGAAAGACTGAGCAAAAACCTCCATGCACTGACAAATAATGTCATTTACACTAGAGTGAGAAATGCTGGCCTGGTTGATATCAGTGGGAGTTTTACCATTCTTTGCACTTAACCTGCTTTTGTGAGTAGAGTAAGGGCTAGTTGGGCCATATGTGAGTAGTTACCTGGTCTTCTCTGTTTTACTCTGGCCTCCTATAAAAGGATGCTCTTGCATGTCATCAGTTCCAGCACCCAGGAGGTTAGAAGGGTTATAACATGGAAGAACAGATAGATGCAAAAGATGCAAACACAGAGGTCTTCTGCCAGTGAGACACTGCTGGTCCCAAAACACCCTCATGCTGGCACACATCACATGTTAGAGTTCAAGACCTATTGATGGCATAGGGTAATTGCATTAATTGCATCATAAGGTAGTGGGGCCCCAAAGGAGACCTGGTTTCAGCTCTGCTATAACTGGAACAAACAATTAATGAGAGAGCTTACAAACTCATGAGGCAGGACAGAAGCAAAATATTAATCACTCATTCTCTGTGTTTGACACTTCAGTTTAAATATGCCTGTTGTTTACTTAAATAGTCTATGGATTGAAGGGGAATGGATCTGTCTTTTCCTTAACCCTATTGCCAGTTTCAGGGGTTGGCTTTTCTTTCCTTCTTATTTATACCAGCATGAGCTCTGAAACCCCCCCTTTCTACACAGAAGTCATCAAAGACATTTAAATTTGCTTTTTATCTCTAATTTCAACTTTTGTTTCTATGGTTTAACTTTTTGACAGCTGCAGTGCTGTAAAGTAAACTGTGAACTGTTCTGTTCCCAATGATCTTATCTTAGTTTTTTTTAAGTAACCTGCTGATGACCTTGCATATGCAAAACCATTCTATACATTTTTTAAGAATGTTGTTTTGGGAGCTTCAGATAAAGTTGATACAAGAACCTGTTCAAGTGGCATTGAGTTTCTGAAGCACAGTGAAGACAGAAACCTTCTGACCCTGCAGCTTTGAAAACCTCTTGCTGGCCACTTAGGAAAAATGAGCCAGATTCAGATCACCTTTGATACTTGTTTAGCCAGCCATAGCCCAGGCTGTAGCAGCTTTGTGGGAAAACAGGTTCCCTGGTGTGTGATAATGACCCCACACAGGTCTGAGCTCGGTTATTGCAACAGATACAGGCTTCCTGGCAGCCCCAGAGAAATTCCTGTGTCACTTATGAAAGCTGTCAAGGGCTGGCATTGCTTTTGAAGAAACCTTAGAGCTGGAGCATTGGGCCACCACAGCACAGGCCAGCCCTGCAGAAACCCACATGGAGAGTCCCAAGGTTACTGCCTGGAGTGATGGCTGGATGTGCTCTCTATCTCGTGGACACGGATCATGTAGGTCCCTGAGAAATCTGTTCATTGCTGGCTGGGCATGAATGTAAATGTAAATATAAAGATCTCTCATATCAGCCTCCAAGAGGACTTGCACCCTGTGCATGGCTCTGATGAGAGCACTGAAGAGAGGAGGAAGTTGCAGTACTTCCTAGAGCCCACATTGCTGCTTTTGGATTTGTTGCTAGTGTTGTCTTAGCTTTGAAACAGGTTTTGCTGGAGCTATTGCCTAGATATTGCTTTTGGCATTGTTTTGTCTTCACTTATGGTCTTTTGTCTCTGTTTATCTTTGGAAATGTCCAGAAATGAAAGGGGCACCACTTTGTCAATAGTGCAGGGGACAGAGAGTTTGTCTTCTTCACATTTGGTTGGCCTTGAAATTCCCCTTAATTAGTATTATCATTAGATTATCACTCATATCACCCATTCTTTTACTTAAATTTACTACCTCCAAACATAATAAATCTGGAGAAATGCTTATTATTTTTCTTTCTAAATCCTGTCCAAAAAAAAGAACCAGTAGTATAGTTCCACTATAGGAACAACTGATTTTGCCACTTAATTTTCTCCCTCTTCTTCCTATCTCCCGTTTTTTTCTTTATATCTCCACGATACATAAACTCCTTATCTCTCTCACAGCTACACAGCTGCCTGTCATGGTAAAATTCCTACCATTACCTACTCCTTACACTCAGACAAGCATTAGGCCAAGATCCACAAATGTGATTTGCTTGCCTAGATTTTACCCACTACGTGAAAAAGTTGGCAGTTTAAGAGGAGGAGACACAAAGCACACCAGCTTTGCCTTCTAGCCTAGAAAATTCTTCCAGAACATCTCCCTTGGAAAGAACACCTGCATCAGAACAAACAAATGTAAGTGTATTGGAAAGAATTTAGTTTCTCCTAAATTGTGGCTGGATTTAGTAGAGACCAGTTTCCTTTGTGAAAACTATCTGAAAGTGGAGTGAAATGAAAATAAGTATTCCTCCTGTTTCATCCTTGTCCTAACTTATATTACTCAATAGCATTACTAATAGAAAAGGAGAAAAGGAATTTGTAGGTTCCTGAAAGAATTTGAAGAAGGCAGGTCCCCTGTCTTTTTATTTAAACATTTAAAAAGTGAAGAACTGAAACACACATTATTTTCAGTATTTAATGTTGGTTTTGTCAATATTTGTGTATTTATTCTAAATTACAAAACTGACACATTTTTAGGTAGAATTTTTATTAGTGTTATTTCCTTCCTCCAAGCTGAAATATTTTAGAAAAGATTTACAGATCCCAAAAACAAATCAATAAAGAAAATCAGACAAGGTAATTACTTTTCTAGCAGGATCCTTTCCTAGTCATGGGTGATATTTTAAAATTTTCTCACAATCAAGTTATTTAGTAAGCCCCTTTGAGTTCTTCCTCAGCCAGAGCAAAATCTCCCAAGCAAATTCCTTCTTACCATTACTATGTGATACTTCATTCCTGGTATATCTGTTTCTCAGAGCCTGGTTATGAGCTAGGGATTATGAATTACTTATATTTAAGATTCGAATTTGTTGGGTTTTGTTTGTTTTTTTTTTAAATTCCTCTTTGTCATTCCTCATTTTTTGGTCTTACTACAAAGATCTTTCTGGAGCACCTGAAATTTCACCAGACACCAAAAGAACAACAAAGGCTGGTGTTCAGATGTTGTGAATACCCAGCTATTCTGCTAACCTGTGGCTTTGCAGGGAGCATTGTGATTACAAATTTTGATTTTAAAATTGCTGGAGGGGGGAAAACAAGTAAACATTATGTCATTTTTTCTATATAGCCATTGTCCTTGCCTGGATTCTCTTTAGTTGGTATATCAAGCCTTCATTAGCTACAAGATAGATGCTCTAATAGATACATCAGTGAAACCAAGTTGAGCTGAAGTGTCTTAGATAATAAAGCTTTGTGTAAATTCTAATTCAAGCAATTTCGTCAAAAAGCATAACAAGTAGCTAATCTGGGATAAATATGTTTTTTATTTCAGTGCCATGTTCTTCATAACATCCTTCACAGATGCTATAACGTTATTTTACTCTTTAGAAAAATATATAACAATGTGATTGTCTCACACCAGGCATAATCCCAGTGGAAATTAAAATTGCATGCATTTTCTCATCACTCTTTATTTAACAACTGGGAGAGTTTTAATATTTGAAACTCAGCAAGAAAATTGTCTTGAAACACAGAGATTCCTTTGGGGTAATTTCACTTTTGTTTTGTGCGAACTTTAGCTGAGCAATTTTTTACAGTAATGCAGATCTGTGGACTGAATGGCAGTTAACAGGAGGTTGTGTATGTGCTTCTCACCTAATATAGAAGAAAAAATCACAAGGAACATTCTAATAAAATAATTTTAATCAGCTGGCCCTTATTAGTAAGTAAAGATGCTCTGTTTAAGATTCTTAATTGTTTCTTCTAAATGCCTATCATTGGGTTTAAAGGCCACCCTGAAAGTGACTATATTCCTGCATAAAAGGCAATACAGTTGTGACATATTTCAATTTTCACCTTTTTTTTTTTTCTGTAATTGAGAGGACATCTGGCATGCCCAAGACATCTAACATTGATGCGATTTGGTAATGTAGTTTGCTTTACTCAGAGCAGCAGTATCCAAAAGGATAGCTCATCTACAAAATTAGCTTCTTTTTTTCCCTTCAACAACTGAAGGACACAAATGCTTGCAACGCAAAATAACATTACAATAGGCACTTGCAAGTGGTCATAGAAAAGTGACAGAGGATTTAATAGGGTTGATTCTATCAGCTGATTTTTATTTTTGCTTGCAATCGTCCCTTGGGAGATAGGCTTGCTAGCAAGACACTGTTGGCTATCACACAGTGGCTTCCTACATTCATTATTACTCATATCTCCTGCAAATTGAAGATTCAGAGGTCAATAAGCACCTTGCAGAAATACTGCATTCCCATTTAGAGAATGACTTTTGTACTGCCTTGCATTGGGTATCATTGCTTGTTTCCACGTGTTCAGCAGAGTAACGTTGACACTGCCGTCACTTTGCTTGTACTCTTGGTGTTCCCATCTTCAGCATTTGTGAGACAGAGTGGCACTTCCTGCCAGTCCCTATCAGGAATTTGGGGCCCTTTCCGTAAATGTTTCTAGCAAAGTCAAAACAGCAATGTCCAAGGCCTCTCTTCATGCAGGACTTTACATTGTATTTGAAATTAGTGCCACTATGTTCAAACACAACATGCTTGTCAATTTGGATGATTTCACAGCAAAATATATGATCAGTTCTTTGTTTTTATTATTTCACTCTTAGTGTACTATTTTAATCCTTTCCTGTGTATCTTAATCACAAATTATTTTTCTTCCATTAAATGTCTCACAGGAATTTTGTTTTGTAATTCTTCAACAAAAAAGAATATCTCAGGACTCTGAGTTGTTTCAGGCCTCAGATCCACCTCTCCACTGCAGCTTTAGCAAGACCAAACAGAAACAAAAATTACTTTAGTCCTGTGCAGATATACAAGTCAGTATTTGTCAGACCAGGCCATTTATCATCAGACTCCATTTCAGTGGCAGAGTGAGAACCTGTGGGTAAGTGTTTTGCAAAAGTCAAGTTTTTCACTTTCGATCAGTATCAGAACTCCTAAAAAGTCAGAAGCTCATTCTACTGTTTCTTTTCATTTTTTCTCTGCACCTAAACTGAATACTAAGATTTCAGTAACCTGATAGTGGATGAAAAGACCACGTTTCTGGAAAAAGAGTGTTGTTGGTAGACTCGAGGTAATTTCTGACCACCCTTGTGATCTTTGTGCCACGAACAGGGGCACTGAGGTTACTGTCAGTTACTTGTGTGCAACCCAAAAGCACCTGGAGGGCCACTATAAACCTGTTACTGTCAAATCTCATACTGTTCAACACACACAGTCACGTGTGCAAGGTGTGTCTTTAGAGCAAAGCTACTTCTACCTTCTGCCCAGGCGACAGGTTCTGCTAAGCCAGGGGCTGATTTTACATTCTAAGCCTTTGAAATTGATTTTAAATTGGTTGGGGCCAGCATTGTCTTTGTTCTGCTTGTGCAGAGCCCAGCACAGAAAACACCAGCCCATGATCTGGTTCTGTACAATGATGTTGTGGAAGGCTAGATATTGGTATCAAAAATTAACCATTTCCTGCTGAAAAGCCCTGTCATCAGCTCAGGAGTTTGGTTTGCGTCAGTCATAGGTAACTCTTAGGAGTGTCCACAACTCTCACCAGATTATTCAACGAGGCTGCCAGTTATTTCTGTTTGCAGATCACCTTTTTTACCCTTTTAAAGATTGCACTTCTCATTATCACAATCTTCCAACCCTATCAAAGTCACGATGATTATTTCCTAGTGGCTGTTATGCCTGTATTAGCACAACTGAGACAAGTACATTAAAAGATTTTCCTTTTATAATGCAGCTTGAATACCACTATTTGAGGAACAAACAGTAATCTTACTGATAGTAGTTGCTTGTGCTGGAAAGTATTTTTTTTTTCTTATTCTCTCTATTTTAACAAGGGCAATCAATTTATTTCCACATTTTCTTGTGAGATTTTGCCTTCTGGGTAAAGAGCATTTTTTATCTCCTCTTCTCCCCCTTTTCCCAAACCTTCTTCTGTGATGGGAAGATGGAATGTATATGTGATATCCCTTTCAAAAAATATATTCATCATATATTGCAAGTATTGTCATTATGATGTATTAACATAATGCATCATCAGAGAGCTGTCAGGGTGAAGATTTATTACCCTAAAATAAGTTATGATGAGACACTGAGGAATGGGTTGAGAGAATTTTTGTTTATTTTTCTAAATTAGGGACTTTTAAAGTAAATTTTAAAATCTCTTACCTTCATGTAGTAGTAGAGTTAGGAAGGTCACAGAAAAGAGGACTTGAATCAGAAACACCAGGACTCATAGAATAAGAATGTAATTATTTTTTCCCCAGGTAGTTTCTATGAGTTCTGCAAAGTTTTAGTTTCCAGCAAAGAGGAGTGTTAATGGGCAGCCAAAGTCATTTTAATCAACCTGAACCAGACTTAATTGTTTATACTTTAAAGAAAACAGTCACCAAAGCATAAAGATTTGAGCTAAAATAGGCAAACTGTGTTAAAATGGTAAAAGAATAATTGCATTTCAGTACAAAAGTCTATTTCCTTATTCAGGTGTGTTCAGTGGACTTATTGAAAACCTGATAGCAATACTGTGAAACCAGGGAGAGCTTTTCAGCAGGTTTGCACAGACTTCAGATCAAGCCCCTTCTTTATCATGTGGTAAAGCCATGAAACTTGGCACATTTATAGCATTGTAACATAAAGCCATCTGTGTACAAGTACAAACTTTTCCTTATTGCCAAAGTGCTTAATGTAATTACAATCAGGCTTGCTTCTCCTCTGCTCAGTTCATCCATATGCTGATATGGATGTAAACTTGCACTGTAAAGAATCCCACAGCATCTGAGTTTGTGTGCTGCTTTCAGCAGTGTGCATTGCTAACCTTGTAAATCTCAGGCACTTTTGCATTTTAGGGACACACATAAACTTTTACAGGATGCCTTACAGGAAGACTGCTGACAGAAAAATGCCCAAAAATTCAGCCTGGATTCTTTTCTTGCTAATGATGCAAGACACCTGGCTCAGGAACTCAGTTGTCCTTGCTTTCCTGTATCGTCCATGAGAAGTCAAGAGGTGGCACACAGTTTGGATGCCTAAGATGGGAACTGCTTTCAGGAGGCAACTTTTACTCTTAGCTGGATGGTAAATAAATGCAGAGTTCCTGCTCACCTTGTTCACCGCCTAAAGAGTGTTGTATTAATCCTGGGTGTTGGCAAGCAGCTGCAAAGTAGTTGCTTCATCTTAAAATTCAATCTATGTTTACTTCAACTGTGTTCAAATACAGTGTTATCCCATGACATTTATTGCATCCTTGTATTTCCTGTGTCATGGTATTTGCATGCAGTTTCTTTAATCTGAATGCAATATTGGTCAGTGTATGTTAAATAACAAGGTTGGTTATAGGTTAATGAATGCACTGTGCTCGCTGCTGACTGACATAATTACTGATAGGTGGTACACTGAACTTGACCCTACAGCCCACAGACATGTACTTGACTTTATCAGTGGAGATGGTCTATCCAAAAGGAATACTAACATTAAAAAAAACATATGCAGTGGATGCATTTGCAGGCACAGGGAGTGTGTTTTCAGGAAAAAAAAATGTAGTCCTCTGTATGAACACCATATCTCCATCTCAAATCCAGCATGGATTTACTTTTCTAAACTGTGATGTAAGAAAGGCACAAGATTTTAACTAGTCAAAAATTGTAAATCATGTACTCATGGTCAACAAATCTGCCTAATGGAAGAAGATGGGCCTGATCCTCAGTAGTTTTAGGGGGATGAGCTTATCAGGATCACCTTATGAAACATCAGAACTGAGGGAAGATTTGTGTTGGTATCTGTAGTCTTCTGATAATTAGTTAATTTCTTAATTTTGTGATACCAAAAGGAAGGACTTCTGACCCATGCTGCAATTGTCAAGAGGCAAGTAAGTCTTTCATTTGAAGATTTCTATGGTATGTTGTCAGATATGCTACAAATTAGAAGTTGAAGTGATTTTGGTGCATAGATGTTGGAGTTATAAGGGACATGTCCAAACTCCTGCCCCTCTGTGAGCAGGGTTTCACTCAAATTTAGTGATCGTAGTGATGGTCGCTCAGTTTAAAAAATCTTAGGTCAGTACATTTTAAAGGAGGTAAAATATCTTGGAGAGACCATATGAAATCTATCATGGAAAACCACTGATAACTCCACATCTTATTAGCTTCAATTAAGTATTTCCATAGGGAACCATGGAACTATTTAAAGTCATGATGACACACACACACTTTGTTCCGTCCAAAGAAATAATCTGTTTTCCAGATTTCCCAATAGCCAAGCTATTTTGTTATTGTTTTTTTCTTTTCCTCCTTTTAAGAGAAATAATTTATAAGAATTTATCTTGGGCTTGCTACAGATTTAAAAGGAGAAAAAAGGTTTCTTCTGTCCGACTTTTAAATTATATGCATGACCAAAGATAAATATGTTTTTTATTTATAACTGTGGATAGATGCCAAACAAAGCCTTTCATATGACACACCGCTGCTGTAGTAGAGGAGCACTTAAAACAGTTCCAGCCAAGTTAGGCCCCAAGACTTTTCATGAAACTTCACGCAAAATGGTTAAGACCTTTCATTTATTATTTCTTTTCTTTTCTTTTGAACATCTTCAAAGGTTACAAGTGCAACATGCTTAGAGGATGCCAGGCTTCTTCCTGTCAAGCTGAGATGGTCTGAAAACCACATTGAAACATGGGGAAACTGCAGCTACCACAGATTGCAGATGAGGGGTTTTTCTCCACAGGCTGTAGATCTCTCCTGCCCTTCCCTGCTTGGTTGGTAACAGTTAGATGAAGGCTGTGGAGGGAGGCTGGCAAAGCAAAGGATTGGTGTGCTGTTTTGAGACTGGGATGGATGGGCTTTGTCAATACTGCTGAATAGCAATACTTGTGCAGCTATTACAAACAATTTGTAATTGTCAGAGCTGAAAAGTAAAAACATGATGATAAACCGTGCCTAGGATCAGCTTATGTCAGCTTTAAATGATTTAAAAGTCTAGTGTCTGGAGCTGCATCTTACTTGCCTGGAAAACTCCTTAAAGAAGACTTACAGAAGGGGATAAGCATGTCACTCCTTTCTTGTGCATTTATTGTGAAAAGTAACCCTTTGTCTAGCTGACAGGAGACAGGTTTTTAGGACAGATGTGAAGCAAAGACTTCCAGATAAGTAAAAAAAAAGTGGAATTTTCCAATTTAAATAGAATGAGACAATTGCCTGGTAATTGTAACTCTTAGAAACTACTGTTTGTCCTTGTTTTATGCAGGGAGAGGCCGTGAATGGTTAGGTGCTGATGCACCCTGGGCACCTGGTGGCAGTTGCTGTGCCAGGTTTGGAAGTTGTTTTTGTGTGGATGTGAAGAAAGCCTGTAAAGGATGCAAACTTCTCTGAGAGAAGCGAAGTAGCCAAAGAAAGCATCCTCTGTTACCTAGAGCCTGCCATCATTACGCCTGACCCTATCTCATTATCCCCTGATATCTGTAGCAGACGATGACCTCTGATGACACGGCACAACGGCACTCAAAAGAGATGCCTTCCTTTTAATTTTGGCTCCTGAATGTAGGGACTTCTTCCCCATGCTGTATTCAGTCTTCTTTTACTCAAACTCATGTGCAAAAATTAAAATGATGTTAAGTACTGCCCAGCAACACTGTTTAGGCATGAGGCTGCATTTCTAATTTTGCTAGAAGGACCTCTGTCTTCCCATCACTTGAGAGTCTGGAGTAGGCTGGAAGCAACTAATTTACCATGTAATAAGATAGGTTCCTGTTGACACAATTCAAGGGCAAAACTATTAAGTCATTAGGGCTAATGTTGTAACATTCTGATACAAAGGCATGGCCAGGGCCTTTCAGATGTACCTCTGACCTTTTGAGGATTAAGTTTTTTCGCAGTTTATTTTTGGTGTTTGGAGTCTGTCTTTTTTTCCCCATCTGCTTCACATGCATTGATCTTTGGTCTTGTGCAAGGTACAGCTTGGAGACCAGCTTCTGCAGTCCTGATTTGTCCCAGTTTTATCAAAGAAGATAAGAATTTATCAAACGGGATAAGAATTCACCACATTCTTAATCCTGCAATACTAAAACTGCATCACGTATTCCTTTGCTCAGCCCTGCCCATGTCAGAGCTTGGCTCATGGGACTGCTGGTAGGAGGGAGTCAGGGAAACAGAGTTGGCTCTCAGGATTCTTCCACAAAATAAGAAAGTGAGAATTGCTCAAAGCAGTCTATCTAGATGTCATTTAAATAAATAGAATATAAAAGTGTCTTGCTATAGCCCTCTGATATTTTGACAAAGTAACTTTTCTCAAATTGTATTGTGAATAAGCAGATGATTATTTCAGCCATTGTATTCTCCAGCTCAGCAGCAGGTCTGCACTTGTTTCACTTTTGTTGTGAAGGCTGTTGAATAAGTTCTATGTCTGGAACTTACGACGAAAATGTATTAGAGCATATAAACAGGCCAATAACTTATTTCAAGGCCTGAGTATTGTTGCCAAAACTACTCAAAGTAACACTTTTTTTAAGACATTATTTAACCAGGAAGACTCTTTTTGCATGATGCTTTTGTTATTTGTGTAGGAATGTATAAGAATGTATATATGAATGATGTGGAGAATTCAACAAAAAAAATCTGAAAACGTTTTAAATTTCATTTATTATTTGTTTTTTAAATCTATCTTTCTTATGCATTTAGCTTGACCTTTTGGATTGCTGGAAAGGGTTCTCTCTCTTGAGGAAGAATTAGCAGACCATTCTCTAGAAGGAACATTTGGAGAGCAAGGCATCTAATGAGTTTGTGACAAGAAGCTGTAGAATGTTATATTCATTAATTTCTGACATATTTTATTTTTACATTCAGTCTTTTAAAATATGATGATACCAAGAAGATGCATTTCATGACGTTTTGCTTGATTTTATTTTATTTTTGCCTTCAATGACCTTAAATACAACAGTGATGGGGAAAAGGAAGTTGAAGTAAAAAAAATTCTGCTCTTAAAACTGTACATGCAGCATAGGTCTGGAATGGATGCTCATGGCTGAATTAATAAACTCTGACTGTGGAGGTTTCAAACATGAATTCTGACAGACCCTTCACTATGACAATACTAGTGGGAGTCACAATAATATCATCTGCTGCTGAACACTGCTAGTATGAGAGTACTGTTGTGCCAAAGGTTAATATGCCAGTTTTATTTCCTTCTCTCTACAGCTATAATTTAAATGAGTTGCACACATAAGTGATGTTATATGCATAGGGTTTTGCATTAAGTTTGCTATGTCAGATTTGTTTATAAAAATCATATTTTGAACCACTTGCCCAGGGGCTCCGTTCTGGGAAGCTGCAAGCTGATTTCTTTTAAAGAGGCAGTTTTCATTTTCCATGGATTTTCAGCAGAGGTTTTGGAGCTCTGAACAGGGAGCTCGGTTTTAAAACCAGCACTTGCCCAGGTTTGCAATTAAGTTTAATTACTTAGCAACAGAGAGTCTAATCTAGTTTTACGTGTGTGCCACATGACCGTTTCCATACCTTGCTGGGATTGGAAGGGCTGCCTGCCTCTCATGGGGAAAATTGCTTCCAACATTTTGGAGACCGTTTACAATGTTTTTATTCCTATGCTGCAAAGTTAACATTGCCCATAAACCCAGTAGTCAAACAGTAGTTAATAAGGGGCAGAAAGTTTTATAGTCTTTTCCGCAGTTGTTAAAATCTTGCTACTGTAGTTTAGTCCTAGCCACACAAAACCTATCTGTTATGAAAAATAAGATGCTCTATGTTGGTTTATTCTTGGAAACCAATGGAAGAGAGGATCTTTCCTGGGAATCTAGCTGAACGTAATGAACTTGGGTATTATTTAAATTGCTTGGCTTGTAATATAAACACTCGAGGGCTTGCCAGCAGTGTACCTTCAGGATGTGTGACTTTTCTAAAAAAATAGTTCGGGATTTTTTTTCAGAATCCATTGCAATTAGTGGCACTATGGCAAAGGATGATTTATTAAATTGCCTTTCAGTGAGAGGAAATAGAATCTATTAATGATGTTGCACACATATTTTTAGTCAGGTTCAGCAAAAATAATTTTCTAGCTGTCTTTCTATGTTATGTAAACTAAGAACATTCCCAAGGTACCAACTGGTTTGTCCTTTAGGCCTTGTAGACCTTCAGAATGGATTTGACCTTCTCCTGTTAGAGGAGATGCTGATGTTCTTGATTGCAGAAGCAGAAATGAGGTACTACTCAAAGTTAGTGAGATTTCTAGACTCAAACGTGAACCGAAATGGGCTCAAATGTAATTAGGGATTGGCTACTGGCACCTTTTGGGTACACAGTTATCCTTCTTCCTTTACCATGTTGCCAGGGAGCAAGAAAGGCTACACCTGGAACAGAGTGGTCACTGGAAGGAGTGGCAGACAGGAACAGCTCTGAGAAGGAACAGTTCACAAATTCGTCTAAAAGGGAATTTCCTTTGCCTCTGTTAATAACAAAACAGTTACATTAAAAAAAAAAAAAAGCCAACCATTAATCATCCAGAATATTTTCTCAGAAGGTATTTGTTCTGCTAGGATGTGGAAAACAGGTATAGAGATCAGTACACAGTCGTGTACTGGGGGCAGAGAGTCGTGTAGTGGGGGCAGAGAGGAACAAACAAAAGCTTATTTGTTTCAAAATTGAAATACTATGGACACTGTGAGCTTTTAAGAGCAATAATGCTCCATGCTGTCTAAAAGAGCAGAGTTCTAATTACTTGGCTGCCATAACTGTACTTCAGTGCTTAAAATGTGATTTCCTTTAGATTTCATCTTCCACCTGTATTGCCTGGGACTGCAGATTTCTTTCTGTTACATTTCTAGGGTGCATTTTTCCACAGATCACCACTGCATACTTTGTTACTTACATCCTAACATTGTTCTCCCACGCCACCTCTGAGAAGAGGGTGCTGCGTTATCTTGGGTAAGCTTGGCACTACCAGCACAGTGGGCTTGCATCCTCTGAAAACTGTGCAGTTAATGGTGTAGAATTCTGTGGGTTTGGTGTTGAATCTAGTGGGACTTTTAAATGAACAGATATTGTAACAATGATAGAAATGAAGATTGTGTTGTGTTAGTGGTGGGCAGACACTTTAAGGCGAAGAGTCTGTGAACAGGGATAGAGCTCCACACTTTCTTCCCTGTGCACTGTGCCAAAGTATTACCCAAATACCATGCTATAATCAAAGTCTAAAAAGGAAATGGTACTATTCACTCAGCAATTTCTGACCTGTTGCATGACTACACTACCGGATTAATTTTGAAGTACATATATGGGAGTACCCATGTGATGATCTGTCTAAAAATACAGCACTGCCATTTCTGGGTTGGTTTTTAAAGAGTGGTTGCATAAAAATTTATCAAGATGCTTAATACTCTGTGCCATGCTCTTCTTGGGCTGGATTGTTGGGAATCTTGGGCTGGGAAAATAAACTTAGCATTGCAGTGGTTGCAATGCCTTCAAAGTCTGGCCAACTCAGTGCTCTGGATGTGATTCTACACATCCGAAATTCCCGTAGGTGGCAGGCTGGATACTAATGGAGTGGGAATAGGTAGGAAATAGAAACAGGTCCCTGTGCCTAACCCTTCCCACACAGCCTGGCTTCCTTTCTCCTTGGGGATCTGCACGCCTGGTCTGGTGCCAAATGCTTTCTGCTTAACCCTAGGGGAAGCCAGAACATCCTCCTTGGTGCCTTGAAGAAGCTGTGGGGAGACAGAGGGAGAAATCCTTCCTTCTGAGATGTTCTTAGACACCCAAGAAATTTGTAGAGCCTTCAGCATGGGTCTGCCCCAAAGGTACAGTCTGCTGCTGTTTGACAGGCTGCTACTTTCAAGAAACATTGCTCTCAAAAACAGATTTGTCTTTGTGCTGTAAGTTTGTTCTCCTTGATCCAAAACCCACTGAAATCAACAGTGTTTTGAAGTCAATTTCCACTGATTTCCATGGTCTGGAGATTAGATTTCACTGCCTTTTCAACTCTGAATCTCGACAATTCCTTATTGCCTCACTTTGGATACTTTTTCCCTAATGCAGGATAAAAAGATGCTATTTAACTTGACACGATCTACGTAACTGGGCATAGTGCATGGAAACTACAGCTCTGTGGTCAGGCCCATTTCACAGACAAGGAACCTCTATCTGATATCATACCTCCAAACTGCAGCAAAGTCAAGAGCAGATCCAACTTACATTCTGTAGATATCTGAGTGTAAGGAAATTTTTCGGCTTCATTTTAATTTGCAAATATTTCCAAACATCTTCCCTTATGCACAGTCTCTTCCAAGTACAGCTGTGAACTGTTGCATTGGTGGGTTGTTCATTGTCTTTTCTTTTTAGTTGCAGTTATTAACAATTTGTGAGTTAATCGATTATGGGTAAAAATGGCCTTTTTATTCTTGTTCTGACTGAGATAGAATAGTACAGGGAAAATGCACTGGTATTTTCCATTTGAAATGGAGAATTTTTTTCCAAAGCTGTGCTGACTTATAAGCTTCAACACTCATAATTTTGACTAAGAATTAGGCTCCTTAAAAAACAAACTGAGACCCTTTTCAGATTTTCCATTACCTGGGAAGTATCCTTAGTTCAGCAACCAGTCAGGGAAGGCAGTTGGAGAACAATATTGTAAGTGACATTTTAGAATCGCAGTTTTTCGGTATTTATCAGCCACTGTATTTTCAGCTTGAAGGTACCAATGTTTTTTGTGTCGTGTAATAAATTACAGAATGTTTACATGCAATTAGGTATGTGCCTACGGAGGAGAAAACACTGGGAAACAGGATTTTCCAGAGGCACTAGCTAGTTCAGAGGCCCAGAGCCAGTGCAGTAGCTGTTGTCAGGGAGGACTGAGTGGCAGTTCTAATTACCAGTGTCTACACAGGTTTCTCATAGGAAGATACAAGCTGTCACCATCCCTTGCCAATCACATGAGAACTGACCTAGAGAGAACATCAGCTGAAGGTGAGTGTACATATCCAATAAATCCAGCCCCTATTGCATTAGCTTATTTTTAGGATTGTCCTGAAAAGACATTCAGCCTGTATCATAAAACCTTCAACTGAGCAGAAAATACACAGAATGATGATGACTTTAAATTTGGGTTCTTGCCCTCTGGGGCATGAATTCATAGTGCTTCAGGTACAATTTTATAATGTACTGAATGCTGAAAGAATGGAGCATCTCTAGATGAGTTCATAAAGACAAAGCATTTCTGCAATGTCAGTTCTCTCCTAATCAAAGGAAGAAAAATGAATTTTATTCTTAATTTTACTGCAAATGTTATACTTAATTTACAGTGAAACCATGCTCTCTATTTAAGATGTTTCTCACAAACAGAACATTTAAAGTTAGTATGTAAATTTATGTTTGCAACTGATACACCTTTTTCTGATTTTTTCACCTTGTTCCATTGAATGTATTAGGGACTTGTTCTTGAACATAGTTTAGACAATACATGTGTCACAAGCAATGATGAATCAAAGAAAGAAAGCATCCAGAAAGGGAAGTTAACTAGACAGGTAGGCCCTCATCAGCATCACATTCTGTTCCACAGCTACAATAACAATAATTGAGTCAGACACATGGATTTTAAGTGCCTCTTAAAGAGGAAAGTTAGGGAGAGACACTGTGGAAAGAAAATTATATACTGAAATGCAGCATCTCCGTTTTGCAGCTGCCAGCCTTCCTCTGTCAGTAGCCACAGCTGTTGCCTTTTCTTCTAAACTTAGCAGGGGATGGGTGAAACTAAAGAAAAGCAGGGAAGGAGCTTTAGCTGATAAGGAGCTGTGGGTTCAAATCCCTCTGTGCAATCAAAGGAAACCTTTGAAAGCTTGAACCCTTGAGAGAGAGGGGCTTTTTTTTGTGTGGACAGAAGCTCACTCTGGGGAGATGTGTGCCTGCCTCCTGGGTGGATGCATTCTCGGATGCTCCTCACTGCCCTTTGTGCACCAGTTAGGTTTTCTCCAGGTCTACTGTTTTGCCACTTGTGTTTTGTCCATCTTGGGCAGCACTCTTGCTCAGTGTCATTTTTCCCAGTGAGTGAAGGAGAATATTTGTCCCAAAAAAAGGGAAAACTAGTCTTCACTTCTGCTGCTGATTGAATATGGTCTTTTAACATTTGGTCCTCAACCCCAAAGTCAAACCTGGTGGATTCCAAATCTGAAGTGATGAAAAGTACAGGCTTGTTATATCAGAACTTGATGTCACCCATACCAGTTTTCAGTCAGAGTCTTGCTATACTCTCACTGAATTTGTGTGGTTGCTTTGGTTGGTTTGGGGTTTTTCTAAGTGTCAACTTTAGACAGGATGAGTCTAAGTATGAATATTACCTTTTTTTTCCTTCCTTTGGATGGTAGAAGAAAATGTGGAGACATGATGTGACATGAAAAACAAAAGCAAAGGCTGAAACAAATAATCCATTATTTGTGATTTCCTTTTTCAGCATTTTTTTAAATGCAGTCTTATGCTTAAAAGCCAGTTCTCTGCTCTTTGGTCTGCAGACTTGGGATTTTTGAGTGCTTTGTCTTTCCATGTGAAAGTCACCTGCCTGTGATGATCTGGGGAGGTGAACAAAATGCAGATGTAGATAATGTAAGACATGTTCCCATCCCCGTTCACTTAGTCTGAAGTAATCTCGGCCTTGGTCATGAGGGTGTTTGTGGTGCAAGGGTCTGTTGATGTAGCATGGGAGGACTCTTTAGGGTCACCAAATCTGGTGTGGTTTTACCCTGTAAAAAACAGATGGAGTTACCTGCTGAATTTCTTTCACCTAAAAGGAATGCAGTCAACTCCAACACAGAAGTTGGGGGTGATTGAATATGAGGTGTGGATAATCAGGAGAGAAATGGGAATGTAACTGCCCTGTACTTATGGACGAGATTCACCAGGGTAAGAAACACTCTCTGCACCAAGCAGGATAAAGGTGGTGAGCTATTGTATGAGCCACTGACTGCAAAGAAGAGATGTCCTATGGAAACAGCAAATGTGGATGTTTGTGTCATATACAGAAAATTTGGCCTGGCCTGCATGCCAGATGATATCCTTCCATCTGGTGAAGCTGAAGATGCTGAGAACAAGGAGAGGAAGAAGGGGACCATATCCAAGTAAGATCTAGGCACAGTGTGTAGTTGAATGAAATAAAATATTTCTTGAAAAATGATTGATGAAGGCTAGAGCTCATAACTCCTGCGGTAATTTTGTCACTTTTATCTTCAGGGTGGAGATCACTACATGCCAGGCTGCATTCCTTCATAGCATCTGAATCATTCTTATTGTCTCCACAAGCTGAAAATGAGAACCAGACTGGCAGGAAAGTTAAAATTTTCAAGGTGGAAAGAGGAAGGAATAGCCTGATTTGGTTTTGTTCTGGTTATTTTTTTTTAAGATTAAAAGTTCTCATTGCATTTTTGCAGATAGTAATACACTATATTTTATGATTCCTGTGTTTAAAACGAAAGTGCAGCTTCCTAGATTTTGAAGATAAGCTGGAGCACCTGTATAAAAGGGCTTTCTTCAGTGCTGTCTATATCCAGCCTGGCTTTCCGTGAGCTGCGCAAAGGAGAAATATTTCCAAGGCACCAGTGGTTGCCATATCCTGTATGCAAAAAGATTCCATAAATGTCTGAAAACAGATGGAATGCAACTTTGGAGGAAAAAATGGATTTTTAATTTTCTGAACATTTTGGATTCCATCTGGTTGAAGTAACTAAGTGACCTACTAGAATACTTTTACCTTTCTTGTATAGTGGATAGAAATGCAGCTTGCATTGCTATTGACTGACACATTCCTCATTAGTTCATGGGGTTTACTTGCTCATACTTTTGCTTATTTTTAATTCTTTTGCCTGTATGTCAGGGGATGCACCTCTTCCCACATGTCAAATCTAAATGTTGGCCCTCTCTCAGGTCATGATTTATCCTTGCAGCTGGTAAGGAGAAGCTCTGAACCACCTGCCTAAGCCCACCTGACAGTAGCAGGAGTCTAAAGAGATAACATATCTCAGACTTATCTCCTTTTTTTTTTTTGCTTCAAGCATTGGCACATGGCAAAAAGAAAAATAAAATGCTCTTAGTTTTCTATCTTGCTTAAATACAAAGAATAAGAATGAGTAGAGGCTTTATGTACAGGCATTAATTAGGTGGATTATTTCTGTTTATTGTTTTTTGTTACTGCCATTTAGAATGTTGTTAAATGAATAAGAGTAAATACATGTGTGTTTTTAAACAGGAAATGAGCATTTCTGTATGAATAAGAAATACAGGCAATTTGAACTCACAAGAAAGAAGTCATAAAATATACTGCTCTATATAAAAAATTGATGACCTAGGTTTATGGAAAAGACCAATTTTGTGCCTTTCACCTCAGTGAAAGGTAGAAACCAAATCTATTCACTCTCTTTGAGAGAGAAGATGGGTCTTTTAAATCACTAATTTTAAGCCTGTACTTAAAGTTGCACTACTTATGAAGTTGATTATTTATGATTGCCATATTGCCATTCAGAAAATTCTACTGAGAATAAGTATTTCCGTGCTGATAAGTTCATAACTAATAGTTAGTAGGATATTGACAATGTGTTTGGTATTAGTTTTCATGCTTTTTGGCACTTGGGAACATTTCTCAGGGCTCTCGCTATGAATATGGACAAAACATTCCAAAGAATGGGGAATAACAGCCCTTTTTTTTTTTTTTTTAAACGGTTGTTAGTGAGACTCTTTTCCACTTCTGGAACCAAGAATATTTGTGTTTCATTAAAAGCTGTTACATTTTAGGATCACAAGTTTCAGTCTAGCACAAAGCCTGAAATCATTGAAAGTTTTCCCTTTTGCCTGACACATTACTGCTGTGTAAAAAGTGTGTTTGCTCAGTCCTTAATAGGACAAAATATAGCATTTCCACTGCGAACAATGTTTATATAAAACTCTGGTCACCATAACCCCATAATTCAAAGTAGGCTTGTTTCTTCTCCCTGAATTTTGTGATTATGAACTTTCTGAGGGCTGGCAGGAGCACACACGGGTTCAGCCAGCAAAACTCTTGACACGGTGCTGTCATGTTTTGAGCATCTTTTGCTGGGGTCCAGGAATAAGTTTGCCTTGTATGGCATTGAGAAAATTGAATTCTCTTTTGCATTATGCACTTATGTAATTGCATTACCATCTCTGAAGCCTTTTTGCCCCTATAAATGGTTAAAACTGTTCTTACACAAATTTGGACTTGGGAGGCACATGTGAACCTCCTTATACAGAATGTAAGTGGCTGAAAGACTCACAGCTTCCAGCACTGAGGATTTGTTGTTTAGTGACTTTCTAAGAGTTTGGAGTTTTCTAAAGAGAAGTCTGTATCCTGCTAGTAGTACTCATCACATGCTTTCTCATTTATATAATTGAGAAAATTACAAATATAATGAAAACAGCTCCATCTAAATAAGTTCTCTAACCACAGTTAATAAAATATTATCTACCCTCAGAGACCTGGAATTTCTCTGCAAACGCTTTTAGTTAAACAAAGCATTTTGTGTACCTACAGTAAATGTGATATTTATTTTTTCATTATTCATGAAACAACTTTAATGTCACTGCTGATTTTCGTGGTAGGATGTTCAACTCCAGCATACCAGAGCTCATGCTGAGTTGTAGCTGAAGATGTCATTCACAATAAACATGAGCTGCTGTGACAATATGATGGCAGAAGGTGAAGAATCTCTTTTCTTGTGCAAGGGCATGCATGTGTCTCTGTGTGTGAGAGAGAGAAGGCAGGAGATTTGATTGTGTTTACAAGATTCATTCATGGCACAGCAGGTAGTAGTCACATTGTAATATTCACCTTAACATAGCTAATTTGATTTTCAACCTGGTTATCATGCATTTAGACATAACGATACATGAAAATATATGCTCTAGCAGTGCATTGTAAATAAGGCTGCACACTTTAAGTAGGAATATATTAGAGATAAGCACTGATTTTTGCAGTTGCAGGAGTCCTGGAAAGCACTATTCAGCGTACATTACAAAATTACCAAGAGGAAAGTGAATTCCAATGGGTAAGTCTCAGGGACTGCTAACATTTGTGGGCTGAACTCAACAAGGTGGGTGTATCCATATTTGACATCTCTAAAGATGTACAAGGTTTTCCATTTTAGAGCTTCACATAGCAATGGAATTTCATGTCTGAGTTTCAGCCTGTCTTGTAACTGGAAAATGAACAGTCAAAAGTCCTGAGGCCTTTCTGCCCTTCTCACTGAAAGGAAAATGAACAGGCTGGTCATAGTATGAATGTTGTCTTGGGTCACCATCAAGATCCTGACCTGCCTAAATGATGTGACACAAGGAAAGAGGTATGATGATGTTTGTCAAGAGCAGAGCCTCATTACAGCATCCTGGAGTAGCCTAAGAGATAAGGGGATCTATCAGCAATTTAATTATAGTCGTAACACACCAGCCTTCATGGGAGACAAAAAGGAATCTGCTGTTTGAACTGAGACATTTCAAGCTCAATTTAAGTCTAAAGAGAGTGGACGTGGTTGGGCATGATTTTGTGAATCACCTTCAGCACATTTGCACAAACAAAAGCAGGTATAATTCTCCTGAAGTCAACAGAGTTAAGCATGTTAATATGAATGGAGCATTTGGCCCAAATCCAGTTGGAGTCTTTGCAGTATAACACCTCTGAATCTTCAGAGGCTTTCTTAGAGTCGTTTATTATATTGAGGCTGTATGTACCCAAGGTAATTATCCATTACTGCTTGAGCCTGGCCCAGGAATTGTTTCACAACATGTTGCCTCATTAGTAAAATATAACGGAAAAAACCCCAGAAACAAACTGGAAACTAGGAAAATAAGGGTGCTAAAAGGAGAAGAGCGTGAAGAAAACAAACACAGTGGGGTGAGATCCTCTGATGGTGTAAATCACTATCACCTTCTGTGAGGCTATGCCAATTTACACCCTGTGATGCTCTGGCCCATGATTATTAGGAAAGTATGTTGTTGATATGCTCTATAATGGCTTCCATTACCAGCCCATGCTAAAAGAAGCAGCTGGTGAAAGTTATGTTTATGTTCCACAGATGGATTGGCAATGGCAGACACATAGCTCTGTGTCTGGTAAACAGGTGTTTTACTTTATGTTTGCTAGCTAGCCATGAGAAGCCACATTCTTGGTGACGAGTGTAGGCAAAGTTCAGTTGCTGAAAAGGAAGAAGCAATGCATTTTGGTTGCACTTTATTTTCTTTTTAAATAACCAGTAGTGTCCTGAAACCAATCCTGCCTTTTATCAGCATAATCTAAGTGACTGGGAAGAAAAATAACAGAGGAACAAAAGCCCCCAAGATGGTATTCAAATGATACTATCTCTTCTCCTTCCTTTCCCATTTTCATCAGAAGGAAGCA
This sequence comes from Drymodes brunneopygia, assembly GCA_013400955.1. Lineage (NCBI taxonomy): Eukaryota > Metazoa > Chordata > Aves > Passeriformes > Petroicidae > Drymodes > Drymodes brunneopygia. The sequence continues at coordinate 309,841 of VZTZ01012593.1, forward strand.
CTTTGGCTTCAGACAAAGTAAAAACTGCTCATAATGCAGTCAAACCTTCCTGTGCAAGAGAAGCAACTTTGCAGTTAGTACAGTGCAGAACAGGACGAGTTGAAATTACAGCAGAATTTATCTATGCCTTTGGTGGGAGGTGGAAATATAATCCTCATTTTAATAAGTAACATTTTGCAAACCAATTCTGACACCTGTAAATTTAATACTTACATGACCAATGCAGAAGGAGAACTATTGCTTTTTATTACTCAAAGCATTTAATTTGACTGTGTTTATTAATTTCTGATTGCCCAGAAAACTAAAAAAATGGCTGGGACTTTTTCTGATCTCTGAATGACAAATACTTCTAGATGGCAGAATGGCAACATGTAAATTCCTTAGTGAATATCATTGAGGCTAAAATTCTTTAAACTCTGGAGGTTTGAGAGCATTTTCACAAATACCCAGTAGTAGGCTGAATGTTCATTAATAACTGATATCATGAACCATAGTGATACAGACTAAGAACTTCTAGCCAGAAATCAGATTATTATCTTATTCTTTAAACAGCTCTAGGGAAAGCTTCTAAGTATGTAGTGAAAGGAAATAGCCTAAGGGAATAGAGCAGGCTGGTATAATTTACCTAAAACTTGCCCACACTGCTGTTGGGTGTTGATCCTTCTGGCAGAAAGTTAAATGCATCCTGCTGAGTCCTTGGAACCAGTGGCCGAGGCAGGGACAAATGGTTCTCCAAGACAAGAGATGACCTGGGGAGTGGGAAGAGTAGCTGGGATGGCTGGAGAACCTGGGGTAGGCCTGAAAAGATGTTCACCCTCAGCACTGTTGACTCGTTATCATGCCTGTTCTATTGAAACCGAAGAGCTCAAAGGGGCAGCTTTGGAATCAGCGCGTTATGTCGGGGAGGTGGCTGTTTAAATGAAGTGCGAGCAGCGCCTGGGTTTGAGCTTCTGTTGTGGATATAATACATGAAGGAATAGTGAGAGCAGCAGGTGTTGTCGAAATTTATGTGCAAGCAGCAAGCCCAGGCAGCAGCCCCACAGGAAGAGCAGTGACAGTTACTGCAGCAGATGGTCTCAAGAATTATGAATGTGGGACCTATCCCCAGCTGCCCTAAAACTTGGTGCTTCTCGAGCAGGAACCAACGAGGCTTTGACTCCAGAATCTACACTGTCAAGTTGAGCATCAAGACTGGTGGTGGTGAGGGCAGCCAGCCACTGCAGGTCCACACTGAAGCAGCCTGACCCAAGCTGTACATATTGATCTCTGAGCAGTGCTGCCGGCTAGCAGAGATACATCTTGAACCAGTTGGGAATCCCAGAATAGAAGTACTGATAAAGGCTCATGAAGGAATTTAACTACCCAGACATCTGTTGAGTAACAAATACAGATGAACATGCATCATCGCAGAGGTTCCTAAATTATAGTGAAGACAACTTTATGATGCAGAAAGTAGAGACTCCTGAGGAGAAGCCATCCTGGATCTACAGGAGTATATTAATGAAATTTGCAGATGAAACTTTGCAAGTGCATTAAAAATACAGCAGCACTGTGTTTTAGGATTAACTTTAGCATAGGATCATATGTGTTTAGAGCAGATTGTCTTCCTCATCCATTTATTAATTCTTACTGTTTTACAAGTAAATGAAAGTTCAAGCCCACCTTCTCCTGCCTTTAAGCCTGTTTGCATCATCCATGCATGCCAGATATCGGAGATGTACAGACTCTCAATTAATATACTTTGCAAACATCTCTCTTGGATAGAACACAGCTCATGAGAGAGACCAAGAGAATTACAAAAATTGATAGATATTAGCACTACGCCAGTTGCCTTCAAGAAGGCATATATGTAAGTGCATACCTTTGCAGAAAGTAAATCATTTGAAACAAATGTTGAAGGGGATGAAGAATTTTAAGAAGCAGAAATATTGAAAAGATCATAATGAACAGCAAATAAAGCATGAGTTTTCAATAAACCACAATAGCACGGAAGGCCTATAAAATTTTGGAGTACAAACAAAGAAATACTGCATCACAGGGTAAAGTTCAAATAAGGCTCTTTTTATTTTCCTTTTTGGTTTAAAAAAATAGAGATAAAAAATGGAGATATAAAATGGGCTAACACAATGAAATAATCAGCAAAAAGGTTACACCGATAATAATGATGAACTGACAGACTTCTGAATTTTTGAAATTTCTTGTAGAAGTTTTGATTTATAACGCCACTTAATGGAAAAAGAAGAAAACCAAAGAAAAATCCCACAAAACTTGTGGGATCTATGAAATCTTAGGGGAATGAAAATCTCTTAAAATTTGTCACATAAATCAGCTAATATTTGCCATCCTCAAAGAAAAAGGAGCCCTGAATGAATCCTGTTTCATTCCTCAGATTCAATACAGGGATAATGTCAGGTTTACTCTCTAATGATTCATTTCCTTACATCTGGAGAATGTGTCTGTCAAAAATTTAGAGGGAAAAAACCCAATTTTTTTTCTTTCTTTCCAAGTTTCAATTTTATTCATCCATTTCTTCATTACTGTTCTGTCCCAACATTTATTGTCTCAAACACTACTCAGCAAAACCTTCTTCTCATCTATTCAGGAAGATAAAGTTTCAATTTACATTTGTAATAACAAGGTATGATCATGTCAGCAGGATGGCAACCTTAGTAATCTTCCCACTAAAAACCTGTTAATTAGCTTTTAGATAAAATGTGCCTGTGTTATAAATATTTCCAGGAAAGAACAAAACTTTGTCTACATTAATCCTGAAATTCACTATAGGTCACACAGAGAAAGAAATCTGACTGCAAAAGTTATTCCAATACATCATTTTATTAAAACTATTATGAAATAATTCCACTTCACCCCATTGAGGGTTTCTCAGCATCTAATGCTATTAACATCCACTGTCTTGAGCCTTTGCTTGGTCAAAGATTTTCGACTTTCCAAAGCATCACCTAGAAGGTCACTGAGGGTTCAGGAAATGTTTGGCTCTTTGATGAGAAAGAACCAAAAGCTCCTTTCTATCTTAATATTCAACTTCAATACACACACAGAGACACAAACACACACACAAAAGAATAAATAGTCTCAGGAAGACTGATCTCAGTCCAGGCACAAGCAATAGTGAAGATTTTTGTCAAAGGTGTGATCTAAGAACCACCTTTGCAAGCAAGGAATTTGGAAGGAGATGAAAAAATGAATGAGAATCCCTCTGTGGTTATTACTTCTGTCTGAATTCCAGTTCGAATTGGACTTAGACAAAGAAGATAGAACACAAGTGTGCTATCAACAGGATAGCAGTAGTGATACACAAAACACTACTAATGAACTCCCTTTATGTATCCAGGGAGCCCTTCTAAAGAAAGCCCACAAACACCCACCTGAAGGCTCTGCTTGCTTCAGCCTGGATGGATTTGCTTACTGTTCCTGCTCAAAGTTAATTTCTAATTGACAAAACCATTCTTCTGTTAAGAGACACAAAAAACCCTAAAGGCAAAAAAATGATGGCAGAATCTCTATCAACCTGAGGCTTCAATTTTTGTCTGCTGCACTTGGACTGACATACGCAATCACTGATCTGAGTCTCTTCAAGGTTTCAGCACCACAGTAGAAGCAAAGAACAGTAAGAGAAGTCACTCATGGATCCCAGTGTCAATGAGGGAAGGTATAAAAGGCTCTGAACTGTCCCTGAGCAAAGTTATTAGTTTGAAAAGTACTTAGCTGAAACTCTTTCCTGGTGCATTGACTCATGCCCTCCACTTCAGCAAAGCCAGATTATGGTGATTTGCCAATGATTTTGTGGCTGCAAAATGCAGGAAGGTATTTTAATTGCCTTTTCCCCTGTGATCAGTTCTGTTGCCATATTCTGTGATTGCAAACTTATTGGAATGTTTTAAATAGAACAAAGACCTGGTCAGCTATTGCCCTTCCTCTTTTTCACCCAAACTGGTCCAGATTGTTTGGATGGAAATGCTACTTTAATCTGAGAGGCTTTTCGCCTAGAAAGTGGCTACAGATGAGCAGTGTCAACAGGAACTCTACCTAATCCCTGGCTGGGTTTTTCTCACTAGATGTACATTTTCCAAAGGAAGTACACTGAAATATTTGTTTCAAGTTTTGGAATGGAGTGGTGTGATCTGATTCAGTGCCATCAGTATGTTGATTTACCCCAGCTGAAGTTCCTGAGCTAAACAAAAACCCCCAACCGTTCATATTATATGTGAATCAGGTGTTTAGTAATCATCAGGATCCAGATTCTGGTGGTTTTATTCCCACAAGAGGCAGGAAAAGGTTTTTATCATATTTTCCCTAGTGGTCAGCTTTGAAGTCTTACCTGTGGATGAAATTCCAGCATGGTCTTATTTGCATTAATTCAGAGAGGGTCAGACCAGCTGCTCTCTTCTTGCTCTTCACTCATAGATACTCTCCTTGATTAATAAGAGTATCTGTAATTTGCCTCATTCACCTTAATGGCCCATCTGGCAGAGGTGCAGAAATGGTGATCCTCTGGTCCTCAAAAGATACATGCCCTCTTTATTCATCTCCCGGTACAGCAGCTTACCTACTTCTGTTACCTGCCTGAGGTCAACAACACCCAATATCAAACAACATTTCCCATGAAATGTTTGTGTGCAAGCAGGACCTGGATTTATGTGGAGGACGAGGAGCGGGGATGGAAGCATGGGTTGATTACATCCCTTGGTTAGATTGGATCTAGTTCCTATCTTGTGCTAATCCACCCCAGACTCCTGGCGGTAAGATCCAAAGCTGCATAAAGCAGATAACAGGAGAAGGCAGAGGGGGCTGGTCAGGGGTGTTTGTAAATAAATCTGGAACCTGGGATCTGCAGCCTGCTTGGTTATGGTTTTGTGAAAACGGAATTACAGCACAAAATGAAAGCAGGCTGTGCAATGAAAACAAGAAGAATGCCATCATCCAGGTTGGCTTGTACTGCAAACCACGCTGGTCAATCATCTGAGATGAATGGAGGTATCCGCTGAATAACCTCACTTTGCAACTTTTATGTGAAGGTTTGATAAATGAAGTCAGGGAGAGGTACAAGAAAGTGATTAAAACCAGCCTGCGCAAAAGGCAATGATAACCTCCCTGGGCTTTAAACTTTTTTCTCTTTCTGCCTGAGTTTGTTGGATAATTAACCCTTTCATCCTTCGGTCTCTGTACACAAACAGTTGTATATTCCTGCAAAGCAGCTGTGTTTTGACAGGCAATTTGTCATTGGTAATAAATTGAACCCAGCATCAAGGCAAACCACTTTCAACGGGGATGCGTACAGCCAGGTACCATGATCTGGAATTTTCTACTGGCCTCACTGTAGCAGAAAACTTTTTCCAAGATTTAGCTCCCTCATTTCTTGTTTCTGAATTCACTCAGATACCCAGCAGCTTGCTTAGGCTTAGTTCCATTTACGCCCCTTCTTGAAAGAACATGCCTCAGGCCATGCTGGCCAAATAGTTTTAGGGGATCTTAGTCTGTTGTCCTGTTGTCGTAAAGCTTGAATGGGATATTATTGTCAGCAAAACAAAAAGGAATTCTGGCATTTTTGATAAGCAGGGGCCAGAGTTTCTCTTTGTGGACCTGGAACCATCATCTGTCATGGTTTGTATAAAATTCATTACTGACTTGGAGGATGGCTTGAGCATGCAGAAAAGCATTTTGCCCACGCATGGCATAGTTGGAGTTTAACAGAGTTCCCATACCTAGGTATAGCTCACTGTGGTCCTAGGTTCTTGCTAGAGTTAAAAAGAAAGGGTCTAGAAAAAGGGTCATACAAACAGACCCTTGCCCAAGTAGAGTCAGAGGCTGCTGCATTTAGCTTGGTTTCTTCATTTGTGGTCTCCCCAACTGCGTCAGGATACCGAATCAGACACTTGTGGAAAAGCACCTGTCAAGAGTCTAAAATGGGCTCTCAGGTGAAAACTTAGAAGTCAGCATTGACAAAATGCACAGAAGCTTACTTTCACATCCGAGAAATGAGCTTTTCTAGGGGGAAACCCTTTAGACCTAGCCCAAAGAAAGGCAGCAGCACCACAGCTTCTATTGAATAAAGCTCTTTAAACCCTTACTGAGAAGCAAAATCTCTGCTGAGAAATGTCAACAGAGTTTTTACAACAGCCTGAAAATTAATTGTCCTCTGAAATGGCAGTCCTCAATTTAGGCTTAATCTCCCTTGCATTACTCAGGTAGCTATTGTGAAGTATCACCCTTCTTGCTGCTCTTGCTGACAGTTTCTATATCCCTTCACCACACCCACTGGAAGGAAAACAATCACATAAATCCCTCTTGCAGGGCATGCTCCAACTTGTTTCTTATTGTGGGGCAAATTTATGGTCACATTTACTATGTAATCTTTAAAGGGGACTGGCTGGTGGTTGAAGGTCTAAAATTACAGATGACCTGTGTGTAAGCAAAAGTGGATTTGTTAAAAAATCTGTATTTAAGGGAGGGGAGAAGGGGGTGAGAGAGGAGAGCTGGATGTTCCCGGTGTAGTTTATGACCTTTCCTAAAAAAAAAATAACCCAACCTTCAAGAAAGGTAGAAAAGCAATTTTCATTCTGTGGCTCTAAATATGTGTTTATCCCACTGCCATGATGTGAGCATGCCCAGTTGGGATGATTTAGCACTCTGCTGATGACTACCAACGGAAGGACTTCATGTGAAAAGGTAGTCTGCCACGGCTAATGGGCTCTTGTTTCAAAGGGATGCTGTGTGTACATTACTAGTGTATGGAGAAGGTGCAGAAAGGCCTCAGCAGACATTAGGAATGGAGTGTTGTTGATGATGAAAAGGCACTTTGCTGTTGAGGGAATGGTGGGAAAGAAAAGGCGTATCTGTCTTTTTGATTAGAAATGCATGCTTCCTTTCATCATCTGAACTGAAAAATTGGCTTCTGCTCTTGGTTTATGAAACCATTTTTCTTTCCCTTCCTTCCCAGGTTTGCAAACTCTTTAATAAATTAGTTACTGTGAGGTGCATGGGTGCAACAATCACCTTAGAGGCTTTTCCCAAATGCATCTTTAATATTTTATAAGTATTTAAATAGATTTATTCAATGTGAACAGCCTGATTTATTAACACTGGCACTCTGGCATGGAAAGGGGGTTCAATACAAATTATGTTGTGTCAGAAATTTTTAGCAGCTAGATCTCAATTTACCAATGGATTCTTGGAAGTCAGGAAATAATAGGACCCACCCCATGTTAATATTTAATCAGGCTTTGGTGCCAGATAGGAGAAGCTGTCAAATGAAGGAGAGGCAAGGAGGGGAGCCCTGTATTACATTAAAACATACATCATGTGTTCAGTTCTTAGACGGGGAGGGGAGAAGTGGGTCAGTTATTATGGTGGGAGGCTCAGACCTACCACTGAATAAAGATGCTTTGTCAGGCTCTCAGAACTCACCAGGTGAAGTTAAAGTCTCACCACAGACATGTGAGGGAAACCTGAGTGACTAGGGGTGAAATTCACTTCCCTTTTGGCATCCCAGGGTGCACAAGGATGCACACCTTTCCTTGTGCATATTCAGCAAGGAATGTATGGCAGCAGAAATGCTGAACCTGATATGACAGCAGAGGTGACTTGTAAAGCACTTTGTAACGATGCAATGAGATGGGTGCTACCAAACCCACTACTGCCCTACTTAGTTTGTGTACCAAGGTGCAGGGGAAGGGCAGGTCCTCTGTAGGTCAGCACTCTGTAGGTTTCGAATTACTCCAAGTTCATTTTCACTCTGAAGTGCCACATAATATTGTTTTTATTTAGCCTGGTACACCACCCTCATAAAAACAAATGGGTTTTATTTCTGTGTGGAAACACCAAGCCGCTTTCTCAATGAAGATTTTGGGCATAAATTTAAAATGCAAGGAAGCTCAGGAGCAACACAGTGGTGTTCACTCATTTGAACAGACTAGAGGAACATAAGGGTACAATTGCAAAATAACTGCGCATCAGCACATCTTTCCTAAATCACCGCACCCAGTGTGGAACGATTCAGAAACTGGCAATATCTCTTTTCTGCTGAGTACCAGTGACACAGCCTCCCCAGTTAACCCTTAAGGCAGGGCTCAACAGGTGAATGAAGAGGAAACAAAGTTTCAGCCAGCCACACTGGGATCAACACTGGACAAGGAGGAGAAAAGAGGGGATCTCAGATGCCAGAAGTACTTTTCTGGCATATTTCAGGATGACCCAGTGGTCATCATGATGAGAAAGAAACCCTCCAGTCATCAACACTGCCTAGCTATAATTGCAGGTTCCTGGGCAATAGTTAAGTTCCTGAGAGGGTATGAACTAGAGCAGTGTGGTAGAAGTGCCTGGAATAACACTGGTGGACACTGCCTGAAATATTGGCCTGTGTCTAAAGTCCTGGTGACAGTGAACTGGTCTTCTGGTAGCAACTTTATTCACTTCCTCTTCTCACTTAATTATGTTTATTTCTATCCCTTTAAGTGTGTTTAGTTTCCCTATGTGCGCTCTTTATTTAAAGAAAGAATTCGACTGCTAGTCCTTTGTAATTTTAATGTTATGAAAATTGGATGATGCTTCAGGAAGTTGACTGAGTCAAGACAAGTGTCTACTCCATACATCTCTTTGTGCCAAAGTTTTGTTGCAATGGTTTATTGTAAGGTTATATTACCAGGGAAAATTCCTTCATTTGTGCTGTGATAGTTGCGTGTTCCTGTTGATATCTTTAAGAAGAGTATTTGGAGGGGGAAGGTAGATGGAGGACTGGAGCAGAATACTATGTTAGGTTTCTTTATGCAGATTATGGCTAACTTGAATTTATTTTTGTGGGGTGTATATCTGAGAATATTTGATTCAGGTGAAAGATCCAGAGCAAGGTCAATTCTGTGTCACTCCTTACAGATCTCCACCTAATCTGCCACAAGGTAGGCTAGTTGCTTAGAGTGGGATTGTTAGTCTCTTCCACATGGCAAATTTTTAGCTGTTGTTAATACATACTCATGCAGTTCCTTAAGAGTAAGGAGAGATATTATGATGCACTTTGCATTAAAATGTAACACATGGAGTTGCACCTGTATCAGCAGTGAGAACGATCATAGATTAAACTTCTTTCCATTCCAGGGAAGGAGTGTGTCCTGTGGCTTGCAGGATTACAGTTCCAGGTTTTGGTAACAAGAGGTCGAGGTTTTAATGAAGTATCTGGGCACAGCTATTTAGGATTTGCTTTGCTCTGATGGGCAAGAAGGTGTGTCTATATGCACTATCCTATGAGTCTGTAGCTGATCTACAGTTCAAGTTATCATTTGCTTCTTATGTGGTTAAAAAAAAAAAGCATGCCACAGAGTTAACTTCTTAAATTCATTGGCAATATTTCAAACCACTTCCATTCTTAACATCTAATCTCAATGGTCTAAGTAATGATAAGTCTTCACTGTGCCACATTATGTCCAAGCAAGGTGATCTCTTTGGTTGGTAATCTGATAGAGTCACAAGAAAAAGAAGATTTTATCACTTTTATCTTAGGAAAAGACTACCATTGTCTACTCCAAACTCAAATACATATGAACAGATTTTACCAAAATTTTTTTCAAGTTGGGGATAGATGGGAAAGAAGAAGGAAAAAAAACATCAGAAAGAATAGAGCAAGCTTCACAATTCATATAATCATTGTGGATTATTAATGATAAAATATTTTTATATAATTTAAATATAGTTATNAAATGCTCTTTGAAGTTCAGTTCAAATATATGAGGCATAACTGCTGATATTAGGAAAAACATTGGAAAAAGTATTGTTATGAACCAATGCAGGTATTTAAAATAAAAAGTGGAATAGGTTTTTCACTTAAGTCTCTCTATTCAGAAGCTCATCTGGATATATGAAGAATTTGACCAACTAGAAATATGCCTGAAAGCACAGAAATTCCTGTCTCCTTCTTCCCAAAGGAGACAGCAATTAAAACAGATGAACAGTCTTTCATTCAGAAATGGTCTTGCTCTGGTCCTTAGGACAGTTACAAAGTCCTGCTTTCTGTCTGAGTGAGGCCAAAGTGGTTATCTTGGAAATCTGAATGTGATTTTAATTATAGCTTTTATTATTCGTGCAGTGTAACCAAGATTTTAACAGTCAATTATATATGGAGCTTTATTGGCAAAGGGTGTTTAATATTAAACAATCATTGCTAACCATGAACATACCTGATTTAATAATGAACTTTATTTGAAAGATCAGCAAGAGATAAAGGAGTTAAATTTAGCTGTACAGTCTGTAACAATAGCATGAGGGAATACTGTGAATTCATTTTATTTGGAAACAGAAAACTCTGGATGTTGTTCGATTATCTTTTCGAGAGCATAAAGTAAATGTTTGGTAACCAGAGATTTGTATTGCTAGAGAGAATCACTTTCACTAAAGCTACAGTAACCAAATGTTTAAATGTGCAGGGCTGAACTGTCAAAGCACAGAACAACATCTTTAAATAAAATGGAAGCGTCCAGAGCTGCCTTCATCTGTGTCCTCCTCTGCCAGCTACTTAAGGTTCAGTTCAGTTCCCATTGAAGTCAGGGAAGAATCTCCTTGTAACCTGAAATGGTTCGTGGCATGGACCTTACCAGGGAAAAAAGGGCAAGTCTCAAAACACCAAGCAAGGTGTGCTGTTGTCCCCCAGCTGACTGACTGATTTATACCTGTGTTTAGCAACATTGCCAGCCCACAGCATTCATAATTGTGCCTTGAGCCCCTTTTGTCAAAGACAAAAGCCTTAATCTCTCCTCAGGAGATTTTTTTTCAATCTTAGTGTTCTGAGTCACTGGACATCTTTGGCAGCTATAATACTTAGGTTTTCAGCTTAACTAAAGACCGGAAAACCTCTTACACTATTTTTATTATATTTATTTTATTTTAATTAAAGCCGAGAATCTCTGATAACCAATGTTAGGCTTACAAATCAAAAGGGCTTGCATTGCAAAACCCGCCCCAACCCCACAGCTATGAAGCACTGAGAAAGTAAGTGCTGGCTGGGCCATATGCCTGGTATGGCAGGGTTTGTTTGCTAGTTGGGGATTTTTTATTTTAGATTTATGTTTGTGTCAATGGCCTGTTTGGCCTAAAGCAGGAGTCCTGCTGCAAGCAAGGAGTCAGGATGTAAAGTGGCTGTGAAATGCAGGGGCAAGGCAGGCTGCACCCATCCTGCTTCCACACTGGCAAGAGAACAAGCTACACCTCCTCTTTTCAGTCCCATTTTTTTGATTCTCAGAGGCTAAACTAGAAGCCAGGATTTTTTGTTTATATTTGGGCTAGAGTCTTTCTCCTCAGTCCCATTCTCCTTCTGATTGCCTCTGTTTGGTCCTGGTGAACCAATATTCTGCAAACAGTGTTTTTGTCATCCTGTAGACTGAAATACTCCAACCAGAACTCCCTCCCTCTTCTCCATTTCCAAAATGCAGCTCAAATTCTTAATTGGGTAACCTGAACTTCTCTCTAATCTGCGTGTCAGTGTGTGTGGATGTAATGGACATGTCAGTGCTGTGTACACCAACACTTTTAAATCATATAATGAGCCTGTTCACTGGAAGAATAAACACACAGTGCAATTTAAGTGCAAACTGGAGGGATATCAAGAGGAATGTTGGCTGAAAGGTTAGCTACTATGTAAAAGAAGTTCTTTCCTTTTGCAGATTTTGGAGGTGATCTGTAGCACTAGTATTCTCTTTAATTTTGAGAATGTTTTGTCTAACTATTTGAGTGGTAAGGGGAGAGGAAAAGAAATTGAGAGAATTTCTTCTTGCAAGCACTTTTCAGTTAAGAGGCTTTTGTGCTGCCTGTGCAAGCCTACAATTGGAAATTGCAGAATACAGTGCTTTTATGCAGAGAAAAGGATTATGAAAAAACCCCAAAGGTGTGAAATTTAACAAAAGGCAATGTTTGGAATTGCACTGTTAGGAGAGACAGCTGAAGTCAATGGGAGCTTGATCCATGAAAGCACAGCGGGACCATACCATATATAGGAAAGCACAATCTGTCAAAATTAAGTATGTAGTTTATGGTATGCTTTTTGTTTGAAATAACATATTACCTCCTATTTATAGTAAAGCAGACTAAACAGTTCTATATGTCTGCATTTATGATTTTCAGACAGAGAGTAAGGATACCTTTTACCTGGAAATTGTAGAGTCAGAGCTCAAAATTGTTAGCAGTGATAAATGAATACCTGTGATTTTACAGGCATATAAATCTCAAGCTTCTGCTTACATAGCCCCACTCTGTCTGCAGTATTGGCTGCAGCTGAATCTCACTGCTGGAGGACTACTAGGAAACAAATGAACTTGCAATGCATAGTATCTTAAAGGAAACTATAAATGGGATAGGTCAAGGACTAGGCATGTAAGCGACAGGAAAAAAATCTTCCTTTTAGTTTATACAACTCCTGCTTCCATGTCTGTGCAGATTCCTAATAAGGAATAGTTACTTTTCAAGGCACTAGGCCTGTACATATTTCCTGACCTTATAATTCTCACAGTTCTAGACATTCCAAGGTAGGGGGTCATTCAGACAGAGTTGTAATTTCTTGTGCATATTTATTTCCAAAGTATCTTTTGCATAGTTTCCCAGTGAAATCATGTGCTAGGGCTGGGGAATGCTAAATAGGTTATTTTTCAAGCTTGCATATAAAGGGCCTGTCAAAGTGCACTGTTTTGGACTTATCAAGTAAAAGTGACGAAGCCAAAGCATGATGTTTGTAACTTGTCCTTCCTAACCCCACTGTGAGTTGGGCTCCCAACCTTCCAATGGGAGATGATGTAGGAGGGTTAAGGAGCTCTGGTTTTGTTATCAGTGAAGATGTTAACGATTGTAAAAGTCTTGAAAGCATATGTGGCTCACGAGGATTTTGAGGTTTTCCCCAAAACCTACATTTTTTTAACCCTCTGCTGCTAGATTTGTGCTCCTTTCCCTTCTCATTTTGTAAATAAAAACACAACAAATTTTAAGAGAAAAGAGTTTGCAAAAGCTCAGCCTTTCTGAAAATAACCTTAACTGATTGTGAAAGAACATTTTGAATTCATTTTCCCAGTCCTTCAAGACACATACTTCTTTTTTGAAGTAATTATATTTATCTGATCAAAGAATTAGATACACCAGGGATCAGCCAAGACCTTGTGAATTTTGAATATTCATTTCTCGTAATCCATTGGCCAAGCAGCAACTAGAAGTTGTCTACTGTCTGAAAGAGGTCTACACAAAGTATTTGTCTGGCCATTTTCAAAAACAAGAGTCTCTGCTAAAACTCCTGCAGATAATGTATTTGTCAAGGAGAAGCTAAACTTGAGCTGGAAGAGTTTGCCCATAGTGCTGTGCATGCCCTGCTCAAAGCAGCTGCAAGGAAAGTTAGTCAGACCTCAGCTTTTATCTAGGGGTGTCTAACTAATCTAGATTGAAATGTGGGCACTTCCCTTCTGAACTCAAAATGTGTGCAATACATTTGGGACTGAAGATTTCAAACTCTTGTTGAAAAGTAAGTGCAGACTTCATGCTTACAAAAATTCCTGGGGAAAAAGAAATAAAACCTTTTCCTAAGATTTTGAAAAGAATGACAAGGGGAAGATCCTGTGGAAATTGGGATTGTTCTCACAGATTGCTGGTGACAGTCAGTAACATTGTATAAAGCTCCAGTTAGGCTGCAAATGACATATGGAGACAATTTCTCCCTCAGCTATATTTACCTTTCCCTTTGATCTAATGGGAGCAGTGCATGGATACTGAGTGAGAGAGCTTGGTCTACAGTATCCTGTTTGGTTTTGTGTATGGGAAGAAGTTTGGAATAGCTGGGTTGACACATGCTGTTGTAACTGAGAGGGTAAGATGGTGCAATGAGCCTGCTTTAGGCACAGGCAGGGGCAGATACAAGGTGATATGAGTGAAATGCATTAAGTGCTGCCTTTAGCCTTTATCATCAGAGAATCACTGAAATGTAAGACTGGAAGGAAACTCCATAGGCCATATATTCTGTTCTCCTGCTCAAAGGCAAGATCAATTATACAGCCATCCCTGACAGCCATTTAGGTAAAATATTACTGGAATGAAGAGATATTCTTTATATTTAGAAGGGGTAATACTGCCAGCACAGTGAGTTTCTTACCTCCTGGAAAAAAAAAAAAAAAAAAAAAGGAAAAAAAAAAAAGAAAAAAAAAAAGAGAGGGTATTGCAGTTCTCTAAGACTTATCATTCAAATTAGCTTGATGATTTTCTTGGGATCACTGGAGAAGCCTGAGTAGAAGAGATAAGTGGAATGTAAGACATGATATGTGGAAGTGAAAAATAAGGAGATATAATCATAGTAAGGCAAAGGAACAGGTTGAACAGGCTTCCAGTTGAGGTGGTGAGCTCCAAAGGCAATATTTAGGCAACAACTGAGTAAGCACGTGGAATTCAAAAATGAAAAGAGCTGTGGGTTGCATCTTTGAGCTTTGAATTACCTGGTGACTCTTTCAAAGGTTAGAAGTGAAATGCTTGCCCCCCTTTAATTACTATCAGAGATATATGTGTGTGTGTGTGTGTGTGTGTGTGTGCATTTTCTTACACAGCACTGGTTTTATACCACCTGGAAAAAAGACACAATAATTTTAGTATTCTTTAAAAAAATAAGTTTTAAAATGTCTAAAGGAGAGAGAGAACAAACAGCACTGAATTTCACATCTATAGGGATCCTGCTTGCCTCTGCTGTACTCGTATCACTCCCTGATTGACTTGCAATTCATTTTTCAAAAGCCAGCCCATTTCATTTGACTTTTGTCAGAGCTGCAGTTTTCTCTGCTGTACTTTTAAGTGTAAACACTGCAATTATTTTCAGAGTGTTATTGGTCATTTATTTTATCAATCTAATATTCTTATATTATGAATCTTACAACCACTATTAACTGTTTTGGGTCATTTCTTATTTGTACCCCAGAAAACTGCTCCCAGTGTTATTACTTATTGGTCATAATCAATTAGAGAAGTTTTTAGACTATGGCAGTCTTATATAAATACACTGGCAAAGTTCACCTCCTATGATTTCTGACAATTAAATTGTTCTGTCACTTTGGGACCTTCATTAATCTCAACTTGTCATCCTTGTTTATGCAGGTTATAATGGCCTGTGTGTGTGAGTGAAATGAGATGCTAAAAGCCCTTGGCTGTTTAACTCTTTGATGAAAGTCAAGCAGGAATATGATGTTGAAGAGAAAAGCTCGGGGTTTTTTCCATCCCCCAAAATAACACTGTGGAAATTATTGTACTGTTAAACAACTAGCTTTCAAATAAGTCAAGGAGGAGTTTCACAGAGGGGTGAAGGAAACAGTTGACAGTACTGTTATCACAGTCCTTTATGTGTCTGCTTGAGTACACATAGAAATAAAGACATGGCAACATAGATTACTTTCTCTTTCAGGAAAGTGGTATGAAGACATCATCTCCCAGCAGAGGAATCGAACAGCCAGAGATTTTCAGATAACCTTGCAGGATCAGTGTGGCTTAGGTCTCCAAAGTCTCTTGAAATTCAGAGATTTGAGTATTATTGTTTCTAGGCATTTTGGTTTGGGTAATTCTGGCAGTCTGATTACTTGGGCCTGCCATAGGCACAAATCTGAAGACGGGAAGCATAAGTCCCTTTAAAGAATTTAATTTACTAATTAAGTTCCTGGAGGAGTTAATAATTTTCTTCTTTCCTAAATTATCTCCTAGAATTTGAAGACCTTTTCTGTGATGAGTCCAGATGCAGGTGGTGGTTTACTATGTTCTGCCCTTTTCCTCATCTTTTAAGAAGGTCTTAAATGACTTTTTAGAGTGGTCACTCTATGGCAGCAGCATTGTTTCTTGTATCATTCTCAGGCAGAATTCCCGGGTGATCCTTCCTTCTGGAGTGGCCTCTCACTTTACAGCTCTCTGAACCATCATCACACCTTTGCCTGGCACCATGCACCGAAGATGCTGGTACCTTTTAGTCCATGAGTTCATGAAACCTAGTGTTACCTCTTGGGCAAGTGCCTACTGAAATTGAAACCCAACCTTAACAGATCTTTATTCTCATTTGCAGCTGGAAGTGAGGGGCCAGGTCAAAGCAAGCAGTGCAGTGTCCTGTGCTGGCAAAGCTGGCGATGGAGCACAGGTCTCCCAACCTGCTCTGAGCCTCCATCCATTCACAGCTGGCCAAGGTTAAAAAATAGGAATAGTCTGGGAGTTATCCATCTCAAATTTAAAAGGAGTGTAATGATATGCTATTCTCTGCACCCTGAGAAACATATGAGTGACATCTTCTCTCAGAGCACTAATTACCATAATTCTTAGACCAGAGAGAGATCCAGAACACTGCACAAATTATCACCCAATATCTTTAATAAATGTGGATGGTAAGTTACTTGCAAAGGTGCTGGTTAATAATCTGGAACACATATTCCCAGACCTAATTCATTTCAGTCAGGTGGGATTTATTAAGGATTGTACTGTCATGCAGTACTGTGAGGCAACTCTTCAGTACAGTAACTTCACAGACCAGCAAAGGAGAAATACAAAACAGAGACAAACTGGTTTTGACTTTTCCAAATGTTGGTCTATGAACATCTCTTTGACACTGCAGTAAAATCCAGTGGCACCCATCAATCTGTTGTAAAAATTCCGATGCCGGTGGGTTAATGGCTCAGTTTCCTAAAGGCCAAGTTACGAAAAGGAGAAATGGTAGAGCTGCTCTCCCATTTCTATTTGATCCAGAGTTCACATCATAACTGTATTTCTCTTTTCTTTCATGAGATTAATTTATAAAGAAAACCAAATCCCCTATGCCTCAAGGATGTCCATTTTGGATGTGGCTGCCCTTCCTTCTTGCCTAGAGAGGAAATACAGTGATGGGCTCCTACCAAAGATGCGTCAGTGTGTGTGCCTAAAGTTCAGCAGGATAAATGCAAGTCTTAGAGGCAATCTGCCAGATGTTATTTGTCGAAGCTGCCTCTAGGCTGCTCTGAAGCATACCAACACATATGTCAGGGCAGAATGAGAGTCAGGGCAACTTTCCAATTTTTCTTGCTCCCAGAGGCTCTCCAGGGGAAGCTAAGTTTAGGAATAGAGAAACAAAGACGATGAAAATGAGAGATTGGTGTATTTTAGGATCTAATGCTGAGGCAACTATAAAGCATCATATACGTAATTTCACAAATTTTGAACACAAAACAATAAAGGTGTCTTTCTAAATACTTTGGTGTGTGGTGAAGGGGAATAAATCAGCTGCAAATACTAGTGACAGCATTACTACTTTTGCTTTAACAGTACCACCTGATCGTATACTTTGGGAATGAGGTAAGGCTTTAACAGGCCTTTTGAAAGGAATTTTTAAAAGATACACTGGATTTTACTCAGGATCATTCTAAGAAAATCTAGGGTTTAGCCCATTCATTTCCACCCCTTGCCTTTGTACATACATGTAAAATAAACAGACCCAAACATATGTAGTATTGGTTGCAAAATAAGTGATTCATCCTACAAAAGTGAAAACACTTGCCCAAATAAACATAACATGGTGGTGAAACACTGTTCTTGAAGTAACAACCCACAAAGATACCATTGCTTATATTCTTCTTTCATTATCATCTTTCCATGAACAGACAGTTTACTTAGACTGCTATCTATGGGGTAAGTCTATTTTTAGTACGTGTTTGTACATTGGCCAGCACAGCCAGATGCTGGTGCCTAATACTTGCCTATTGAAAGTGAAAAGACAGAACTTACTGCAGTTTAAGAACGGGACTCTCAAAAAAGTTCACTATGCCATGCAAAGGGTGGATATTTAGTCCTTAAGATCTATTTCTTTGCAATAAGATATAGCATTAAAGAGATGACAGTGATGTGTTTGCTGTCCTATCTGATAGTCTTGCATTTTTTTTTTCACCTCCTCTTGCAGTTTTACCTTACTGACATTCTCCATCTTAATGTTTGCATCAGGCGCTTCTGTAAATTACATTTAGTACATAATTATGCACAGCCGCAGGGTTGCATAGATAAATTTTCATCAGTTTTGCACGTCAGCCCTGAAATGAGTACACCTGTACTAGCTCAAGACCTGGAAACAGGTGGGATCCTGCACTGAGCTCTCCCACTTCCAGAACCTGGTCAGTCGCATCTGCACAATACTGTGTCATCTTAGAAATGTGTACGGAGAAATGTCAGAAAACAATTCCCACCCCCCCAAAAGTTTGGGCAGAGTGTGGAGCTCAGTGATGGTGCTCTCAGAAAGAGAACTAGGGTCAGCTGAAGATGGACACTTGGGGCTTTGACTCAGTTCACTTTCCCTTGTAAAACTCAGAAATTTACTTCATAAGATTTTTTTAAAAACATTTTCCAAAACTGTATTTGTACAAACAATGGCTTTGATGAAAAATGAAGATTTTAATGTTTAGTTTCCTCAGATGCAGTTTTCCAGTTTTCATTCAGCACGTTTTAGTGAAAATTCCCACTTTTTAAATTAATTTCTGAAACATTTTGTAGATTAACTTGGAGAGGAGAAGGATAAAATGCAACTCACAAGTCATTTATTTCTTGATTACAGCCATCTCATATCCTCTGTGTGTATAAATCAGTTCAGTTTAGCAATACCAGTTAAACAAACTGTAGCTTTAAAACCTCAAAATGTATTTAAATGAAATGAAATATTTAAATTCTTTTAAATGAGCAATCTCACATAATTAATTTGTTTTAAGTTTTGCATAATACTAATGAAATACAGGGATATACAGAGGCTGGATACTATGGACATCAAAGTGTGTGTGTGTGGGCACTCACATGTCTTTGTATACCCAGCACACACTCTTGGGTCCCTACATGTGAAAACACACAGGCACGTATATGTATATTTACACATGCATAAAATCACTGATGGAACTATTGGTGACTACCTCTCCAGGCAAATAAGGCTCATAAATTGACACATTTTGCTTAATCTGTATGTAAAGCATGTTACACATCACTGTTACAATGCAGACATCTTAACTTTAAATGAGACGAAAACAAACATAAAATTAGCACTTTAGGGAACCCCCTGCCACTCAATTTGTGTTGGGTTTAACACCTTCTTATTTTATATATCCTTCAACATAAACAGTTTTATATCAGCCCTTTATATGGTGCCTTCAAAGATTTAAATGTAGAGCTGTTTAAAAGCACTAATTAGCAGCTTTAATACAAAGGGGAGCATAGTTATTAGTAAAATCTTGTAAACCTAGAATACCCTTTGGGCCCCATCATTTGTGTGTGAAATAACTCAATAAAAATATTATATTGTTAATCACAAAAACCTTCAAGGGATATACTAAATCTGGGAAGAAATATAAACTGTACCTTTCCAAACAAAGGAAGAAAAGTGACCGTCCACATTAAAGCAAAGCCATAAAACCCCAAAAAGAATATATTCATTGATAAAATGCAGCTTGTTTCCTAGTAAGGGGTTTGCAATCTGTAACCTTATGCACATACAACAACAAACATGCATTAATGGTGTTTAGTTTAAACACAGCTAGTGACATATTTATTAAATTAGCACTTCATTCCTTTCGGTAATGTGCAAAAATGGCAAGGCTTTTGCAAAAGGTAGCTTTTGGTAGTGGTAAGATAATCTTTGAATCTATAGTTATTTTGGCACAATGCAAATTATACACACACACATATATATTTTTATATTTTTATCTATATATATATGTATATTTGTACTATTAGAGATGTTAATAAAGGCATTGGTATCCATGTCACCCAGATTTTCTTTCTAGATAACTAAAAGTACACAGAATTTTGTTTGATACATTAAAATTATTCTTGACAATGCTGAGTTCTACTACTATCAGAACTTCACACATGGTTTATGTTGATAGTTAATATTTATGATGCAAGTAAATAATTATATTCTTAAATGTTTAAAAATTACACTTATTCCAATACTTTTAAGGAGGTAGTGTTTCTAATTTATACAATGTAATGGAGCTGAGTGACACTAGATGAAAGAAGAAATCTCCACAAACATGGAGAAAATCTTTTGACTGACAACTAATGCTTAAAACATAAAATACTAAGATTTTCAGTATTTAGAGATGCTAAAAAAAAGAATATTGCTTTTTTAGGTTATAGGTTATTACTTGAGATAGAGGTGAAGACTTTCACTTTTAAAAACTAACTCTGTGCCAGGGCTTCACTGAAAGGTGTTTGATCAGTACTTTTAATTTTAAATTTCAAGGGAAGAATTCTGAAGTATGTTACCCTTCTGAAATTATTATTATTATAGCAGTTTTATATGCCATCATGCAGTATCAGTATTTTCATGTGGTATCATCCTTCCCCTCATATTTCCTGGGAAAAAAAATGGGGGAGGGAGGAGCTCACCATGCATATTTTAACCAGTATCATCATAATGATTGTTTACTGATCTAAGTGCTAGGGGATTTTATATTTTTTAATAGAAAAAGTAAATAAGCATATTTGAGAACAATTATAAGTAGAAATTTCTCCATAATGAGCAATGTCTATCCTTTCCAGCTATGGGCTACTATGAGAAACAGATTTATTCAAAACTCCAGTATATTTGCTGTGAATACATTTTTAATGTATTTCTCTAACATGAAAGAGCTGGCCAGAGCTTAAACTTTTTTTCTCTTGGTATGTCAAGCTTTGCTTTTTACGGTGTTTTATGTTACAACCTAATTAGTATCTTACAGTGCCCTTACATGTACTTAGGGTGTAGGGTTTCACTAAATACACTGAACATTTTATTTTGGGGGACCTCCGTGACACACTCTAAGCAGTTTTAGGCAGGCTAAGAATATGTTTCCAGTCAATCAAGCCTCTAGAGATAGGTTATCCACCTCTGGCTAATGCACTGCTATAAAACCTTCACCGGTTCTGACTGCACGATACAGTCTGTTATTAAACCCCTAACTGTGCGCGGCCACGGGATTCGGGAGGGGGGAGGGAGACAATTATTTCCAGTACTTCATAAAGCCTACTTCAACAAATTATGTGAAGATTAACTAATAGCAGCCTCAGCGTTGGATGGCTGGCTAAATTAGGTATGACTTATCAGACGGGTGCTTCATCGGCTGCTCTTTAGAGCCTGCCTTTGCTGAGAGGGTCTTTCGATAGATGATGAACCAGGTCTGCACCGCAACAATAGAGAGATCAAGCAAACGGTGCTTTAGGCTCCTCTGCAGACCAAGCCAGCTTGGAAAGCCACTGAGGTCTCTGAGTGCCGGCAGTTTTCCTGCTGAGGATTAAATGTGCCTGCACAAAGCCAGGATATCCCACAAATCAAAAGCAGCGGGCAAGGAGAAGGGGCAAGCAATGGGAAGCGCAGTCCAGAGCACCATGATGGATTAGGGAGAGGGCCTTGTGAATGCTCCCTTTTCTGAAGGGGGGATAATCCGTCAATCTCAACAGGGCAACCCTGTCAGACCGTACCACGCTGGAATTCCCGGCATCCTCTTAGGTTTTGTATCTGTCCTGTGGAGGGCACCAGCATTCAATGGCAGTTGCTACCCTGGGTGTTTGACAAGGAGCTGAGGAGGGATATGGGGCATGTTTGGGAGAGGAACTATCTTTTAGCCTCTCTGCAAAATGGCTGTATTATCTGTCTTTGGAGGACTGGGGAGAAGCCAGTCTAGGATGTTTTGGGAAGGCTGACATCTCTAGCTTTGCAGTAATAAAATGCAAGATAAATTGTTCATGTTTAAAATATCTTAAGATTCAGACAGGGCAAGCTTAGTCCAGTACCATGCAGGCACTTACTGGGCTAGAAAGGCTTTCCAAGAATGAAAACCTAGGAAGATCTAGACTTAAACAGTTTGTGTTTAACCATGAAGGGATCACCCTGCTCTCTCTAAAAAAGACCTTTCATTTCCATCTGGAATGAGTATACGATAACCTAGTCAGACCAGCCTCTCAGTCACCAATCAAAACACTGACTCTTGACATTTGCCTAATTATCTTTTCTCATCATCAGTCATCTCTTGAAGTCTTTGCTTCATTCAGATGCCAGGTATTTCCGAAATTAATCATGTCATTGAAGGCGGCATCTTTTCATGTAAAGGGACTTTATTATCTGGATCGAAAAGCTCCCCCCCTCTCCTCCTTTGAGCTGCAAAAGCCCATTTGTAGCGAAAGTGTCTGAAATCTGACATGCTGCCTTCTCAAGAAAGATTCGTAGTGGTGACCTCCCAGCAAGAGCTAAGCATCCGTCACCGGGAGTGCGTGTGTGTGCTGCTTGCACCCTTGGGCTGGATGCATGCTAATTTGCCCCATTGTTTCAGGGTGAGTGCCTTTCCAGCACTTCCAAACAAAGCCTTTTTGCATAAGCTTCTGTGTGTACAATTATTTTACGTTCGCATCATTCCATCATCCTATGTCTATTCCTGATATAAGAGGGGATGGAAATGTCTTTGTTTTCTTCTTACACTGGGGATTACAGGCTGGATTTAGCATGTTAGCAAGGCCACTCCTCTTTCATTAAATCCCATTTGACAAATGTTTGGGACCATAGGATTGATCAGCCCATTGCACTGCTCATCCTAGCTTTAACTTTCCAAGATGCACTATCTTCAAACCGTGCTGATTCAACAAGAAACCAATCAGCACTAACTGACTGTGCACGCAGAGTGTTGCAGAGATAGATGAAGAAGTAAAAATGACAGGCATACTCTTAGGACTTATCAAAGCCTTGGTAGAAGAATGCATTCATTTTTCTCACTAGACTCATATTTTAGTGAATGCTATAATGGGCAGGATTAAGAGCAGGTTAGCACTGATAATGCAGTTCTTCATTTTGGAGATTTCAATTTTTAAATTTGTAGTGATGCATTTAACAACTCCTTTCTAAAATACCCTGTTATTTTAAACCCATTGGGCTTCCCTCTGGGACCATCTGAGGACAGCATTATTAATTGTTGGCAAGCTCTATGCTCAGATTTGAAAAGTGAAACTTGAACATCATCTGACTGAAAGATAGAAGTGGAAGTTTTTCACTGGCCTTCTGTGCTTACACTGTAGGGTTCTAAAACCTTAAGGTCATTGTTTTTTCTCATCGGCAATGATCGGAAAGGATCAACAAATTTTTTAGAAAGTTTTCAGCATTGTGTGCCATGTGAGAGTCATGTTTTGTATTCCCTGTATTTCCTGGTAGCAGTTTAAAAACATGAACAGACCGAAGATTGAGATTTTTTAATTACAGACACACTTTTACACATCATTGACGATAGCTATCAGTGATTAGATGTCATGTATAGATTTTGATTTTTGGATTCTAAAGGCAGAAAGAAGTAAGGCCATTACCTAGTGTGCTTCTCTGTCTAGTAAAGGACACAGGACTCCTTGAAGGTTTTTTATGATTCTGTATATTTCAGGAGAGCTTCCAAAGCTAATGTTAAACTTGATGGGAAAGCCACCACAATATTCAGTAAATTGCTAAGCACTCTCATGGTTAAAAAATTCCTCTTAATTTCTGGCACGAATTCATCTAGCTTTGACCTCTAGATGTTAGATCTTGTTTTACGTATGTCTTTGTTAAACTGAAGAGCCCTCCATCAAATTCTGTTTCCTCTGAAGGTTCTTGTATACTGTGGTCAAGTCAATCCTTAACCTTTTCTCTATTAAGCTAAACAGTCTGAGCTTCTTGAGCCTCTCACAATTGTTTTCTAATCCTCACAGTGTTTTCAAGTCCTTTAGCCATTCCCTTGGCTCCTCTCTCTAATTTATCAAAAACCTCTTTAAACATAGGCACCAGAACTATTCCATTAGTGGTCACAACAGAAAAAGATAATATAATTCAGGCTTCCCCCTGCTTACATAGCCTAAGGACTGAAGTTACCCTCCCAGCTACAGAGCTAACATGCAGCTGACCAGCCACCATCCTGCCATGTTCCTTCTGGAGCCATTTCATTCCAGAAGAGAGCCATCCCCTTCTGTTACTATTCCTTGGACTCTGTTTACCCAAAGTTATCATTTTACACTTGCCCTGGCTCATTGTTGTCTTTGTGCATCAGTGTCCTGTCATCGCTACTTGCAGCCTTCCCAGTCTACGACAGCAAGGACTTCATGTTTTCTAACAGCTGTTAAAAATGTTGAACAGCACCCATCCACCCAAGAAATGATGCTTCATTCCCAAATTCTCAGTAAAGATTCCCCATATAGAGTGGAAGGTGACCAGCTGCTGCAACCCTCCCCCCCGCCCCACCTTGCTAAGAAATTTGTGCACTGTAAAGCACAGAGAAGAGGCAATACCCTTATCTCTGCCTGGCACCTCACGTGTCATGCCCACTTTGGTGTGGGATTTTTCATTCTCTTTTTTTTTTTCCTGTACTATTCTGAGAAAGTACATATACCTGATCCAGAGAGAAGAGAGTGGGAAACTATCACCTCTACCAAGGAAGAGTTAAAACTCTTGTCTGCCTGATAAAAGGGTGCGTGCTAAAGCCAAGACACATTTCACCAAGTGAAGGCCATTTATAGGAAGAGCAACGCTTGCTTCTTCACATTTAGATTTCCTGTTTTGTATAGAATTGCTGCAGCTTTCTGAGATTGACAGGTTGTTTGGTGTTTATCGTTAATTATTAACATTAATTATTAACATTAATTTATTGTTAATTAGCATGTCGTTATTGCTGTGCTACTACTTTGGTACTAAAGTGATTGGCAGAATCCATTTGTATGAGTAAAAGTATAGGCTTGTCCTAAGGAACTGTAGGAAGGTTTTTCCAAAAAGTAAAAATAATAAAAAACCCTCATCAGTTTTAAATTATTTATTGCTATCCATGCATTTAAATGGATTTCCCTGTACTAGACATAACATTTATTTTTCTCAATAGTTTTCAGTAGTTCTGGGAACTGTTTTTCACAGAAATGTCTAATTATTATCATTGGTAATTAAATTTATTTATTATGTTTTGCTGTTGCTGAAGCAGGTTTTCATGGCTTTGGTATGCTTTCTTGTACACCCTCACCAAAGATGAATGGAGATATGATCAAATTCCAAAAAAAATTGTCAGTGTTGACATTGTTTCTTTTTCGTAGGGCAATTTGTAACCATCTCTTGATTTTTGTCCAGTTTAAAATTTATTTCATTTATTTTCTATTTTGTAGTTTTTGAACATACTTTTTTTTGCCTTGGTCTCCTCTAGCCCCCCTATTTTTTTAATTCATTCCCATCCACAGATTTTCATTTGTATTCTGATAACTTTTCAAGAATTTTTGCAAAGCATCAGCTCCAGACTTGTCCTTTGCCTCTTTAGCCAGAATTTGTTATTTCCTAGTTGCAATTTGAAAAAATGGGTGCAGTGGAAAAAGAGAAGGGGAAATAAACAAGTGGAAAAGAATTTTCCACCCCAAATAAAACAATGTTTTTGGTTGCAAAATGTGAAGAGAATAAAGATAAAAGAGAAAAAGGGGGAAAGGGAGTTTTAAAACTTTCCGTTCTGATGGAAAAAAAAATAGAAGTTTTGAACAAACAGAAGTATATTTGCAGAAAGGTGAGGTTCTGAGATGGGTAGAAAAAGCAAAAGCAGAGTGAATTTTGGAGGAGAAAGAAAAGCTGTAAATGGCAATTCTTTTTTTTTTTTTTTTAGCGCTTGCTTTCTGCCCTTCTTTCATAGAGTGTTAGGACACACAAGGGGTTAAAGGTCCAGGAAGAGAGCTAGGGAAGAAAAATCCCTCTGTTAATTGATCTGCCTGTCTGGTGACGAGGGCCAGCTGAAGCTTGTCAGAAACTGTATGAGCTGAATCAAGCTTGGGGCCCTAAGTAAAATACAGACACCTGGAGCGAGGAGGGGCTGGCTCGCACTGCGCGCAGCTATTTAGTTGTTCTTTTAATGTAGGCAGGGAAGGGAAAGGGTCAAGCAGTGCTGAGCCTGGGCTTGAGAGATGTCAAATAGTTTTTCTACTGAAAAGAAACAAGGATAAAGCCTGTTAATGGCATCTAATGCTATTATTGTGAAAGTCTGTGTGTACTTGTGGGCTTGCTGGTGTATGTTGAAGGCACGTTTTGGCAATTGAGGAGGCATTGTTGTTTGATAGTCTTACCCATGGGCATGTCACTGGGCAAGCAGCAGTGGAAATTCAGAGTGAAATCTGCACAACTTGATTTCAATTCACGCTGCTCAGGGCAATGTGCTCAGAGGGGATCCTTTACCTCCTGCCCTGCTTCTCTTTCCAAAGGATGAAGTGATCCAGAGTACATCCTAAAAAACATTTTTCTTTCTCCTTACTCTTGGTTCTGCCTCCAGACGCCTCCACGAATGCAATCTGGCTAGGATTCTGCATGCCACTTTGTTTGACCCTGATGACATAAGTTGACGCATGTACTTTTGAACCTTCCCAAGAATGAATAATATCCCTGCAATAAAATGAAATCCTAGCATTTTTAACCCACCAAGCCCCTGTGATTGTTGGGGCTGGGCATGTCAAATGGTGGCTCGGCCGATGGATGCCTGAAATGGAAGTGGATAGATTTCAACTCCCAAACAAACAAGCCATTGAGACCTGGCACTAGTCCACTTTTTCTCCTGATACCTTTGATGAGCATGTTTGAAACACTGAAAACTTTTTTTCATCGTTAGTGGGAGGAAAGAGAGAGGACTAAAGAAGGTGAAAAAGAGCAGAGAGACTTGTGGCTTCAGATTTCTAAGGTAGCAAGTACCCTAGGAAATCTCAGGGACTGGGGGAGGCTTGCTGGAACTAAAGCTGCGAACCATCAGGGTTGCTTTGATTCTCCTGTGTTAGGTACAACTTAAAATAGGTCTTTTCCTCCCCTTTGTCCTGAGTTCCCAAAATACTGCACTTCAATTAGAGATGGGCCTCAAGGTTACACCAAGTTCAGACTTCCGCCGATTCTAGTGAGGTCAAACCCAGAACTTTATTTGGGGATTTCTATGCTTTTTGAAGACTTCCGTACACCTGGCTGAGCCCAGGCCATATAAAGGAGGACCAAGACACAAAAGAACTGCATCATCATTATTAATGTAAGATCTTAAGCCTTAGTTATGCCATTCCTGCAGCTTTCCCATTTGGTGTCCAGACATGCCAAGAGCAGACCACAAGGAGACGTGAGCAGAGCCCTTTTCTCCATGAGAAGCTGCCAAGCTTCTCCTTAAAGTCCTTAGACCCTAAAGAGGCACTGTGAAATACTGAAATGATCTTTCCTGGAGGAGGATTGTACTTAAATCAGGATGCAGGAGGTTGTATTTGGCTGAACCAGTGTGATAAATCTGCATGGCTGAAATAGAAACTGCCAGTGTTTATTTGTGTGTGTTTGTTGGGTGCCATGAATCCTTTTTCCTCTGGACTTCTAGTACTATTCACATCTGTCAATGCAATAGAAGATTTGCCTAAACACAGCAAATTTGTGTATTTATATTTAAATATTGCATTGAAAACGACAAGGACAAATAAACACACACATTAGAAGGAGATTAGGTCTCTCCTTGATTAGGTCATTGTTTTATTAAAAAAAAAAATCAGGTTTCATTTTTTTCATTCATTTAAAATGATAAGACTACCTTGAATCTGTCTTTTACACTTCAATTTTGTTTTGTTTCTTGAAGAGAGGCACTGAGGAGAACTGATTGCAGTTACTCTTGACATTTTAAATGGCCATCCTTTTCCTCTTGGATATGGTACCCAGATGTATAGTTAGAAAGTTTAAGTGGCTCAGCTAAAGATAAGGATGCTGTGAACTTCGGTTTTACAACTCCTGCCTTGGCCTCCCAGCCCAGCTGATTTAGTAGGAATGAGCTTGCCCAGCTCACAGAAATTCAGCCCAGGGGGAAAAGGAGGGGGGGGGAAATAACAGTACTCCACAGACCTCTGTTCCAAATGCACGTAGAAAACTGCTTGACCGGAATGTCGAGAGCAATCCTGGCTCTGCAGCCTCCCCTAAACCAGGGGCCTGGGGGAGCTGCCCACGGTAGGGAGGCTGAGCCTGAGCAGGTATGGTATGGGCAGGAGCTGGGGTTGCCTGGCTGGAGAAATGCAGGAGATGGAAAGATAATAAAAGGATAGCATGGGGAACAGATTGCTTGAGCAGAATATTTTAGCTCAATAAAAAAAAAATAAATAAATCCACAGACAACCCACTCCTCTAAGATTTCAGTCCTCTGTATGAGACTGATGAAATTTATACAAGAGAGAGAGACATAACGAAAGAAACTGTTTATTTGTTTGTTTGCCTTTATAAAACCCATTTGGGAGGAACATCAACAAATATACCATACATCAGTTATCTGCCTTATACCAGTTACACTGATGCTGGAGACATCTTTTGTTAGAAATTAATGTATGTAATAAAGTTTTACATTTTTCATATGTTTTGAAGTATGTGGGTCATAATTCTTTTGACTGCATAATTACTTTTTCTACACAAGAAAAATGAGGTGCTTAGTCCTAAGTAAATAACCTCAAAACAAACCAAGAAAAACAGTTGCATCTTTTTTATCTTCTGGGTGTTGCACAATAAATATTTTGTTAGAAACTTAAAAAAAAAAGTTATATATTCTCAATATAATTTTGCTTTAAAAAACCCACAAGATCCTCTAGAATCACACTGAAAAACACACTGAAGTTAGATCAGAAAAGAAATGTATTATTTTGTGACATTTTTAGGTGCAGATGAAAATAATACTTACTGGAAGGGTGCGCCTGGTTAATCATTTTAGGTTTTCATTTCCTCACTTCTGGACCATCAGAAAGGTACAGTAAATGAATTTTGCTAGATCCAAGAACATTTAGTGCTCTTGCTTTTCTGCCTCCATTCCCTTTAACTGAGCCTGAAGCCATGACTAAAGAGCCAGGGTGATATGCAGACACAAGAGAAGGACAGTCCAGTTGAAGCAGCAGGCAATGGAAAAACTCCCTCTGCAAATCCAACTGCCTTAATTTTGATTTCTAATGGCAGACATTGGAGAATGGCGTGATAACCTCCAAAAAATAAGAGTCTGGCTTATATATCATACCAATATAAAAGAAGGGGTTGTGCTCTGTTTTTTTGCCTAATTCAGGAATCTTTTTGTTTGTCGATGTGGTTTTCTGAGTTTCTGGACGATGTTACATTGGGTTTGTGAACCTCTCCCTGTTTGTTTTTCTTGAGCACCAGAAACTTTTCAGAAGACTTTTAAACAAAATAGGATTTGCAGAGATGGCAGCAGCATCTTAGGCTCCCCAATCAGTAAACAACTGTATATATGGGGTGCAAGTGGTTGCTCTGGCCATGTACCACTGGCAGCAACTCAGTCCCTGAAGGAAAGGAGCCCTGGAAAAGGTCACAGCCAGTTTTCCATTTCTAATCCTTAAGCACCGAACTAATGTCAACTCAGGGTCACGTAAATACAGATAGGAAAAGGGGAGGAAGGAATGCTTTAGAAGGAAAAAAAATGGAGATATGGGGGTTTTGAAACTAAACTGAAAAAGCAACTCTTCATCAGAAATCAGGGAGTCACACTGGGTTTGGCACTGGCTTAAATAAATCAATTAAAGTACTGATTTAAGTTAAACCAATATGCTAGCAAGGCCTTAGGTTTTCATCTTCTGAAGACTTATTTGCATGCTTGGCTGAACAGTGGGAGTGATTATCTGTATAATTCATGGTAGGAATACGGCCCTATTATTTAAGGATTCAGCTTTATAATATACTCTATATTTGCAGATTGTTGCTTCTATATGGGGCTTCTGTGGATTTGGAGCCACTTTCTCTGGGTAAAATGTATTTCCAGCTCCTCCAGCCACCCCTTTATTATGCTCTCATGGTTGTGGCTGTTGTCTCTTCCTCCTCATCTGCATGAATTGCACTGGTGGTGCTGGTGAGGGACATGCCACCTCTGCGGAGCCAGGACATTTTTTATAAATATGTAAATAAAATTTACCTTCTTTGCTGACCTCTTGAAGGGCCATTTTTGGCCTGCAGCAAATATTTATGTGTGAGCTGTAAACCCCTGAAACTGAGGGGTTATAGTGGAAATGCTGACAGAGTATTAAGAGACCTTTAACCCTTGGTTTAGCTGGCCCTGCTATAATTACAGGTCTGTCTGTTATTTTCAATAGCACTCGTCATGACCTTGCCTCTATTTTTTAATTATAGTAGAAGTTGTGAAGGGAATTATTACTAAGTTGGGTGTTCCCCCTCTCACTGAAGTCAATCTTTATTAAACATGTAAAGCGCTGAAGATGCAGGATTGGGCTAATAGCCTTTTCCCTCCCTTTTCCCTCCCTCCTTTCTGGATTGTGGTTCAAGTTGTGCATAAGCCCTGAGTAAAAGCAGGGCTTTGATTTGAGCCTCCCAAGTCCCCTGTGAGCACTGAAACTGGCTGTACAATAAGCATCAAAGGTTAATGAACAAGGGAAAAAAAGTTGACATTTTATTTGGTAATGATTCTGGTGCTTGAAATCCGAATGGAAAAGATGAGATCCAGGAGAAGGTCGCTTTTTCTTTTCTCCTTCTCTCCCTTTTTTTTCCAAAACCTCCATGTCTGGAGGAGGCGAGTCCTATCAAACCCCAGAAATGCCTGTTTAAGAACATTTGTGATCACAAACAACTGGGCCATAGCTTGCAGCTTAAGGAGACCAGCTGGAATACATTTTTCAAGCAGAACTGTCAGTCCCTGCTCTGGCTCCCCCCTACTCTGGAGAGTGAGGGAACTCACTGGGGCAATGATATCCAGCCCCTTTCACTGCTGACCCATAGCAGTTCAGCGAGCTGCTGGTGCTCAAGGTGGAAAAATGCCCCATTCTCATCAGTTGTGCAATGTCCCACTGGGTTTTCACAGTTGGCCCCTGCAGAGGTTCCCTCAGCCTCCATTGCCCAGACTTAATGAGGCTGAAGTTGCCCACCAAGCCTGCAGTGCACAGCCAATCCCCAAGGAGTAGGGATGTTTTACAGCTTGGTGTACCATTGCTAGCGGGATGATGGAGGGATGTATGTTTCCCTGGAGGGTGAACAATTCCCAGCAGCCCAGCTGTGGCCCGGAAATCACAGAGGTGACAGCAGCCCCCATCCCCAGTATCACCATGGGACTCTCCTGAGACATGCATGTCAGCATGGTTATAGCAGTGGAAGGGCCACATATAACCTTGGAGAAAGGGAGATCCTCCATCCTAAAGCTGTAGTCTTTTGGGATGAACATTGGCTTTTCTTATCATGGCACTGACAAAAATTCTGTATTTTGCATACACAAACCCCCTGACACTGAAAGGAGGCAAGCAGAGAGAAAAGTCATGGTGTAGGAAGAGAACAACAGATCCTTGCATTGCAGCACAGGCATGTTAACAGCAAGAGGATGACAAGAGATGTACTTGAAGGCAGAAATTTTCCTGGGATCCTCTGGCTTACCACAAATACCCTCCAAATGAGCCCCAGGAAGGGTACAGGCTTTGTGTTGGCCCTCATCCCCCTGGGGAAGGGAACCATGGCTGTTCTTTCAGTATCTCCCCATCAGATCCACAAATTGAACCTGTGGAGCAGTTTAGGTATTTTCCTTTTTAATAGGAGTGATGGATTGGCCTTCAGTGGCTGAATGACCTTTCTGTTCCAGTCTAGGCAGCTGCGGAGGGTTTGAGAAACATGACTGGATCAGGCCCTTAGGAAATGCTTTCACTAAAGCACTTTATGTACATTTGGGGAGCTCATGAATCACTGGGCTTTGCAGATAACTTCACCCTTAAAATATAGGCGATTATATTCATTTGAATATTTACCCAGGTAGGATACAAAGCGCGTGGCCACGAGGCGTAGCGCGGCGGTGAGCGATGGCTTGTCTGCATTGTTTATAGATGAGTAATTAGAGCTGCTGTGCTGAGGCTGTGGGATGGGGACCAAACTGGCTGGATATTTATTTACATGACTCAGTGAATGAAACTGAGTTGGAAGCATAACTTATAGGTGTTTTTCTTTCTCTCCCCACTCCAGCCCCCCTGCCCCAAAAGAAGCGGTTTTGGAGTACCCATGGCTGCTTAATGCTGTATCTTCACACTTATTTTGAACACTGTGTTCCTTTATTGAGGTGAAAGGAAAATGAATTAGCAAAAGCTGGCACAGGTAATTAATATTGTGTGGGCGAGAGAGGGAGAACACTTTTTAAATGGCTTGCATTACATTCATAAATCTGTTCTATGATGTTCACTGCTTGTAGTTATGGTTAAGGATGCTCATCTGCCCCTCATCTTCCACTGCATACCACTGACTTCTCTGGTTTGATGATGGTGAGTATTTTACCTCGAATAATTTAGAACTTAAATTAAGTATTTACACTTAAGTATTGCTGATATGCAATTATCAATAAAAGAAACAGCTTCTTGCTGATCAAATGTGTGAGAATTTTGAGGGACAAAATTTTGCAGTGAAGTCACCTCTGTAAGTTTAACCCATCCTATCAGTGCTTTCCCAGAATATTTTCTCCTGCTTTCAAGTATACATAGACATGGTAATTATTATTGGAAGCAGGACTGAAATTAAGGCATTGTTCTAGGAAAAAAACCTCAACTTTTTTTCCATAGGCCTTTAGATTTAAGACTACTGAAAAATGTGTAAAGTGTATGAAAATGTAGACCCTTGGCTCCAGAATGAAAATAGCATTCCTATTCCCAGATTGGTTGTGAGAGTGGGTTTTCACTTTCCCACATGCTTCAATTAAATCAAAAACTCACAGTCATTTTTGCTTTTATGGTAGAAAGAATTGTAAGGGAAGTGTGGCATAGTGTTAAGCTTACACATGGTGGCACAAAAAGAAAACACTGAGCTGGGACTGGAGTCTCACCAAGCATTGGGATGTTTTGGTTTATGTGCTTCTTTATACCTAGCTCTTCTTTTGCAGAGTTAAAATGCTGAATAGCAGGTTGCTATTTTCATATACCTGTCCAAAACACATGGACTTATGTTTATAAATTAATCACAAGTATGTCCATGCTATGACCCAGTGTTTATTTCCTTGTTTTCTGGAATGTTGGCAGTTGGATTGGTAGGCTCTATTGCTACATACTATGAACATTCCCTGTATATATTTCCTTTTGAAAGGTATTCTGGCTTTATGATAAGTATCTTCATAAACCTGGAGAACGAAGCAGGGGAAAGCATGAGCTGGCCAGGAGAACTCTTCTCTATGTGTCCCTTAGGTAGCTGCCTTGTGGTGGAGTGACCAGGGGATAACTTAGCCAGGTCGCTTGCTCT
Source organism: Drymodes brunneopygia (assembly GCA_013400955.1). Classification (NCBI taxonomy): domain Eukaryota; kingdom Metazoa; phylum Chordata; class Aves; order Passeriformes; family Petroicidae; genus Drymodes; species Drymodes brunneopygia. Next base: position 343,025 of record VZTZ01012593.1, read on the forward strand.
CCATATCCTACGGCTTTTTTTTTGTCTAAGTGCTTTTTCTGCCCTTTCCACTTACCATAACATACCAGGACTCCTGGTGTGGATACACATATCCATAGAAGCCATACTGGACCATATTTCTCCTTTGTAAGTGTGTTAAACCCTAAACCAAGACCAGTCATACTTGACAGTGGGATCTGCTTTTCTTTTTCTTTCTCTTTCTTTCTTCCTTCCTTCCTTCCTTCCTTCCTTCCTTCCTTCCTTCCTTCCTTCCTTCCGGAATTCCTTCCTTCCGGAATTCCTTCCTTCCTTGCTTCCTTCCTTCCTTCCGGAATTCCTTCCAGAATTCCTTCCAGAATTCCTTCCTTCCTTCCTTCCCTGTGGTATCTGTTGCTATTAAACATGGCACTTACTGTTGTTGAAGGCAGTTTGTTTTGATTTTTTTTAATATATAAAATGTTCAGAAACAGTTATTTGCTTTCTGAAGGCAGTTATTTACTCTTCTGTAATAATTTGTATATTCCCTAAAAGCTACAGGGATATTCTTCTTGCTAACTCTGGCTGAAATAAAATATAACGAAGGAAACCACTGGCTGTATGTTAGAGCAGGTCAGGAAAGGGGCAAGTTGATTTATGCTTATGAATGATCCAATGCCATGAAGCATTTAAAGGAACACTGGCTTGCAAGAATGTGAGGAGTCCTCAGTTGCCACTGGCAGGCACAGCAGAGCAGCAGCCCCCACACTGGCCTTGGGAGGAGGCTGCAATCCACTGCCCACACCATCCTGTACAGAGAGATGCTGCTGGTCCCAATGCAAAAGCCAAGACTCAGGGGAACTCATGCTTTCAAGTAATTTATCTGCTTCCTGAAATCCTACATGATCTATCCAAGTGCCAAAGTAAATGAACAAATCACATTTTTAATGTTTTGCTCATTTTGTTTGATAGATTGCCAAGAGAGAAATTTCAAGGGGTCTACAAGTCATTCAGGTGAAAGAGTGACTTTCCGCTGTGTTTTTCATGTGAGTAAAATGCAGATCTGTAAAGGATTAGGAGTCTTTATTCAGAGTTTGAACTTTAACATTCCTCAAGCCTCAAATTTTTAATCTTCAAAAGAAAGTAGTCATTTCATGGCAAGTTATGAAACGTGAATTATTTATTCCACCAGTAAATATGTAATTAGGCATATTTTGAAAATCTGTAATTAATCCCTCACCCCTTAAGCCCATAAGAAATGCTAATATGCCTCTGAGGTAAGGCAGGTTTCTATAAAGGGCATTATGTAAGCTGTTCTGATCTGTTGTATAATTATGTTTGCTGTCTGTAGTGGAAAAAAAAATCCTAGTGAGAATTTGTTGTGGAGGAAAGGGAAGAAAGGGAAGAAAAAGCTTCACTCCTCACTGAGCAGGAGGCAATTATTAAATGGCAATATATCCAAAGCTTTTCATTTGGTTGGATTGGGTTTCAAAGGGTGCGGTGCATGAGTTGGGCAAGAAAATCAAAGCTGCTTCTTTTATTCCTATTGGATGCAGAAAACTATCAGCCTTGCCTCAATAACCCCATAGCCAAGGAGCTATTTTGGCCTGGCTACACCCACAGTTTAGCACAACTGTTGTTACCCTTTTATCCTCTTGTTCCAGTATCTTCCCCAGTGGATTTTTCCTAAAAATCCAGGGAGGTCTGGAATCCAAGCAGTATCTTTTGAACCATGCTTACTTTTTCATCTTATATCATGATAGCACAGTATAAAGAAATATGACCAAAAAGAAATATATTTATATTTTGCATGTATATGAAATATGACTTTCTGGCTTGCTTTTGCAGTAAGGAAATCTGTTGAGAAGAAAGTTTATCTGACCAATTTTGCCATTGTGGAAAGCCCAAGAGCAGATTGCTAAGTTCAAACATAGTTTGAGTTTGAAATGACTGGACATATTTTAAGAACCTTTCACTAACAGCAAGTGCCAGAGCTCTGTCACTTTGCTGTAGGAATCTCTTGTTGACATTTTAACTTCATTGAGAGGACAGGGACAACCTTTTTCTTGAGTTGATGAAAGCCATTTTGGTCAACATTGGGCATTTTGGCACTTAGGGTTGTACTTACAGGGCTCCATAAGTGGCCAGTACACATCAGAAAAGATTATATAAATTTTCTCAAAAAACAAGTAAACAAGTTCATGCAGATATGTTCATTGGTGATTTGTGAATACAACCACCAGGCTACAACCTCAGAAGAAGCAGGTTGCTGTTTTCCAAAACAGAATACCAGGGGGAAAATTATCTGTATCATATGCACTGTTTTCAATACTTAACCATTCTTAAAGTCCTGCTTACTGAGCTTATTAGTTCATTATTACCTCGCTCCCACCAGTGGTGGTATGGGGGAATTTTATCTCCTTTTTCTCCATGCAGCTTTTTATTTTTGTCCCAAGGCAAGAACCTTAAGTCAACTCTGTGGTCTCAAGGTTGTCTAGCTTTAGAAGCCTTCTGAAAGAGACACCTTTAAATGTGTTCTGAACTTGTCCATCACACTTGAGAGAAGGCAGCACATGTACTTGATGAAGAAAGTCAACCAGAATTTGGGCATCAATAAAGCAGATGTACAGCCATTTCTCTTCTGAAATGTAGGCAGCTTCATGTTAAAAGGGTTTTAGCTCCTGAAACTCTGCAGTAAGAAGAAAGTGCCTGTAGAAACTAAAAAATACCCATCAGGCTGCTCATCAACAGGAACATATAACTGAATCAATGGCATTCAGTGGTAGAGCACCACTGAAGTGAACATGGCTTTTTGTAGTCTGAATTACTTTAAAGCAATAAGAAATGCAGTATTCTATAGAAGCTGTTGACCTCCTGGTGAATTTGTCATGAGTATTTTAATGTTTGTCATCTTTATTAAAGACCTTGGAGATGTGAGATGATGTGAGGATCCCAGCTTTTGTCTGAATCAAGCAAGTGTACCAACAGGGAAGATGCTGCTTCACTAGGGAGAAAATCTGTGAAAACACACCCTGTTCCACTGTGGTTTTTGTTCTGAAAGCCTTTAATGCCTAGGCACCCTCTTAGGAGAAAAAAAAGGCATTTCCAGGGAGTCATTTATGCCACCTTAAATAGATGTGTTGGCTTTTCCATAGCCATTAGCCCACAGCAAATGACAAGACATCTAATTTTCTGGTGCATGAATAGTTGACTGAAGTGAGTAGAAGCCCAGGTCAAGCTCTGAGAGAACCTAGCCCAGATGGCAATTACAAAGAGCTTCGTACTTATCGTTTAAATTTTATTATTTTTAAGTCCAGATGATAATTTCTGGGGTAATAAATGATGAGTATTCAGCACTGGCATTTGGCAATGCTATGTCTGCTTATTTTTATTTCAATTACACATAGGTCAAAAATAGTCTTGTTTGTATTTTAAGGCACAGCAAAGCGGGAGTATAAATTCCCATAATGTGAGCTTTTCAATGAGGTTTCATTTCAGTTTTCAGTTCATTTTGTAAAGTGAATTTACAATAGAAGTGCTGCCAGTGGACATTATAACCAAAAGTATGCTGGCTTCAGCAATGGAGAGATAAACCTCTCCTGAGATGGTGCTTTCGGTGCAGAGAAGTGTCTGTGTCAACAAAACAATCCTCAAAAATGTAAAGGACTGCTGCAAAGAGGAAGGGAATAATCAGATCTCCAAGCCTCTTGAAGATAGGACAAGAAGTAATGAGCTTAAATTGCAGTAAGGAAGATTCAGGTTAAAACCCTCTTGTGATAAGAACAGCGATGCACTGCAAGACACTGCCTGGGGAGGTGGCAGCATTTCCAGCACTGAAGGCCTTAAAACCCCAAAGATAAGCATTCTGTCAGGAATGACACAGGTGCCATGGGCCAGGGACAGCACTGGTGACCTCTGGAAATCCCCTCCAGCCCTTTGAGGTGATGACTTTTCGGGGTTATGCACTTCGGGATGGTCTGTGATGTGAAGCTCTGGGAGAGTTTGGCCTGTTGGAGATTTTCATCTGTGATAGACGCTCCATGTTGTTAGGTCTGGGGAGGTCTAAAGAATGATAAATGAGTTTAGAGGAAATGAGAAGGAGCACACTAGCCTGCCTGGTTTCAGGAAAAAAACAATTTAGGCAAATCAGGTACTGTGAAGTCCAAGTCTTTCAATGGACCCTCTCCTTGTTTTTCTGATTCACCCTCAAGGTACATCACTGTCTAACTTTTTTGTTTGCCACAGATATCCCTGAGTGAAAAAATGGGAGAGTTGGAGTGTTTCATTTGCACCGTTCAGCAAACAGGATAGTGCCAAAACCTTGAGGAGAGGAGAAAAGGGACAGGCATGGGGGGAAATGCTGCAGAAGGAGAAAGGAAATTGAAGTATCAGGAGCCTTTAGAGGGCAGTAAGAATCCTTGGAGGGGAAAAATAAGGGGAAAAAGTAGTAGATGAGGCTGTAGTAGATGAGGGATGGAACAGGGTGTTAAAACAGCAGCTGAAAGGAAATGTTCCAGGATTTTGGTTGACAAACTTACCAACCACACTGAACTTCCCAGGTATTGCTTATACCTGACTGGTTTCTAGTAATGCCCATGAACAGAACTTTTGCTGAGAAGCTCTGGTGAATAGTACTGGTATGACAAATATGTTTCTACTTGGCCCCTGCCAAGATATTAGTGGAAATTTGGTGTTATCTGTATTTTAAACTCAGGATGGCATGATCTGCATTTTTGGTATAAACACAAGAAGTCAGTAAAACTAATGAAACCCAAAGACCTTGAAATGCTACCAAGTGCTTTCCTGTGCCATTAAATGGTCCCTCCCTGAGGAAGGAAACAGATTCCTGGTACCAGTATATAAATCTGTGTTTGTGTTCATCCATGTTTGTGTGTTGTGCAGGCACGATAGCTGGGGTGCATGTAACCTGAAGGAAGAGGTGGAAGCAATGAAATGAGTCCATGTGCCTGCTGCTCTGGAGGCTGCTGTTACCACCACAGTCCCACTCTCAGTGATAACTTTCTTGAGAAAACTTTGACTCCCAGGCTAGTTGGGAGTCAAATTTGCTCCACATGAGTAAATCCTCTCTGAATTTTGCCTCTTCACACCTCAAGGAAAACTCCCAATTTTGTTTGCCAGGTGTTTCTCCAGGCAGTATCCCTTACCCTATCGAAAGATGCTCTTACATCATCATTCATTAAACATTTGCTATATGATAACTCCATTGTGCCATTGCATTCCAGCTTTCTGTGTTTAGTTGCTCATAGTAAAATTGCTTTAACACTAATATGACTGCACGGGGCAGATTAATGTGCTGCTGCACATAAATACTTGCCTTGCCAGCTGGTCCTAGTTAGTTGGTTTGAGTGGAAAACCGTGGGAGAGATTTGAAGTGAGAACGCATAGGAATCTAAAGCCAGGATCTAATGTGATGTTAGCTGCTTTGCTAGCTTGTCCATGGGTCCCCACTTCCCAAGTACATTACATATAATTACTACATTGCATTTTTAATTATGTTTGTTTTCTTCCTTGCAGTGCCCATTTCTTATGTTTCTTCTTCGATGTATATGGTACCCCAGCAACATCCACATTTATAATTACAGAAGATAAAGTTAAAATATTCCTGAGGCAAAACTGCATTTTAACAACTGTACTAATGTGGAAAACAACTTGTGCAGAATAAATATGCCCTACAATCAGTGGTATGCCAACATTTTTCATGGTTACCTTACATATAAATAAGCTCAAGCCACTGACATTTTTCCTAAGGGCTTTTATCTCTGCAGCCCCAAAACTGCAGACAGATTTGTTGTAAGTAACACTATCGCCATAATAAGTTTGAAAGCCCATTATTTTTTAAAAAATTCATCTGCTTTTACATCTGCATAGCTCGGGGCTGGGCCGGTGGGTCTGATATTGTCTGTGTGATGAAGCATGGGCGCGTCCTGGGCTCCCCGAAGCCTATCATTTGGCTGAGGCTAACAGGAGATGACTGGGCAAAGCCGTTTCACCTGAGGGTGGGCCGGGTCACAGGTCACTTGTAATAGCTTCTCCATGCATCTCCAGACCTGTAAATGAGACCAGAGCCTGACTCACTCCACTACACTTTCTTTGTCTTAGACGGATGCTCTAATCAAACAAATTACCTAGCCCATGATCACAGCCACTGAGCCAGAGATGGTTTTGCAGACGCTTGTCTGGAGCCCTCCAAGCCCCCTCGACCATGTAGCGCTGCTTAAAAGAAAGGGCTAATGTTTTTCACCAAAGGTAATAAAAAGATTGCAGTCACTTGGCTGACCTGGCCTCGGAAAAACATCCCTAGAGACACCGTGGGACACAGTTTGACACATGCAGCACAGCAAAGGGCACGTGTAGGAAATCACGAAGGCTCTGGCTGCCCCTGGGGGGGCACACACACCACGGCTCTGTGGACCCAACGCATCTCTGTGAAGCCTAAAGGCTACATCAGCAAGAGAGTAGGTGCACCTTAACTCTGGGTGGGATTGCTCTCTGCTTGGGAATTTATTTTCTTTTTTTTTTAAAAGGGGAATAAGACTGGGATGGACAAAAATCTCATGGGAAGAAGGTGAGCCCAACCATAAATAAGTGGGCTCATCCAGCACCAATAGAGAAAAGCATATAGACGTGGTTTGTTTATTGTAAAAGTCAGCCTTAGGCAAAGGATTTAAAACTGATCAGCCTGCTGCAAACATATTATATTAGTCTTGTATTTATCTATTGCACAGTCCTTTAGTTTTATTTATTGACTGTCATTTCCTACTGTACTGCAGACAGTGCTGTCACTGTATTTTCTTAAAACTTTCACAATAAATTTGTAAGCATTAAAAAAATCCCAGCCACCCCATATTTTAATCCTGTGCTTTCCAGATATTTTGGCTTTTGTAGAAGCAATGTCAGTTGTTTACTTGATTCTGACTCAAAGGAAAAAAAAACCAAACCACCACCCTAGGTACTTTCTAGTTTCAGATGTTTTGTGTGATTGTAAAAGAGAAAGAAACCAGTTTTGACTGAGAGAATGAGCTACTGCAAACAATCTGTTGCTAATATAGTCTAATTGCTAGTGATATTTGGAGAAAACAATTAAATTGGAAGTGGGGTTACTTTGGTGTTTATTGTCTGTGACAGCTTCTTTTGGAAACAGGCTCAAGGGCTGCTGAACTGAGGCTGTGATGATGTGTGAATAATACTTATCATCAATACAGAGTCAGCCAGCAAAGCTGGGAATTACAAAGTGGGCAAGCTCACCTGTTAAACATGTCAGGATGGGCAGGGAGCTGTTACAAGGTCACACGTGGCTCCTTCCATTTACCTGTATTTGCACCCTGCAGCATCAATGTCCTTTTATTGCCCTAGGAATTGGGGGGGAAGATGCTTAGGTGCCTCCTGGGTTTGAGCTAAAAAGTTCTGCATAAATTTGGTTGTTGGAGGGAAAGGTACCACATACAGGAAGAAATACATTTGAACCACGAGTTTAACAGCTCAAGGGAAAAGTCTGGGCAAAATTCCCATGGATTTTCCCGCGTCCATGTTTTCACTGCTGGTTGCCACTGTGATTGGTTCAAGGTGTAAACAGACGTGCCCTCTGCAAGCAGATGTGCTAAAAGAAGAGGTTGTCACCCACCACCAGGCCTCTCACTTCTTCTTTAACACCCTCTGATGGAAAACACCCCCTGTCCCTCCCCACCAGCAAAGCTGCTCACCTGGGTCCATCCAGCCCCATTTTGAACACCTCCAGGCAATGCTCCAAAAACTTCTGCTGAGATGAAGCCATTCCTGTGTAACCTCCACCTGATGGGCTGCAGCCATCACAAAGAAGTTGAGTGGGCATAAAAAGGTTGCCTTAAGGCTATCAAAACGCTGTGAAGGCTTTGTGTAAGCCAGTGGTATGGTTGGGTCACCAGTATTTAATTGAGTCCTTGTCATGCCATCACATACAAACTACCACAGAAATGGCATTAAAGAGAGATAGTAATTTTCAGTTCAGAGGCCAGATCTTTGGAAATATGTGGCATTGTAAAATGGTTACAATGGTTCAGTTACTGAGTTTGGTACACTGGAAGAGGTCATCACCAGCCCCAGCCCACACCATCCTGACCTTCTGCAAGTGCTGAGGGTGTGTTGCTGCTCCTCAGTGTCGAGAAGTCCAGGCATGGCAGAGAGGACTATTTAAGCCCATTTATGTATTGGTTGGTGAGCTGCAGAGTTTGCATTTGCAAGCTTTTTTATTGTGGCAGTAAGTCTAGGAAACACTTCTTTATATCTCCTATGAGAACACTAGTGCTCACAATATCTTCCAGCTCCAGAAGCTGGAGATTTAGGAAAAGCATCAGCTGCCATCTGAGTGGGAACAAAATCAAATGAAAGGTTTTGACAGTGAGAGACAGTGTCTCAGGAGCTCTCTCATTTTTGTCCTCTCTGCAGAACTGCTTGTATCAAGACCTTAAAACCCCTCTGTAAAAGCTGTTTGTGTGAGAGCAGATGGTATTTCATTGTCTTTTGCTACTGATCTTGAATTATCAGCCTTTATAACGAAAATGCCAATTCAGCCTTGGCTGTTCTGCTATAACTCTACCAGGACCACTATAATGCACACACCATATATACTGAATATTTATTATGGTACTGTGCATATTATTTATTGTATATGCAGCATACATTGTAGGTGAAAAATGATACCTTATCTAAGTCAATGAGCATAACCCGGAAAAATGTGACAGAGTAATCATGTGATTCATAATTGACATCTGTTCTCCAAAGACTTGGACAGAATCTGAATTTTCAGCATGCACTGGAAATGCTCTTCTGTTTACTGGTCTGGGCATAACCATGCCACTGCTCTCTCCAGCAGCTCCATCAGTCTTCTGTATTTCTGTAATCCCCTGGGTGCATAGAAAAGCTGGGCCAGGCACACACTGAAAATGCTTCAAGAAGTTGCAAAAAAGTGCTGATGTCTTTCAGTGTCCAGAAATAAGACAAGGAAGTGGATTTTTTCTGTCCAAAAGCTAATGAAGACCAGCCTGTGCTCATCCCCAGGGTTTTCACAGATTCATAGTGGGATTTTGTGTGTACATGTGTGTTCATATGAGCGTATTTTCTGTTCCAATTGCACCACTCTGTTGGATATCACCACACAGCCTGGATGTGACCAGACCAACAAAAGCTCTGCAGCCTCACCCCCCTCCAGCACTGACTTTGGTTCAACCCTATCCCCAACCCCCATTTCATGAATGTGCTTTTTCTGAAACAGCAATACAGGTTCCTTGCATGTACTTGGAACAACATGTGGTCAAATTGCCTAGAAAAGAGGATTTAGGGTGTGGTGGTCAGTGGTTTTTGTCACTTTTTTTGTCACTGCTCCTTCTGGTCATGAGAAGCTCATGGGGCAGTGGATGATTTGGCTGCATTCAGGTCCTTTTAATAGGTTGTCTCATCAGCCTAATTATTAACTTGATTTCCAGACTTAATGTATCAATGGGATACACAGGCATCAGTGAACAACTCTCCAGAGGAGAGGAGGGATGCACAAAAATCCACAGAAATTACGTATTAGGTAAAGTCATATCTGATCTACTGCGACTTGACTGTTTATGGAGAATAGAAGGGTGGTGAAGCTGGAATTTGAGAAGTGAAGTTGTGGGAAGTCCCTCAGTTCAACAAGCACAACAGCTTGGGAAATCTTCGTTTCGCCATCTCAATTTTTCCTCCTTTTGTGGATTCTTTAATGTCTGCTACTGCATCTGGTAGAAATCTAGAGGTGTCTCAGCCCTTTGCAGCCTGGCTGTGATATGGCATCCTTGCACATGTGGGAGGGAGGGCAAGGGGGAAGAGGAGAGGATGAGGAAGGGTTTATCAGAATAAACAAGAACAGAGACATAGCAAGAGTTTTTGAACAAGTGTCCAAATCACATTATCAATGACATCTAGTGACCAGCCCACATCTTTATTGGTGCTGCTCTCACTGCAGGAACGTGGCCAAGTTTGTCTCAGCATTTGAGCTAGCCTTCCTTCTCAATGCCTTTTTTTGGACAGATTATGCTCTGTTCATAGCATACCTAAAAGAATTAGCTTTACCACTTTGATATGCAAAAGGCAACAAATTTTATGTATATATGAGGGGAGCTAATCCTGCTCTCACTGAAGCCTTTTGGAACATTACCAGTGACTTTGCAGAGACATTGAATTATAGCCAGCTTTTGCTTTCTTTTTTTTTTCCCCCCTTGCAAGATGTCAGGAATAAATATTTTAATTCAGAATGGCACTGCAGTGCCTTGCAGCACTGTGGGCCAGGACCCTGTCCCCAGCAGCCTGCAGCACTTTTCCCAGCAGCAAGGCACACAGCCGGAGCACGGCCCTTCGGCGAGCACAGCCACACCAGGGAGGTGCCAAAACATTGCAGAGCAAGGCCAACATCAACTAGCAGACAGGCTGGTTTATATATTCAAAACTCAAAAAAAAAAAAAATGTATCTAGTTCAGTTGGCTCAGTGAACTGCTGAGGAACCTGCATGCTGTTTGCAACGTGCCTGCTATGGAATGGGACATAGGAAGTGACTTCAGAGATCATTTTAAAATATTTCAGGTCCTCTGGGTATGCCAGATCAGTGGCAATAAAGCCAGCAATCAGTGTTTTATACCAAATAACTAAATCTGGTTTGGTCATGATGCCCTTGCCCCAGCAGAAGTTGGTGGCCAGGCAGAAAGGATGATGGCTTTGCTGAGAGCAGGAGAGGAATAAGGCTTGTGAAGAGTGGCTGCAAAAAAAAACCTCTTCAAAAATTTTTTGAATTTTAATGAAAGCAGCTCATAATGTGTAAGAGAGAGAATGCTGTTATGTCGCAGTGGACTTGCTTGCATGTCTAGCCTGGGAGCTGTTGTGAGGGCTCTTAGTCTGTATCATGGGACTCGGTGTGCCTTGGAACAGTGCTCAAGTAGTCAGTCATTTATACACCCAGCATGTGCCTATTCATATGGATAGGTAGAGACATGCACGTACATATGTCTGTGTAAATCTGTATATACATATATGCATATGTGTACATATATATTTATAGACACTGCATATTATTGAATATAAAGCTGTACTTTTGTATGCATGCATACATATGTATGTATGATTAGGCTTCTATGCATTTTTATGAGAAAAACAAAACATAGAAAAGAAAAAAACTAAATGTGGATAACTAACAAAAAATATAATAAATATACATATTTAAATACATCTGGAGCCTTTGCATGTATACAAATGTATGGGTTATATTCCTCACATGGGTGAAGAAAGGAAAAGTTTATTTTACCTTTTAAGGTAATATAGGATGAACCAGATTACATAGTGCTCATAGTGGATAATTGCTACGAAGCAAATCAGAGTGACCAAGTTATCCTCCTCATATATAGGTCAATTTAAAGAGGCTGTGTCAGACATGCTGTGACCAGCCTCCCCAAGAGGAGGTCTGTAAATGGTACTTGGAAATGCCCTTAGAGAGATGGGCTTTGGCTTTAAAAAGTGTCTGGGCAGCCTTGGTGGGGTGGTGCAGCCAGCACCCCTGGCACCACTCACACTTGCAGCTCTCCAACAGCAAATGATGTTTCAACATGTGAATATCAGTTTTAGGAATGTTTGGAAGCTTAAAAATGAATCACCATCTCTGAATGGTCCTACCTCCTAAGCGCTTCTACTCCACTTGTTATCACATCATTTAAGCATCCTAGAATGGTACCAGGAAACATCAGTCTCTGGCCAAAAGAATCTGAAGTGCACTTTCTTGGTGCAGAATTAAGTTTCTTCCCAGGGATACTTAGTCTTGAGGACTGTCTTCCAGGTAAAGCAGAAAGAGATTGCCTTCTCCTGCCAAAAGAGGTAGAGCAATATTTGTCTTGATTTCTGATGGCAATTGTTGGCATGCTGCTTGGAGCGGCTGGTACCCTGCTTATGCAAATTCTATTCAAGAAAAGAAACATGATGCTGGGTGGAAAATTGATAGCATTTCTGAAAATCAAACAAGCATCTCTGACTTCAGTGTGTCACCTGGCTAATGCTGAAAGCTAATGCTGAGCCTGATTTTCACAGGGATAAACCCAAACCACAAAACGTGGCTGATGCAAGCAAGTCGCAGTGATAGCCAGGCAGTAGCTTTTGCCAAAGCCCAGCTTAGAGAGATCCTTTATGCAGCTCCTGCCCCCCAAAAATATGAAAAGCAGAGATCACTTCAGTGTCTTACAGGCTGAAAAAAAAAGAGAAGGAGTGGCTTGTTGGCAGGGACAAAAATTGGTTTGGGCTTCTCAGGAAACAGCATGATTCTCCTTCCCTGTGATACACTGTTCCTCCAGTACATGCCCACAGGTGCTGTGACCTGTGGGGTGTCTCAGCTGCAGGAATTCTTTCATCAGAGGAGCTCTCCTGGGCACAGGAAATTTTCCTTTTCCTGGTGTTTGAGGTCATAATTTGTCAAGCGCTTGCTTGTGAGCAGGAGAATAGCACAGTCCTGTGAGAGTGATGTGGGTTGCCCATCCCTGTGGACCTGACTGGAGAGGGATCAGCAGACCACTTCCCAATGCTTTTCAGATGCCCTCATTGAATGAGGAGGTGGGGGAGGGGGACACATACTGGAGATGTCAGAAATGCCAACAGTGAAGGAAAGAAAGAATGAAAGAAAAAGCACAGTCACATCTGCAGCTGATTTAACCATATAAATAAATTGTAGGTTCCTCTGGCACTGCCAGCACAAATAATTAAATGGTGCATTTGGGTTCTGGGACACCAAAATACAGAGGGATATGAGAGAGAGTGACATGTATGTATTTGTCACAAATCACATGTTTCTCTTTTCTCCCTCTATGCAATTAAAAAATCATTAATAATAATATGACTGAAATAAAAGCAGGGCAGTGGAGCTGGACTGGGCTGTGCATCAGACTGCAAGCACAGGGAGCTGGGGACTGCTGTGCCTGGAGTGAGACCGGGGCTCTGGTTTTATTTAGGGCCACGCCTCAGCAGTTTTAAGACAACACAATGCAATTACTCTGACCACAAAATGTCTTGCTAGAGCCTGATGGTCCCTGATGCCACCAGGAAGGGAGATGCTGGGAGCAGGCTGGCCTTGCCAAAGCCTCTGCAATGGGGCTGTCAGCAATCTCCCTTCTCAGGCAGCCCCTAGATGTTAAGGTGAGCTTAACTCCATATATATCTGCCAGACCCAGGGATTCATTTCCTGTAACTACCTGCTTTTTTCCTATGTAGGTGTGCAGCTGAGGATGTGTGAGATGGATGCTGGCATCCAAAGCTTGAAAAATGTTCTTTGCTCCTCTTAAAAAATCTGTGCCACTGCTGGGAATCTGCTGCCTCTGTTCAGGTGAAGCTCCCTTGGCACTTTTTCTTAGGAGCAATGTAGACATCAAGCCTTATATGGATTCCATTATTATTTTGTTTTATTGTGTTGTCATTTTATGAGGGACTTGAGGCCCACAGGGAGCAGGAAGGCACTACCAGCTAAACCAGGGTGGGGAGCAGAGGAGGCACGTCGAGGCTGCCTGGTATCGGGGAATGATTTCATCCAGAACCCTATTGTGGCAGGGAAACAATTCCCGTTTACCAACAGGCCACTATTGTGCTGCTGGTGCCAGAGGAAATCTGCGGCTGAGCAGGGTTGCACAATTACCAGCGTGGTCCCTGCCAGAGCCCTTGGCTCCACAGGGCTGGGACAGCAGGCAGGGCTCAGCACGGCGTGTGGGTACCAATAGACCTTGGTGAGGCAGCCTGAACCTGGCCACGCAGCCACAGGATGTTACTGTTTTGCTGTGAGAATCAGAGGGCTGATCCATGCTGATACACCCCCTCCTACTTGCATCCTACCCCCTGCCCTCTTGCATCTATTTGGGAGTCCTTGGGCCAATCAAATGTGTGAACATACAAGCAGTGTTATGGGTACCTAATGGGGTCCAAGCAAAAGAAGGGTGAGTCAGCTTGTACCATCATTTTATTATTTTTAAAGCTGGACTTCATGTAGGTAATGTTAATAGCAAACCAGAGTGGGATTTGGGAGTTAAGATGACAAGTGGTGTTGAAGTGTTTCAGTCTCCTTTTCTCTTTCCCCGACTTCTTCATCCAGAATTTAGAACATCTAAATGCAAACCCCTGTGCCTCTGGCTTCCTCTTCTTCTCCTTTCAGTTAATTTGCTTTTAAAAAGGATATTGAATTTCAACCTGTGGAGTAGGAATGGAGCAGCTTGAATGAAATGGAAGAGACACAATGTTAATCTGATTTGCACGTCCAAACTCCACTGCCAGCACCTCTGAACTGAACCCTCAAAACCCTCCAAGCCAGAAACACTGTGTGTCTGGACAAGGAATCCACACTAAGTCACTATCCATGAATGAACACAAAGTCTCAGATAGCCGGAGAAGTTTGGAGGGTCAAAAACTCCCTGGTGACTTCCTAGACAGCATAGAGCACACCTACACATTGGCTGTGGGGCCATGGCAGCTCCTGAGATGTCTAAGCTGGGTTTTAAGGGATATGTAGGCATAACTTACAGTTTTACAGATGTGTCCATGCTCACACAGCTACATGCACTAATGTTCATAAAGTGTTTTGGGGGCTGCTAGCAATGCAGCTCCTGTATAGAACAAGCTATGCAGAGATCTAGGATTTACCTGCATCTCAGGAGGGTTTCATTGCACTCCCTCAGTTCCCACAGCTCTATCTGCCCAGGCTTGAAGCTACTGCAGGTATGACCCTGACTGTACAGCAGCAACGTTCTCCAATTCCTGCACATAGATCTGGTTGTATGTTATCCTCCACCTTCTTCAGCTACCCTGTCTCCTCATGGGGGGCAGCCCTTAGGGTTATGATTGCCTTTGGGGTCCTACCCCCAAAAAGTCAGTGGTGGAAGATAAGAAATTATCTGATTTTTCACATCTTCTTTGGAAACTTGGAAACAGGGCTACACACAATCTGAGCTGGTCTGTGGCAATACTAACTAGCCTCTTAGGACTTCTGTGCATGAAAAGAGACTGGGACAACCCTGAGAGAACGAAACAGTCAAAAATGGTTTCAATTTACTTTCCTGAATGGCGTGTGCTCACCAAGCAGAGACTGGGAGCAGCCTCCAAGCCTAATTGTTGTTTCTCCATAAGGGCATTTATAGAAGCATCCAAGTGGAGGGACACATACTCCCGTGGTGTAATGTCAGAATTTCTAAAAAACCATGTAATTTGTGCACATGTGCAACCTTGTGTTTTGTTTTTGGGTTGGATTTTTTAAATTTTCTGTCATAGGCTGCTGGCAGATAAAGTACTACTCCCTCAGCCTGTTATGAGTGTACACTGAGCCATTCCCAGCCAATTGGAGCTTTTCCACAAGATGGTACTTAGCCCAGTCTGTAATTGAAACAGGGCATGGATGCTCCTGGGGAAGGCAAACGTCAGCCAAAAAACCAGGCCGCCATAGTCAAAGATATTTAGTATACAAATAAGAAGATGTTTCATAAATATCTTATAAAAACTGCAATTTACTTCCAAATATTTCAGCGGATTATCTTAATGCAAACAGCAGATGTATTTTGGAATGAGACAAATGTTTAGCAAAATTAAACTTATTCATGTGCAGTCACACAGGGAATATTTGCATGATATTTTACTAATTGCTCTAAAATCTGAATTGTAGCAAATAAACAAACAGGGGGAAAAAATAAACCAGCAGAAAGATTAGCCCCAGGCCTCTCTTTTTAAGTTCTCTGTGTCTTTCCTCAACAACTCAACCTTTTTTCTCTGGTGTCCTGGGGTTCTTCCTGAGTCTCTTCATCATTCTTCTCAGGCCTGTTACCTTTTTGCAGACTTTTATTTTTCCACAACAGGATTTTTTCTGAGAGGAGTTTTATTTTCTTCTTCCATTGCAGTCCAAGCACCCTCCCCTGGTCTGCAGTTCTGCCTGCTTTGGTTTCTTATTGCTTGACTGGAGTCAACAAGACGAATTTCCAATGGTCAAATTTTCATCATCATTTTGGGGAAATACTTTGCTATTGTATTGAGCTCAGGGATTGCCCCAAACAGGATTAGCCATAGAGAAAAACCTAACACAAAAGGAGCAGATGCTTTTATAGTAGCCAGGAATTCAGACTTTGGTTACTTTAACCTTCCCTTACAAGTTTCAAGTTACAGCAGCAAGGATCAAGTTGTAGTTGCTGATTGTTATGACATTATTTTTTGTCAGGTCTATTTATTTGCTCTCCCAGAAAAGGGAATGTATTTCAAGACGTCAAAATATTTTGTTCGCCTTCATTTGATTGTAAGAGGAGCCTTAGGTGAGGTAAGAAAAATGTATGTTTATCAAAATGTTGATGCATAGTAGATGGTTACATGCTTGTATATGTTTCATCCACCCAAAGGAATGCTGAGGGTACAAAAAATCAAGCAGTAGGAACTTAGCAAAGGTCAGAATTAAAACTGATATGTCTTCCATAGAAATCACATTGACTGCAGGAGCAAGTTGGCTGCAGCTTTGGAAACAGAAGTCTGTAGTTTCACACTACAGCTGCATTTTCCCCAAGGTGTTGGAGTTTCCTCTCCAGAGTTAGTGTCTCTTATCCTTCTGTCCAGCCAGGTAGTGGGTAGGAAATGCACCTCTTGCACATTACTTCTATGGCAAAGGGAATTTTTTTAGCATCTGAGTCTTAAAGATGCAAAATCACATTGTAAGTCACATCCCTAACACTGAAAATTCTCCCTGTTCCATTCTGGATTCTGGAAGAGAGTCTGGGAGCCTTGGAGGGAGTCCAGCCTGATGTGGGGTGCACACCTCCTCTTGGCTCACATAACAAGCATTTTCAGGATCCTGCTCTTCATACTGGCCAGTATTTTCATTTTAACCTTCATTTTCATTATGGTTGTGAAGTGCAGTTGGATGGGGATGCTGAGCTAAATGCACAGGTAGGTATTAAGGAATAATAAAAGTTGTACGTCTTAGTCCTCTGAGGTTTTGTTAAAATACTTCTGTAGGGTCAGTTGGTAACTTCTCCTGTAAACTGGTATTTTATTTTTTTATTTGGAACAATGAAATTAATACAGAGGTTGATCAGTATGTTATCTGACTAAATAGGAAAAACAAAGGGGAGAACAGGGCATTAGTGTCACTGTTCTTTTTTCCTTAAGGGAGAAGGTTCCCATTCACTTTGAACTCATAAAAGTCTTTCTTTAGCCTCTCCCATCCGCAGGTTATCGCAGGAATATGTGAAAAGGAAATGTTTTATTTTAACAGAGTCAAACAAAGTACACAAAACACACACTTGCCACTACATAACATTCCTTAAGTTAAATCACAGATCCAAGCAGAACTTTTTTTTCCTGCCTCGGTTTTTTACTTCATTGAAAAGAGCTCAAAGTATAACATTCTTTCAGGAAGCCTAAACTGTATTACTGGAAGTAATAGCAATCTCCTAAGCAAAATCCCATGGGACTCATGCAACTCTGCTTTCTGAAAAGCTGCATTCAAGCACATGCAGTATTGCCTCTTTCCTGAGCACTGCTCTTGTGGTTGCGTGCAGGGTCCTTTGGATAATGCCAAAGCAACTGGATATTTTGCACTGGGGTCTTCCAGGTGTTTCAACCTTTATGGCAGTCCAGGGTCTTGGGAGAAGCTGTGAGTCCTGCCCAACCATCCTAGCTTTGGTCCTGTTTCTCACTGTTTAATATGCGTGTGTAACTTCCATGGATGTAAATAAAAGTTACGTACATGCATAGAAAGGGAAATGGATGCATTTATCTTGGCTCAAGACAAGCAGCATCTCCCCAGGGAGCTACTGAGGAGGTTATTGAGGAGACAACAGCAAAGAGGAGTGGGCTGTACCTTTCTGCATATGTGTTATAAAAATTATTGGCATGTTGCTGATGTTTATGAGGAACAAATAGTTTATTTCTGGGCTAAGAAACATTCCAATGTAAATACTCAACTGGCAGCTAGCTGGAAGTTTGCCACTTGAAGTTAAAAGGCCCGTGACCAATGGTGTCAGATTAACATTTCCAAGTTGGACAATGTACAAATGGTGTTCTTGGACTGAAATAGAAATAGATGAAAGTGGTCTACTGCAGTGCAAATAACAAACTGGCAACCAGCTGGTCATTGGAAAGAGAATATACTATGGGAATATGCTTTCTGCAGAAATACTTTATTTTGGAGATAAGTATCAACAATAGGAAGATGAGGCTTGTTTAACAAGAACCATATGGTCTTATCCTGCTTTTATTTCACTCAATGGCAAAGCCCTGATTGTCTTTTGTAGGTGCAGAATGGGGATTACTGCTAATAAACAAGAAGTACAATAAGCTGTGGATCCATTTTTGCCCTTCAAGAGTTATAAACAGGTTATTTTTATTGCATATGCTAATATTTCAGGAGACAGTAATTGAAAGGAAGCAGAATGGAAAGGGCTTGCTGAAAACAACTTCTTCTGACAAAATAAGTAAAGACAAAGAGCCATTCAAGACAAAGTTATCAAACTGTGTGAAACCAATACAGCAACATTTCCAAATTGACAAGTGGAGAAGTAGTGGATGGGTTCATTCAAAAGAAAAAGTAGTTTGAATTTCTGTGGAGAGAAAACAATAGCCTGTAAAAAGTAACTTATGAGCAAATGGGGAGTAAGGCAGGGACTTTGCTGAGGTTTAAGTAACTACGCAATTTAGTCTGTTAGCAATGCAATTAAAGATAACAGAATTTAGCACTGCAGTTTTGATATAGTCACAAAATTGATTTGTGCTATAGAAAGAAAAAAAAAGGAAAGGAAAGAAAGGAAAACGAAATCCAAGGGTATTGCAGCCTCAGTGGAAAATCCTGTTCTGGGAACTTTTCAAGGATGTAAAACATCGTCTAGAACTGTTTACTTTTATGGGTAGGAAGTAAAAAATAAGTCAAGTAAGAGTGGAAATGGCATTCTTACCATAGCTGTAAGGTCACAGTAAAATCAATAAAAGTCAGCATTGCAAACTCATTTTTTCAAGTGGTTGTGTTTTGTTGCTGATTTTTTGGTTTTGTTTTTGTTTTTTTTACAATGGCCAAGGTTTTTTATTTTGGTCTCAAAAAGACAGCAATTAATTATCAAGAAAACATCAAGATTTGAATATGAAAAATTTGGATTATGTGTGCAGAGGCGCATGTCACCCTTTGTGTGTAAGTAATCAATCCTGTTAATTTCCATGTGTCTGAATACAGCTTATAACAATCAGGGGTATCAAAATTTTTTTATGTTACGTATTGAGATGCATCATATTACTAACTGCTGATTTTGCTCACAAACTTCCCTTTTCTCCTCTTCTTCCTTTAAAGTATAGCAAATAATGGAAGCATAAAGAAATAATACGGGACTTGAAGCATGTGAGGATTCAGAAGTTTGTTTTGTCTGTCTTAGTTAATCTCAACTTTCACCTTTGAACACCCTTTCCCTAGGACCCCCTTGTCTTTACACTGATGTCACAACAGCCTTAAACCATTTCTGTGGGTTTTTGGGCTCCTGATGCCCACCTCAATCCCTCCATCTGAAAAACGTCGAATCCCCCAGCACAAATTACCGTAATTTGAAAGTACTGTCAAGGCAGCTCAACGATGAGGGCGATCCTGCCCTATCTGGTTGTGTTTGAGACAGAAGTACATGACAAGTGTAGCCCTCATCCAAAGCTCTTGTAAGTGCTGGGATGTTTCTCCTGCATGACTTGGCAAGTTGTTCACAGGTGGGCCATGGTGGAACAGAACTTCAGATGCCAACGCTTTCAGGATTCAGTTTTTCCAAGTTACCAGCAGTTCTCTAATAAAAGGGGATGAAACAGAATTTAGGTTCAGTGTCCATTTACAGGACCAGAAGTAATTTGGCAACGTTACCAATAGATAAACAACCCATGCTTCCCTAAAGAGTGGGACTGCACTGCCCCACTGTCCAGCTCCCCAAAGCTGAGGAGAACCCTGGTTTTATCTCTCCCTTGCTTTTCTTTTCCCCAAGCAGTGGGGATAGCTGAAGAAGGCCGTCATCGTTTTATTGCTGTTTCTAATAAACACATATGGTGATGCCTATAACGAGAACAACAAGGAGTTGCTATTGTTCAGCACAGGGCCATATGTGGGCTGTCCAGCAGCTCAGCAGCTGCATTGTGAGAGCTCAGGAATGTCGATAGCCCAGAGAGAAAGGAATGGTTTTTAAGGACTCTGAGCCTCACAAATAGTGCGTCTGCTTTACATACCGCTGTTGCTAAAACAACTTCTGACCACGCGGTGCCAAAAGCATAGATGTGGTGTTAGTCACTACAAAAGTTTATAAGGTGATTAAATTGTTAGTAATTGCAATGCAAGACTGAGAAATTAGTTGGGAGTGTGTTGAAGGGAGCTTTGCAAAACAAAAAGGCCTGAATGAATATTTATATAAATATTTTGTATGTATATACATATATATGTATGCATCTGTATGTGTGTATTTATCAACTTAGCACTAGTTTTTTTTACATCAGAAATTCAGGCACTTGAACATCTAGTACTTCATGCAATAAAAACGATGACCCCAGCACTAATCCATATTTCTTTTATCCCATTGTGTAAAGTTGAAAGGCATGCAATTTGCCAATAGTTTTTTCTCCGTTAACTACATTTCCTCTGGCCTCATATGGCTCTGCTTAGGATGGATAATCAACACTTCTGTGATGCAGAGGCAGCCCAAACATGATGGTTGGGATGTCTCATGTACAATTGTGTTTCTAACACTCTTCTTTTCCTGATGCCATATCTAAACAGCAACCTGATTGAAAATGAACAGTCCATCTGCACATCTTCGTTTTTTCCATCAGTGTGTTTGAGGGGAGAGAGAGAGGACTGTGATCGAGAGAAAAGAGAAATAAGGCTTCATAGCAGGCAACATTTTTTTCAAATTTGGACAATCACAATCAGGCAACCAGTGCTTTATTGAAGCCCCTGAATAATTTAACTGATTTTATGTGCATGTGTGTGTGTGTGTGTGTGAGAGAGAGAGAGAGAGAGAAAGAGAGAGATGCCAAGTGCCTACTGTAAATAAGAAGAGAGAGAGGGAAAATTGTAAAGGATCCAAAAATCAACTGCTTGCATATGTCTCCAACCAGGGACTTTAAAAGTCTGATTTAAATATCACAGTGCAAATGATTTTGGCCAGTATTTCTAACACATGGCAGGAAGTCTCGATCTTGTACTTCTTTTGCATATGTACACACCATCTTTGTGGCACACCAATTACCTGTATAATGGGATATGATTTGAGTAACCCATAATGCCCCAGGAAGAACCACATCCAGGTGTTCACAGAAACCATAGACCAACACAGACTGCCAAAATCCACAACTCTTTTTGCCCAGTAAATGAAACCACAAACATTTGCATGCTTAGATATCCCGACAAAGAGTAAATATTCTGGATGATGTACTTTTCAATATCATACACAGTGGCATGAAAAAGAAGAAACAGAGGGAAAAAAAATTAACTTCTTTTTACTCTGTCTTAAGGAGTTCTTTCCAATGGGTGAAGCTGAAATGCCCACACTGATTTCCCTTGAAATAACAAAGGACCACATTTTCCCCCTGACAGGTGTATGTGGCTCTTGGTTCCTCCTGGGAGTAGTGGCAGAACTTCAAAAAACCCTGCACCATGGCCAGATTTTCAGAGGTCCTCGGCATCCCCCAGTTCCTGTTGATTTGCAAGCAACATACAGCTTGAGGTTTTGCTCATTCCTCAGCTGAAACTTTCAAAACTCGTGATTTCTCAGCATGAGTCAGTGTTTTATGTAACCCCAGCTTGCATTCCTTCAAATCCCTCCCAAGCTCAGAGTGCTCTGACAGCCAGCCACAGATTCTTCATCCCTGCAGCTGACAACTTCAACCCTCTGATGATGGCACAACAGGCCCCTCCATGCTGCTCCTGGGGGGTTTGGGGGCCTCAGTGGGGCTCTCCTGGTGCTGTGGGGACCGAGGCTGGGAGAAAACTGGGACGGAGTACAGAGCTCCACCCCCAGTGGGCAAGATGTTAAGATTGCCTGCAACAGAAATGCCCAATCATGGGTTTGTTTAGCTAATTTTTTTTTCAGTTTCCTGAAACAGCATCAGTTTTATCCATGGCCCTGTCAGAAGAAAAGCAAAAGAAAAATTTCCCATGTAAAAGTGGTATGAAGAGAAGGCACTTATTTGGTGGATCCCCCTTGCTGTTTGTTTTCTGCGGGTACCTTGAATGGTGACTTCACACTCTGTTACACTGCTTGCCCTTGAAGGCAGCATGCTGAAGTCAGGTACCTAAACAAGCTGGAGAGATGGCTTAGCACACCATGAGTATTTTTTAACCATTATCTGTAGATACACTGAAATATATAAAACCAGATGGAAAGAGTGAGAGAAGGTGAGAAGCTAAATCCCATTTCTAATTCCTATTTTAAGTTGATTTTCCCTTGAGAGGGGGAAAATATCAACACGTGATTCTTCCCCTGGCAGCTTCCCATGTTCATTTTTGGGGGGAACCATTGCTGGTGGGATAAACCCTTCCCAGCCTCAGCGTCAGCACAGCTCTCTCATCTCTCAGGGCAGCCACGAACCCTCCTGCCACTCACAGGAAGAGGGATGCCCGTTTTGGTTGGTCAGCCCATTCCCACCAGAGCCAGACAGGAGTCAGTGAGAAGCTTTTACGCCCCTGATTCACAAATTCTTCCTCCTCAGTCTTGGAGGGCAAAAGTGCCATATTCCATTTGGCTGATCCCTACCTTCTTTCTCCTTAAATGTAGCAGAAAGCACAAAATGGTGGTTTTTTCCTACAAAAACAGAGCCCCAGTTACTGGAGCAGGGACTTGTGCACACTGAGCTGGAGACACTGCTTTATTGGAAATGTTTGATGATGTGGCAGAGTAAACTGTGAGGAAACCAGGCCACTCAATGCAGTACAGTGGGAAGCAGGTGGAAGGGCTGGAGAAGCTGTGGAGATGGCTTGGGCTCCCCCCAGTATTTGAAATGAAGCCATTCATACCTCAGCGTGTCTCTGCTTGCTGTTTGAAATGTACCCAGTGCATTCAAATCAATGAAACAAGTAACAGAGAAGCACATTTTGGCATACTTTCCAGGTATTGCTGGCTTTTTTTTGTGCAAATGACTGATTTCTGTATCATGTGACAGGGGTACCTCAAATTTAGGCCCTAGGAAAAAATACAATAAAAAAAGAAGTTTTTTTTAAAAAATCAAAGCAAAACAAAACAAACAACAACAAAAAAACCCCTGAACAGCTTCCTAAAATAGCTGTTATTCCTTAATCCTGTGTGTGTAAGTGTACAAATATTCATGGGCAAAAATACTGCCTGATGATAAAATAGTCCCACATAAGAAATTCTTTACAATATTGAGAGAAACCTTGGAGAAATGTGAAGATCAGGCGAGGGGGAATACATGCCAGCTTGCTCCACTAACCTACTTAGATGCAGCTTGGTAACAGCAGAATAGCCAGCCATCTGATGCTTTGGATGCTGTGACCATGTGCTGGCACTGTGCAGACCTCAGGTATTGAAACCCTCTCTAGAAAAATGAGGGGATATTTCTTATCCTTGTTATTGCAGAAATTTTAAATACGTGTTTGTAGGGTCATGGCCAAGTTTTTCAGTTGCGGTGATTGTAGAACATGAGGAATGTGCATCACAATATTGGGATTTGTCTCTTATTCCTTGTCAACCTGACAAACCAGCACCGTACCTGAGATGAGAGTGTTGACACCTACATTCCTCCAGGAATGGGCTTTGTGCAAACATTTTTTTGGCCAACGTGTTAGTTTGCCTTATAAAGGTTGTGTTACCTCTGTACATGTGTGTCTGGTCCGACCAATAAAAAACATTCCAGTCCTGAAGCCTACCTTCTGCTCATCCAGGAACTAATGGGATGGCCATAGATTTTCCTGGAAAATCTAGATAAAATCCTTTTGCAGCTTGCTATGCCTATGGCCTGCTTTTGCTTCTTTTTTTTTTCACTGCAGACCTCAAAAGCATTCCCCTTGGACATGGTTATATATATTTCACTGTAAGTGAAAGAGAACAAAACAAATAAAAACACAATGAGGCTCTTTCTCCATGCTGGTACTTTCTTCAAACTTTCTGCTGAGGATTTCCAACAGCATTTGTCGTCACATGGTAAGGGCTCTGAATGAAATTATTGATGGTAGCTGGTGGGGGAAAAAAAAAGGAAAAAAAAATGAATGAAGTCCCTTGAGACAAAAGGTATGACATGAACTTCCCCAAGTTATTTGCAAATGTTTCTGCCAGTATCAATAAATCCCTCAAATTTCAGGATAGGCTACATTAATTACAGGATGGCATTATGCATTTAAAGGTTGCTGAAAGTTATATCTGTGATCAGTCATGTTTGAATTGCACGTTCACATGAAATATTTGTTTTTTAAATACGTAGGCATGCAGGCGAGCAGCAATGGCCTCCACAATGTTTTAATAGGCTTTTATTAGTTTGTACTTTCCTTGTAATCTTGTTTTACAGTATGTGCATTCAGTGTGTTTGTGTCTGTGCTCTTCATGCACACATTGCAGGATGCCAAAACATCCTTCTGCTTCCTTGTTTCCAACCACTTAGTCAGGCACTTGAACGCTTTCCAAATCTTGTTAAAAACCAGCAATAGCACTATCACTTCTTCTTGTCAGAGTGCACAGAAAGCGACTGATGGGGAAGGCAGTGGAAAGGTAAAGGAGGAGGCTGAAAAGTCGGGAACCCCTGGTCTTCATGGATGAGCCCAGCAGAGACTCCGTGCCATGATGCCCTGACCTGATTTGGGGCTTTCCACTGCCACACTGTGGGGTTTTGGTTCACTTGCTGGATGGAAAAGCACTGCAAAAAATGCTCCTTATACATTACTTCTAAATTTATAAGTTTACAAAGTAAAAATTCCCTGACCAAAAATCACGGAGTATTTTTCTGTGCTGATAAAGATTAATTATATTTCTATACTAAACTGTCTCTTTTTTCCTCCAGGAAAATTTAATGTAACATTCAAATAGAGGTGGGTTTTCTTCTGAGTAAAATAGATTTAAAAGTTAACTTCATTTTATTCACCAATTTTTTCTGAAACAAAGCTAACTAGACAGGCCCAACCTAGATTCAATAAATGCTACAAATTTACACTTCTGGTGAGTTGAAAGTTGCTCCTGAGACTGCTCGAAATGCTTCAGCAGCCTTGTTGGGTAACACTGGGATCATGCAATGTTTGTGGTCCTGGTATGAGCATTAATTAACTCTACGCTCAGAAGTGGAGGAAGTGGGGGATGGCTGTTTCCATTGGATTGCTCTTGCAGATGGGGATTCTCTGTTGTCTACAGACAGTTGAGTTGATCCCATTGCCACTGGGAGAGGTAGACATAGTTGCCTTGATTGCCTGCCTCCGTGAGGGGGAAATATCTGACCAATGTGATTACAGTCACTCGATGAGTTTAAATGTGGGGATGCAGGCGTGTGCCCACACACCCACGTGGATCGTGATGAGCACTCAGCCTCAACAGCCTTTAGAAACCCAGATAAAAATAATGTTGCCTTAGGAAACTTAGGCTGTATGTGAGTGAGATGACTGCAGGGCTCCCACTGCCTCCTGAGAGGGGCTGGGATTTTAGCTTCAACTAAGGAACTTTCCAAGAAGCTGTGACACAGCCATCGCAGGCTGTCTATGCTACAGCCCACGGTTGTTCATGGTCAGCAAAAAGCTGGTCAAATAACATTTATCAGAGTGCTCACTTGGCCTGTGCCCCACATTCTGAATAACTTCTCTTACCTTTTCCCCCAGATGACAGGCTAAATGCAGGACTTACTGCATTTAATATTAAAATTTAATATTTAATATTAAAATTCTCAAAAGCAGTCCTTTGTCAGCTCTTGGGAGAAAGTTTGAAGTCAAGTGCCAGGTTTCTCAGCAGTGTAGTGGTCCCAACCAGCCATGTACTGGGGGAGCACACAACCACGTGCCAAAACATCTGCTCATACTGTCTCCTTGCACACATGGGCTCCATCATGTCAGGTAAGAAAAATCCAAAGGCTTGAGGTCATGTGTTGGATCTTCTTGTTCCTCCAAATGGAAAGGACATGGGCGATCCTTTCCTGTTAATCTATCTGTGCTTGGTGCAGCAAGTATGGAGGACAAGTCATGCAGGCTCACATAAAACTGCATTTTTCAAGTGAGTAGTGTCTTCTTTTTCTCAGAAGAATGGCAACCCTGATCACCTCTAGGCTGATGCACTCTTGGAAAATGAAGCATTTATGGTAATAGTGATGGCAGAGAGGAGGAAATCTCTTTTGTATGAAAACATGGTGCATAAATACACAACATAGCTCAGGCTACATCCTCATTTCACCCACCAGAAGTCTGTGCAAGTGCAGAAAAGCCCGGGTTTTTCTCCTGCCCCCCAAAGAAACATAATCCAGAGTTTATATCGGATGGTTTATGGGAGTTTATTGGAATATCCAAAGGGTTCATGTAATGTGTCATAAGGTAAAGCCTGTTCTTTGGTGATTTACAAGCAGTGTGTGCCGGTGTTACTGTAATTTATAGACCACAGATGGTCGGGGGTGCCCCTGCTGGCTTGTAGCTGAATGAGAAGCTGAGCCCTGTGTGTCATCTGCTGCAGGTACCTCCGGCTCACTTCCCCAAATTAGTGCTGATCGAGATCTACCTTCAAGCCCAGAGGGTCCCAAGACCTTTTACCTTGCAAGCTGGGGCTATTTCAGGAGGGGAGAGAATACAAATGATTAAGGCTGGGAAAAAAACCCTAAGCCTATCAGAACGACACCAAAGGAAAATTGCTTTTTGCAATAATATAACTTCCCTTCTCAAGGCTGGTACTTCACTTGATGGGATATTGTCACCTGTTAAATGGAAAATGAAGAATGTCAGTCACCCCTTTCATACCCCAGTCTAAGACAAACATCTCCTCTGCAAAAATTTCTATATATTCATAAATCTCCCTTGTAATGACCCTTAGGATAGATCCTATCTTTGTTCTCATCATTTTATCCTTTTAGGTAATTACTCTTCAACTATGTTTTACTATGACTTTCTTTCAAGTTTACCTAAATCTTTTCTTCTTTAAATCTTATAAAATAATTATCCGTTGATCCTGACACTTCTTTCTGATTCCCCAGGACTTTGCTCCTGGTGGGTGCATGAGGCAGAGGGAGAACAGGACTGGCTGCACATCTCACCCAAATCTTTGGGAGATTTACTTGTTTTGGCCAGGAGATTGGGCCCCTTTTCACTTTTAAATTCTCCAGTGGACAAAGTTCTTCACGTCACCTCATATTTCTCCCAGACGTGTTTTTGTCCTGCTGCGTGTGGCCTTGTCCTGCCCGCAGAAATCCCGCGGTGGTCTCGGGCAGGATCCAGCAGCCCTTGGAGGGACGTGCCAGATCCAGGGAATCCAGGGACGCCCGCTGCAGCGAGGTCATGCATTTTAACAAGGCTCCGCCGATCCCCTTTTTAAAGGGCATTGATTATGTTTTGTTAAAATAGGCTTTGAACTCAGCTGACCCTGCGCGGGTAGGACATTTCAGGGCTTTTTTTTTCTGCCTGGACCACACTTGACACCTGTTGGCAAACACAGCTGCAAATGCTGCTGAGAGAAACCTGCATCCGAGCTCAAAAGTGAGTGGCTCAATTTTTTCCCAGTAGTAAAGACATAAGAGAATTTGGTGGCTTCTCTAGTTAATAAAGAGAGAAAAAAAACCCCAAATTTGTTTTTCTTTATCAAGATGAGGGAAAAACGCACCCTATAGACGAAAGAAGCAGAAGGAAAGCTGTAATGGAAAGAAAATTGACAGCCTCTCAAAACTCAGGTGGCACTTTCCTTTTCCAGTTAATTACAGTTTTAATTACATGGCTTCTTGTGACTCCTTGATACCTAATAAACTAGACTCTGTGGGGCGGCAGAGTTGAGTTTTGCTTGAACTGCAGGTGTAAGGCTGAGTATGAAACATAAATCAACTTCTTAAACATGTTCCCATGGTGTGTTCAGGCTTTTTCTTCCTATTTGTATGTAAAAATCACATCTTTTCACCATTGTTGGGTATAAAAAAAAACAAAAATATTGAAGCTACAATGCAGAGAGTATTACCTTTGTGTCTTTGGATATAAAATCCCCTTTAAGAAGGGGGGAAAAAAGGATCTTTTATTTTTTTAACCTCAGATATGATAAATTTTAAAGGATTGATGCTTTACCCACATAGACCATCTCTCATTAACCTTTTTTTTGCAGAGGGGTGGGTGTGTAAGATAGAAGAGGAAAGTCCTTTGGCAGAATGAAAGCAAGGGGAGATTGTTACGCGGAAAGAAAGAAATATGCAGCTCATAGGAGCTGCCTTTCCTGGAGGTTTGGAAAACAGAGTGTCTGTTTATCCTTTGTGTATTATGCCATGGTAATGTGTTTTCCAGTCAGGTTCAGGCATGTGCCATGCATCACCTCTGAGCGGGGTAACGCGCTGATGACGTGTAGCAGTAAAATGCTGGTGACAAATACTGTCCAAAGTTCACATTGGTCTCAATCCCATGGGATCTGATGAATCACAAGGCTGTGGCAGGAAAATCGACTGTCAGGATGGTCAATGGAGATTTCAGTGGAAGATTGCCCATCTTCCCTCTTCTTCAAACCAAACGAAATTATTTTTAAAAGGCAGGGGAGGGGGAAAAGTGGGAGAGGAAAATGGACAGTGGAGCTTCACATATGGCATTTGGATGGTGCAAAACATGAGCAGCAATGTTCATGTGTGGCACATGAGTATATCAACAAGTCCTTCTTAACCTGTAAGACTGGGAAGGGCTGGTTTTTTCCTGTCTTATTAGTTTTAACTTCAGCTTCTCTGTTAACAGAGTTGTCTGTTGAAGTACTGGTTTTAAATGGGTGCAAAAAAAAGTATATTTGTTATGAGAGAAGAAGGAGAGCTATGGGAAGTAGGTGCCTGGGTAGCAGTTTTTCATGCCTAGTAGGGGGAAGGTGGGAGAAATCAAAATGTCCTGCTTGCCTTTCAACAAAATATTTATTTCTTTTGTATTGTCCCATTGCTCATCACCTGAAGCAGCACTATCCATGGCTGGAGCAAGTGTGCTGCAGTAGCAGAAGGTCTTGCTTGCTCCTCCAAGGACTTCATGCTCATTTTTCCTGATACCCACTTACCTCCCCCGTGGCACATCCCATCCTCAGACCCTGTTCTCTGGAAACCACTGACACCTCACTGTCACCCACAGTGTTCAGGGCCACCTGAGCCACAGTCAGAGACAACTTCTTATATAAAAAAATATTATATGACTTGGACAAAGTTGGCAGATTTCAACCTTAACTTTAATAGAAATCTTGCCTGAAAGACAGTCTTCCTGCAGACTAGGCTTGTCTGGTGTTGTTTCATCTTGATATCCTGTTGGTGAGTATTCTTGGTTGCTTATTATTACTGTTTTTGTTGTTTTTGTTGTTGTTCTTGGTAAAGATTATAATTTATTTTTCCCCCACAGTGTGGCTACCTTCTCTTTTTTGCAACTGCATATGTTGCTTACCTGAACAACTCCTCTTGCAAATAACAGTTTTCTCTCAGATCCATATTGTGTTCAAACCCTTGGGTATAAATGTCTTGTACTCTTGTGTTCTGTTTGTGGGCAGCGTTTGGGCAGACTGTAGCAAAAATGTGGGGAGCAGGAACATGGTCTGCAGTTTCTTTATCTTATGTGAGGTAAGTGAAATAAAAACCCAACCCAACAGCCAGGAGAGAATTTTCAAGATGAGGAAATGAACAGTTCCTCCTACCTTCCTCCCAAATAAAGTGTTCCGTCATCTTTTTCAGTTAGTCTTGGTTTTATTTTTGAAATCACACAGAGGCAAATATACTGTTTCATATAGTTTCATATATGGTTTTTCAAAGTGGGAAAGGCAAGGTAAAATTAAGAGAGCTAGAGAAAAGGAAGGAGAGTGGTGAAGGAGAGGAACAGAAGTTTAAAAAATAAGGAAGTTTAAAAAACAGTTTCACTTCAGAGCAGTTTTATTCAGAGCTGTGTCTCTCACATCATATTGGGATGAGATGCCTGAGGCATCAGAGCAGCAGCAAGGGATACAAGCTTATGTTGGGGAGAAATCTCACATGCCTATGGCTCAGCAAGGGGATGGACCAAGTGGAGAAATGGAGATGGAAGAAGCAGCAGCATCATGAATGTCTGTCATACTAGCACTCCAAATGGTGTGGAAAGTGAGAAGGAAGAGGAGAAAAAAGTCAAATATGCAAAAAGTCTTTTCAACAAAGAAATAATGCAAAATTTTCCAGAGGAGGGAGAAGATGCATTTTCTTTGCTTTTAAATGCTTCCAGTGGAAGTTTTTGGATGAGGAAGGAAAAACAAACATGTATGGGGTGGTGAAGAGGCCACTTCTCTCTGTGCGTATTGAGTTGCCTGTACCTGGCTGGCTGGGAGCATAAATGGTGTGAGTGACTGGAGAAAGCTGCAGCATTGAGCTGGAGAAAGTGCAAAAAGCTGTTAAGGACCATCCTAAAGCAAATCCATCCCTGCAGGATGGCTGGCCCCATCATGGAAGGGGAGGGTGGTGACGCAGGAACGGCAGTGTTGCGTGCATTAAACCATATGCCACCAATCCATATGGCAATGTGGTCTGAAGCCTTTCTGGGCAATTCCAACTTGGAAAAGTCTTGAAAAGTTTTCAAATGGCATTTTTACGGTCTGCTGAAACACAAATGTCCATTTTTCATTCCACAGAGAAAGTTTATCTGCAGGAAGGAGGGTGAGAGGCAGCCACCCTCAGACCCAGCCGCCCGGTTCCTGCTTGCAAGCTGGGCGAAGGAAGAATTACAGAGTGGGGAGTGCACTTCTTCCCCAGTTGTAGGCAAGCTGTGCCTTAATAACAGCATAACAGACAGTTCATGAAGGAATATTAGGTGCAAAAATGATCCCTTTGGGAAGGAAGAAGTTTTTCTGTCTAAACTTGAGAAGCCAGTGCACATCTATCCAACCCTGGGGACAGAAGAGTCTGGGTGCTAGAGATCTTACCCTCCTCACTTGAGGCACCACCACAGAGGTGGGGTGGATTTAGTCAGGGAGGGGTTTTTTTCAGGGTTAGGCACCCCACACCATACCAGGATGGGGAGCACGAGGCATCAGTGCAGTAGCAAGGGGTGCAGGCTCATGCTGGGGTGAAATCATGTACAGCCACGGCTTGGCAAGAGGAAGGAGGGAACGGGGAAACAGTGATGGAAGAAGCAGCAGCATTCTCATGGTGCCTGCAAGAGCTGTGGACCATGCCTTGGCATAAGCAGTCACCAGTACCCACAGCTGCTGCACTGGACTCCCAAGCATGTTGCTCGTGTCCTGGTGCTCCTACCCATGGTAAACATTGCAGATCCAGCACTTTAGGAGCACTGTTATTTTCTGGTTAAACAAGCCTATCTATTGCTTTAACCAGCTTAGCTTTTTTTGACCTGGTCCCTCATAAATTCAGTCCAAACTCAGCTGAACAATCCTGTTTTTTAACTTTTAGGAGGAATGTGACTTATGATTTACTAGATGGCTATGTCAAGCATAATGTAATAAAAGTTCAACCTATGTGATGTGTATGGGCTACTGTATTGTAAATATTTATTAAGTTATATGGAAAAAAAGAAAGTATAGGGGCTACAGAAATCATATTAAAGCAATTAAGTAAATGTAAAGAAGGTTAAAATGTCTAGCTCTATATGGCATAAAGGCTAAAGCAAACCAGATCTGTTTTCTAGATATTTTTTCCGTGTACAGCTGTGACTGGGCTGCACAGAAATAAAGCAAGTACTTAAAGACAGGCAAAGTGAAAAAAAAGAGATCTAAAGCATTTGGTTGGCATTGATAGCAATCATTTCAAAAAGCCCTGGAACATTTAAAGAGAATTAGAAAGGATTTTGCTGGAATCAAAGGGAGAGCACTTTCCATGGCTGGATGTGTATTTGGGTATCTGCAACCTGATTAAATCAGAGTGAACAGAACAGCCTTGATCATCCAGGACTTTTAAAACAGAAGAAAGGGGTTTTCCTGTTTGGGCTCTTTTTTTCTCACTCACACATCTTACGGTTTTCATTCTTCTGCCTACTTGATGGTAAAGTAATATTTATTTTGGCACAGAGACTCGCAGAGAGCTTTGAAAGGCCCCACAGGTCAAGCAGTTACAGAGTGCACCAAACCCATGGGGGTGACCAAACTGGGAAATATTTAGGCTTAGGGGTCTTTTTTTTTTCCCATCCTAACCTAAGTTTTGTTCTTAAAGAAGAAGTGGATATCTTCATACTTCAATGCAATATCCATTATGAGGCAGACAGGGCTCCTGCCTTGTCACCTCACTAGGTGCCATTCCTTTGGCAGCACCAATTCCATAACCAGCTTTCCTGCTGCACAAACCAGGAAAGGTTTCCATGAGGACTTTGCTGTTGCTGGTGATTTACCCTTCATATCAGCCAAGTGGAGAGAGGGGAATCAAACCTCTTTAAATCCTTGGCTTGCCCTCTCCTTCTTCACATCTGGGATGGTGGTGGTCATAGTTCTTTGCTTTGGTCCCCCCTGGCCATCTGGGAGGGAGCTGGGATAGTGCCCTGCTTAATCAACATGTGACAAGTGTGTGTTTCTGTTTGTGAAAAAGAGTACACAGGGGAGTGAGGCAAAACATTAAAGTCAACCTTAAGTCCCACTGACACCATAGACTGCATCTTCTCCTCAACCTCCATCCTTTCCAGGTCCACTTTGGCTTGTGAAACCTGGTGAGAACAATTCCCTCTTTCTTTATTTTCCTTTTCCTTCTTTCTTTTTTTCGTTCTGTCTTTCTTTTNTTCTAGCCTTCTCCTGGCCTAGGCAATGGATTTGGCTGGCAGGAAGTGTAGGAGAAGGGGAGAAGGGAAGAGGGGACTGCGAGATCCTCCCCCTGTGCAAGGGTTCACATTGGTGGGGCTGTTCCTATCACCCCTGTCATCAATCCTTCCTCCCAGACATGGATAGAGGAGAGCAAGACAGGGGATGGGATGAAATCAGTAGAATGATGAGAACTGGGTGTGGAGAGAATTGGGGGTGATGCGGTGAGGTCTTTTCCCCTTAAGTCCCAGCATGTATTTGTTAGGAATTTTAAAGCTGGAAATCAGGGGCAAGCGTGGGATGGATGTACTGCAAATCCAATGCAAACAGATAAATTAAGCAGGCAAAGTGAAAATGAAATTACATTCATCCCCTGCTTTTCTACGAAATTTATGTTGTCAAATTCAGTAAGTAAGCATACAGGGCGACCCAGCTCCCAACAGAGGTGGTAAGAGCCTTTCCTTTCCTTTTGATGGAAAGCTGAAGCTGTTTTTACAACAGAGAATGGATCTTCTTGTAGTTTTCCCAAATGATATTTAGAAGTCATGCACAGGATCTCCAACACCCAGAATGTGTTACATTTTTAAAACCTTAAGTGGATTCCCACTGCAACCCATGGAAAAGGAAACAATCCCGCATGGATTTCAGTGGGATGCTGTGTTACCTGGAGCAGCATTTCCCCGCTCATACCTGGGGTATTGAGGGTGCTTGGCCACGCAGCTTCTTCCATAAGTGTGACTCAGCTCCAACCTGCCATCCAGCAGCCCGATGTCATGGAAAATTAGGGGTAAGAAAACTCACTTCACAGTGCTGACAGAAAGCAAACACTGGTGCAAAGAGGAGTGATTCATCTATTAAATCAAAATAGGCACTGTTTAATATGCAGATCACCTTTTTTTCTAATTTTTGCAGAATTTTCCCTGCTACAACTAGCATCCCAAATAACATTAACCCAACCTCCCTGCTACCAACAGAGAGCCTTTACAGTGCTATGGAAAACTATTTTGAAGGTACAAATCACTTGACCTAAAGACTCTCCCTGGAGTGTCAGTACTGCATGCTACATTTTCACTCTGCCAAACTCTTTATTTACCACATGCTAAAGAACATTTAACATTTAAAGATCCCCTCTGCACATCCTCTAAATGTCTCCATTCTTAGCTTGTAGATTAATAAGTCTTCTGTGAAAATGAGATAATTGATTACAGAGCTGTATTATTTACAAATGAAGTGTTGTTCATGTATTGACCTTTCATTTCTATAGCTCAATACTAGTCCTTGTACCGCGTTTTTAATTAGTGAATTAGTTTCAGAATTACAAGAAAAGAGATTCTGTAGATGTTTTTAATAAAAGGAAACTTTAAGATGACGTGCACATTTAAAACTGCAAACCAAAATATTTGATCAGGTCCTACACCCCAAATCTCTGTTTGGAAAGAGAAAGAAACCTCCTGCTTCCAAATGCACCACAAGAGGTAATGCAGACTGAAGGGGATGATCAATAGACACAAGTGAGTGTTTGTCCTTCACCCTGATCTGGTAGTTCTTCTCCACCAGGGGATTAATTTCAGCCCAAGCTTCTTGATGAGCACCCAGCAAAGCTCATCTGAGCATTTCAAGATGACTGGCACTGATAGTCAGGGGACATGGTCATTTTCACAGAGGCAAAGCTCCCAAATTCAGTGACTGTGAAGCACCAAATGCCATTGTCAAAGGTGCTAGAAATGCCAAATAGGCAAAACATAGCAAATTCACCCTCCTGAAGCAGGACAGGGCCACCTGACCCATAGAGCCAGGCTGGATTAAATAATGGTGCACCCACAGCCCGGATGGATTGAATAGGCAGCCTCATCCCTGCACTCAACAGCTGTGAGCTCAGATTGTCTCAAACCCAGCTGAAAGAGAGATAAAGGGTAAAGAAGCAGGAGGAAATGATGAAATATGACATAAATACAGTCCACATGAGTTTGAGGTTTAAAAAGAAATATGTTCTGCTTGGGAAGGGGAGGATACAGTGTGAGAGACACCAACAGGCTTGGGAAAGCTTTGGATTTCAAGAATAACCAACAAAAACCTCTCCAGACATGAGTTTGACTTAGTCCTCAGATAAATGCTTCGGTCTGTTTGTGTCTGGTTTAGTTTAGCCTCTCAAATGAGTACTGTTTCTAGTGAAGGCAGGGATTTGGGTGGGGAAGAAGCATGCTGGAGGCAGGCAAGTCTGGGGTGTGCAAACCAAGGCACTCAAGGTGGTCATTTCAGGTGGTTGATCAAAGGCAGAGTTGCTCAAAACACACAAGGAGTATAAACCATTGCAATGCCTTAATTTCCACTAATAGACAAACAACGACAACAGCAAACAACAAAAATTACCTAAATTTATCTGGACAATGTGCTTCTAATAAAACTCCAAACAGTCAAGTTCAGGTTAATTCCACCATCCTTACCCAGGAGGGTGAAGAAGGATTTTCCTCATGGACTTCAATATATTCAGACTCATGAATAAAAATATATGAAACATAAAGCAAATCATTTAATTTCTCAGTAACAACGATGTTAGTTACAGCTATAAAACAAATCTTGTAACTGCAGAAGAGGGATTTTTTAAAATCTTTTTATTAATTCAACAGAAGCATATTAAAAATGTCTGTCATTACAAGTCTGGAGAAAAGTGTTAGGTTCGAATAAGGTCATTGAGGAAGGATAGAGGAAAGGGAGGCAAGGCTTTAAGTACTTTTTCAGCATCCTGTGCATACAGACCAAACCAGTCTTCAGAGGGTCTGTTTCGGGGAACCTTCACCCCAGTACACATGGCCATGTGTGTAAGATCCACTGAACTGATGAGAAAAACCTCACATCATCATCTTCCAGCGCTCTTTGGGAAATGTGAGCTTGCTGTTTTGACAGCTGAATTGTTTGCAACCTGTACTTTATCTGAGGCATCTCAGGTACCACTGTTTAGTTAAGGGGCTTGTCATGTTCCCCTCTAAGTTCCTTCTGGCCTAGTGGTGATCCCCGGGTCTTACTGAACAGTCACTCCTATTCAATGATATTGCAAGAAACAAAACTGAGCATATATTCAAAACACCTGGAACAATTCTGCTGTTTATGGTCAGGTCTACCACACAAGGTAAATCATACATTTAGGACACAAACCATGGTGGAATTTTGCAGAAGGTGACAGCAGTCTCTGGGCAACCCCAGCTTGTGGCTGTCCCCATGTCTGTGCAGAAAAGTCCCTAAACAGGGTCCATCCACCTCACATGATCAAGTTTTTAGCCTTCATCACATCTGAAAATAGCAGGGTGGGGGTGTGCTGCTTCCTGAGCACAATATATCCCATACATCCAGCTTTCTGGGCTAAGTAGGATGCGGGGACCTCTCAGATGCGGAGCCAATAGGGAGCACTCTGGCTACCTGGGATTTTATAAATCTTTCAGCTATCAGTCTTTCAGAGCTCCAAATGCAAAATCCAGCAGCCTGGGATATCGTGGATTTATGACTTGGGATTTATGAACTGGTCTGGATAAAATAAGAACTGCCTGACTTTTTCTTATTTTTAGTTTGAGAAAAAGAAATCATAAAAAATGAAGACCTGATTCTTTTTTCCCTTTTCAAAGCTTGTTGTTTATACAAATGTGGATGTCTTGTATATATTCAATTATTTAGATTTTTCTTCTTATCTGTGTGCTTTCTGGGGCTGGAAGCAGGACAGAGAACAAGCAATGCTGCTCTCACAAAATTTCCTGCCTGACAGGAATATCCTGAAAAATCATGGTTTTGGGGCACTCCCAGCCCTTCTCCCAAAGTTAGGAAAGGTGCTGATAAATGTTTCAGAGGGTTTCTGGATGTTTCCAAGGAGTGGAATAGCTCCTCACCATACTGCTGCCCCAGCTCTCACCCACTTTCATCACTTTTTTTCCTTAAATAGTTGTGTGGCTTATTTTATTCTTCATTTGATGCAGGCTGAGTTTTTATTATTGGTATGTAGGCATGCCCACACATCACACATACACAATCACATGCCTATTTACAGCTGCAAAAACATACACACATATATGTTTATGAAAGAGTATTATGGATAGTTTGTATAAAGGTTGGACTAGATGATCTTGGAGGTCTTTTCCAACCTTAATGGTTCTATAATTCCATGATTTAATCAATTCTTTTGTTAAAAACCAGTACAGACTATCTGGTTTTTGTTACTAGTGAGCTGTATATATTTTGCATGAGAGTCCATCCCAAAGGAATTTCTAGTCTTACCTGTAACTTGTGACCTTCCTTTCAATATTTCTCATCTTACAAAAAGAAAGGAGATGGTATTTACCTTGGTCAGGAAGAAAATATGTCAGCTATATTTTTGTCCTCTCTTCTGTTTGACCCTTTCATACCCCTGTTCACAGTTTCTGAATAATTTTCTTCCTGCAATCCTTGGATTCTGTTCATTCTTTTATGGATCAAGGTATCCCTTAGGAAAAAGCAGCCTAATAAATAGCTCCAGTCTTTCAACCTCCCACCTTCCCCATCCCCTTGGGCACAGTATTCACATGCTAGCACTGCCAGACCATGCCAACACCTCCACCCCAGGCTGCTGAAACCTTTGCACGCACTCTTCACCTCCTCACACCTCAGGCTGGCACCGTGTAGGTGCTGGTACTGCTGTGTTTAACCTCCACACGAGACCTGTACATGCCAGAAAGTATCCTCAGGCTTCTGACAACCTCTTCAGAAGGGAAGGGGCTGTGCAGGGAGAAAATGCCAGGAAGGGCACATCACCTTCTCCTGGTGTTGCCCCAGCCACAGAGGCAGTGCCACACCAGCACTGGGGGACTGGGGATGATGCTCTGGTGTTGCTTAGTTTTCCTCTGCCCATGAAGAGCAAGCTTTTACATTACCTTTGGTGCCTGAATAACCTAATGTGGGGGTGTTTATCCCAGCAAGGAATTCAAGCCATCCAACCAAACCCTCCCAGCCCCTATCCTGAGAGCCATGGCATGGAAATGCAACAGACTCAGTCTAAGAAATGTCAGCAACATGCTTTCTGTGGGTCTGAAGGAAAATGTGCTGTTTTGTTTCTAATTACCTCAAATTCAGAGTGCAGTTTTTTCAGCATGACTTGCAGCCCAGGAATAATTTGATTTGAAGATTTTTTTTAATAAAATCAAGAAGCCCAAATCATGTCTCAGAGCTAGATATAAATTGCTGCTTAAAAAAAGGAAATCCAAAATTATATTAGTTTGTAATTATTCTATGTGAATTTTCCAATTGCCATCTCTTTTTAAGCTCAGAAGTTACGTGGTGAGCAACCAGGTTTGGGATGGCGAGGCCAGGACACTGCTCCCTGCCTTAGCACCTCCCTAACCTTGACCTTGGTTAAGAATATTTGCTGAGAATTTCGTGTGAATTAATGAAATTTAATGAGCAGTGAGGAGGATGGTGGTGTTTGGAAATTTGTCTTGCCAGTTTTCACCCCACTGAACATCTGTATCCCTGCTATCTCAGGTATCCACTGCAGTTCCCATTCAGGCACTGGAGACATTTTGACGGCAGAGTGAGGGGAACTTGAAAGATAATTTTTCCTCTCTGCAGGCCTTTTTGTGTCCACTTTTCACATCACTGGAATCTGGAGAAGAACCGGTGTCTCTTGATGTGGCACCAGAGATGTGGTACCCATGCCAGAGCAGCTGTGTTCAGGAGCTGGGGAGGGCTGTCAATCAGCTGTTGTCTCCTGGGGACATCCCAAGTGTCTCACCCCTCTCCCTGCAGCACCCAACACTAACAAAACCCACCACACACCAACTGCATGCCAAAAGCATCTTCACTTGGCTGCTTGGTCCTGGTACGTGGCTCCTGGTCTCCCCCAGTCCCGGTACCATCTCTGGCATGGGCCATTAAAGATTATCTCTCCATCAGAGAGCGAGGGAGGGGGCTGGGGGCAGGCTCTGGTGCAAGGCACTGAGTGTCTGGACCCTGCTAAGTTCAAAGGCAGCCTCCCTCCCACCCTGAGGAGGGATGAAGCCGGCCGGAGGATGGCTGGAGGCCACACAGACGGGAAGGTATGTAACAATCCATTTATCACTTTGCAAATATTAGTGCTGCTTGCATTTGCTGCAGCAATATTTCTTCTTGGAAATTGGTGAAGTGAGTAATAACAATGTTATTTATTCTAAGACCTTGGAACTGAGAAGCAATAACAGGGGGACTGTTCCCTTGAAAGCTTCAGAGGTGCAGGAAATAGAATGGGGTGGGGGGTGGAGGGGAGGGAGGATGGGAAATAGACCAACAAAGATCTGGAGGAGAGAAAGCCATCGTAATCTCGTGTTTAATTTCTTTGCCCCAAAGGTAATAAAATGCTTTTTGTAATGATTGATATATAAACAAGGCAGGGTGGGAAGAAGGGTGAACATTTCAGATTCATCTCTGGCTGGAACCTCCTGCAAGGTAGCAGGGCATGCAGCTTGGGTTCAGGGTCTAGCAAAGAACCTCCTTCTTCACAGAGTCTCCTGGTTCTCTTNCTGAATATATAAGGCTGCCCTTTGCTCAGATTTATGGGTTGGGGCAGCACTGTGTGTATTTACAGTCTCCTGACCTGCAGACCTACAGCTGAACAAGAGCAGGAGGAAACCAGGGCCTGTTCCATAAACAGAGACAGATACGTGGGGGAGGCAGCAGGAATTGTGAGCAGCACTTAACATTTTTAACTATTTGGCCAAGCCAAGGAATTAGTGATTAGATTAGAGGCAAAGAAAAATGAGAAGCAGGGTTAAAGATTTAGGGAAGATGGGGGAAAAGGACAGCAACAACCAAAAGAGGCCCCAGGTTTGGCATGGGGAGAAATGAAAAGTTATTGGGATGTTATAAAATGCTTTCCAGGGCAAAAGAGAAGAAATGACAGTGAATCTCCAAAGCATTTTAATCAGGTTGTGCTTTCCTTGGGTAGAGCCAAACAGCACTTTTCAAGTCTGATTATCTTTTGAGGAGGTAGATTACTTAGTCTGTGTTTATTCAGGTACTAACTGCCTCAGATTAAGTACAAAAAACCCCTTACTCAGTGATAATAAATATTTCTTAGGTCCATATCTATCAGTTGGTTTGTCGGCAGAAATTCAGCGTAGATGAGAAAATATTTCTAAGGGGCCAGAGCATTACTTGACTTCTCAGAGGCAAAGGCAGCAAAAGTGGCAACAACCTGGAAAATAAATATATGAAATGCAACGTATGTAGGGGTCACAATATAGCATAAGTATATCAACATGATGAACAGCTTTGATGAAAATGGTAAACAAAACCACCCTCTCTTCCTGTGGCTTGTTTTACATTGCAATAAACCACTGACTCTATAACCTATCAGAACATGCTGAGATTTTATGCATCATTTCCAACTACTATTTGAACATTTGGTTTAGAGTAGTCATGAACCATAATTAATGGGATTTCTTGTGTGTGTGTCCTGATAAAAAGCAAGCTTTATTGTATTTTATTACCTGTTGGTCCAAAGCTCCATATAGATGATGTAAATTCATTGTAGGTTTTAGGCTGGGGAAATAGAGGAGATGGCGAGTTTGCACATGACTATGATGAATTAACACTTACAATTTCTAATCAAACCCAGAAGTTTAGCTTGAGGTGCCCTGTCCAAATTTTCTTTTTTCCTGTGAGTGAGTGCTACCAAGCAATGGGCACAGAGATTTTGGCCCAGCTCAGCCCACCAGGAGGAAAAGGGAAAAAAAAACCCCAACAACCCAGGCACCACAAAGACCATGGAGATGAATGGCTCTATTTTATGAGCCATAAAAGTTTTATTCATCTTGACACCAAAACAGGTTTAGGCAGTGAGTTGACACGCCTTAAATAAATAAGTGGAATTAATTCCCCAGCTCTTGAAACAATAGCAGCGTGCCCGTAACGCTGAGAGCTGCCCCGTTGTTTCCCGTTGCTGCTCGATATTGATATTATTTGTGGGTTGTTTTTTTTTTTTCCTCTGGGGCCTGGTTGCTCCACTTCAGATTCTTCCCCTGTTTTATTAGAGGTTGAAAAAGGTTCAAGACCTGGTTGTACCACTGCTCCCACCGACAGCTAAAGAACCAGTTTGGCGTCTGGTTTGTCTGTTGTTTTACTGCTGACCTTCAAATCAACTTTCCCCCCTGACCCCAGGAGGCATCTATCATGACAAGAGGCTGTTTAACACAAATGGTGCCCATTTATAGGGGAAGAGAGTCAGAAGATTTCTTTGGTTGTTGGTTTTTTTGTTTTCTTTTTTTTTTTTTTAATGAAGAATTTGGTTTTTTCACCCCTCTTTTCTCAGTCACCACAGGTGAAATCCCTCCTAGCAGCTGGCTTATGAAATAATGCAAGGGGAGGCCTTAATGAGCTGAAAGCACCCTCAGCTGGAGATAAATATATGCAAATGAGATGCACAAACAAAGGAGCCCGGACAGAGAAATATCTGCAATTCCAGCAAAATGCTGCCTGCAGCTAGAAGATGAACAGCTTTGATAAAATGGTAACAAAAAGCACCTTTTTCTCCTCCAGCTTGTTTTACATTGCAATAGAGCATTGTTATTGTAACCCATTGGAGCATGCAGAGGTTTTCTGCCGCTTCAAAAAAAAAAAGAAAACCTGTTTAAACATTTGTTTTTAAGGCATTCATGGGCTATGAGCAATGTGATAGCTTGGAGTTTTTTAGTGGTTTGGGGTGGGTTTTTTGGGGGGTGTCGGTTTGGTCATGGTGGGTATTTTGGGCGTGTCTTGTTTTTAAGCTTTTTTTTAATATATATATTTTAATATATATTTTACCTGTTGGTCTCTCTCAGACTCGGGTTGCTGGTGATTTTGGCTGTGATGTTTTGCAAGGGGGAAGGCAGGGTGGGGGTGGCTGTTGCTTCTCAAAAGAAAAAAAAAAAATCCAAGTTTTGCTTTCAAATTTGGAGGGAAAATCCAAGTTGACAAGTAGTAAGAAGCAGCTCGGGGCCGGGGGGAGATGAGGGGAAAAAATCCAGACTTGAACATTCACCAAGCAGCACCCAAACAGGCAGCTTTAATGAAAGCAATCAAGCCTCAGAGCTAATTCAAAGACAGACATCTAACATGCTGATTTTAATAAGCTTTTAAAAGTCAATCTCTAACTTTTAAAAGTCGCTCTTTTTAATTTAATTGGGGCTTGGGGTTTTTTTTTGGTTTATATATTGCCAAAACAAACACAGTCACTAAAATATGTTTTCAATATGTATAAGTAGCATATCTAGAAAATGTTTTAAATTAGCCCTGTATTTTGAGGGGAGGGGGAGAGGATGGAGGAAGGAAAGAAAGAGGCTTACTTGGGATGAGCCGAAGACATTTTCCAGGGGTCATCATGTCAATATAATACCTTTATCTTCTTGTCCTTGCCTTTATGAATCCTCCTGTGTGAATGTATGGATGCCTCTTTACCTATAGGCTTCTTCAGAAAACAGCCCCGACCGATCGTCTCTCGGAGATAAGCAAACCTGCCTTTCTAAAAGGCAGAGGAGAAAAAGGCAGGGAAAATACAGTGCTGTTTAACTTTTAACCTTATGATATCATTAAATAGATCATTATGGATTTATAAATGGAGGGTAAACACTATAAACTTTAGAGGGCCTTTTACTCCAGGCACTAACCACAATTTTTATATCTGGCAAGAAGAAGAAAAATAGACTTACCTTTAAGGAAAAAAATCCCCCTCTTTCTTTGGCACTTACAGATGTTAGAGCAGACAAGTGTCGGATTTCCCGATGTCAAGAAGATTTCCTAATTTTTCACAGCCTTCTCCTGTTGCATTTTTGGCCCGGTGTTGGAATCATCAATTTAATTTGTGGGGCTGCGCACTGGAAATCAAGATATACGTGTACTTGTGCTTTAATGAACCCTAAAACCTGATAGGCAGCTCTCGGCTTGCAGTTGCCCCAAGCTCAGGATTTCAAGAGTTAATAAAAACTTGGTTCTATTAGGAAGGCTTTCTTTTTGCAGCCCAGGTTTGTAGCAGCATAATTATGTTCAACTGCTGCTGTTTGAAAAGGGCAAACAGCATCTTAGGCACAGAACAATGAAATTACAGCTGAGATTTAGGTTAGCAAAAGCCGTCTTCTGCAGGCTTTTATGATTCATTATTTCCCATTAAATACAGTATTAGAAGTGTACACCAGATAGCTCATGGTTGCTGCGCTCAGAGCACATTATCTATATTACACAGGTCTGGGGAGCAGAATTAGAAAACTTTGGGGGAATGAGCAATATGTGTTTGCTGATAGAAGTACCATATGGCTCATCTTCCTCAATTGCTTTCATTGCGACTCTGATGCTGGAGAAATTAAAGTTTTATTTGATGTGGCACAGCTTAATGAACTGTCTTCTGTTAGGAAAATTGAATATGTTTCCTGTTATTTGAGCACAGAGCCCTCATGGTTTTGGCTGATGAGGGATGCATTATGTATTGTTTATTTAGCATTTTGAAAACAAAAGCAGATATTGGAGGTAAAATTGATTACTGCAGGATGTGTTATATAATCACATTTTTCTCTCTTTAAATTATGGCCTTGCCTATTGTTTTTATGGCAGCATTTTTTGAGGAGCAGGGGAGGGTGTCTCCTAATAAAAAAGGAGGGGTTGTTGAGGCAAAGTATATAATCACCGCTTTGTTTAAAAGCAGTGCTAGAACTTTTTAAGTTTAGGGAAGGACATGTTAAAAAAAGAAGTGCACTTACACATTTATTCACCTGCAGGCCCAGTGGCTGCCATGGGCTGGGGATGCTCGAGGACTGTGTGTGCACTGGGCTGTGTCGTTAGAAGAAGACTCATTTCTCCATCCTAGGTAGAGGACACAAAGAGGGGAACATCCAGAATTCAGGAACCAAATACCCTGATTTTCACATGTCTTAGTATGCCAAACAGAGTTAATTGCAATATGTTAATACCTGTGGGGGAGGGGGTGAATATAGGTGGGGGGGATATGGGAAATTTTTGGGAGGAGCAGAGCCCATGTTAGCAGGCACTGCAACAGCAGTCATTTATCTGGGGCAAGAAACAAGATATTGATGGAAAGATGGCTCAGATTAAAGGCAATGTGTGCTTTTGGCTTTGTTTTGTAGTGTAAACAGACATGTACACACCAAGGATTATATACCCTACCCATGTCATTGTGGTGGTTGGCAGCAATAAGCCCAGTGATAGACAGAGCTGTGGGTGCTAACCCTTCTTCTCTCCAAGGGAGCACACAGCTATATTTCAGCTCTGAAACTTACAGGCAAAGAAATTAATATGTCTGAAGTTATTCTTATTAATTCCGCTTCTACTTGTTGGAAATCCTGCCCCATGACACCCTCTGACTTTTGCTGTTATTGATCTCCCAGGAAAAGGGAGGTGGGGATCTGGGAGCAGTGAGTGGAAGGTAAAAACTGCCTGTGATAGCTCAGTGCTTCTCTCCTGCCCTCATGCTGCTCTGACAAAAAGACAATTTGTCTTGTGTGCCCCACGATGTTTGAGGACTCTGGAAAGCGTGCCGGTTAAACAAGCCCCGCACGGAATCTGA
This sequence comes from Drymodes brunneopygia, assembly GCA_013400955.1. Lineage (NCBI taxonomy): Eukaryota > Metazoa > Chordata > Aves > Passeriformes > Petroicidae > Drymodes > Drymodes brunneopygia. Next base: position 387,404 of record VZTZ01012593.1, read on the forward strand.
ATCCCATCCATTAAAAGAGAAAGTCCCCATGTGTTTACAGCAGCGGGCCAAGGCGCTCAGCCCTTGCCCCGGAAAAACTCCCATTGACGTCAGCGGGGCTTGTGCTTATGCAAAGAGTGCAGGATGCTGCCCTGCACCTTCAGAAAGAAAAGGCAGGGGAAAAAAAAAATAATAAATGAGTGGTACTGGAAGGAGGATATTGTTCTTGAAAATGTCTTGGAGCAAAGTGGTTAAAGCAAAGCCTGTACAAACAATGACTATAAATATTTTCCATTCTGTTTCACTCTTCAAACAGTTCCCTGCCGTAATTTCAGGTGAGTACAAAAATAAATAAATTATAGCATGAGGGGGAGAAGAAGAAATGAGAAAAGAAAAAAAAAAATTTACACCGCAACAACCAAGGCTGAAACCACAAAATCTTAATTTCTTTCGTCCAGATCTATTTCCCAGAGAAGAAACTGGTGGGTTTTTATGAAAGGCTGCTCCATGACAGGAGCCTCCTTTGAGGAAGACCATTATGCATTGTTATCAGCATGGCGTAATTTGACTGTTGACAAAGTATCTGTGGCAGTGAGAATGAAAGCAGTTAGAAGTGTGTCGGGTTGTAATCAAGAAGATGCTTAGCTGTGCAACGCTGCATCTTGAGCAGATTTGAATCAACATTGCCTTGAGGGGACACACACACACACACACAGACACAGACAGAGACATACACACACACACACACCAAAAAAAGTCCATTAATTTTTAGTGGGAAAATTAGAGTGGCACATGATGAAGTGAAATTTGACATGCGTTAATTGCTCCGCAGCTCTCCTAATTAGAGATTTTCAAATTCTTTTACTGCTGTCAGCCTGATGCCACATTGTCTTGCTGGACAAATAGTAAAATTGCAAATTGGGTTGATCAAGAAGTTGGACTTGAAGATATCGGTCTTTAGCTTGTTTGCTGCTGATCATCATTTTCATAAGAGAGTTAGGGTGTTGTGGGTTATGAAGGGCATTTGGGGAGAGAAAAAGTGCAATAAAATCCTTCTTCTTGATAAATAAAGAATCAATGATTTAACAGTGCTTGTTTAAAAAAGATTAAAGCGTGCAAGAAGTGGACAATAAAGCAATGGAGTTGTAAATAAACCTTTAATCTTTGTTAAATCTATGTCTTGCATGAGATTTCAAATATGATTCTGTTTTTAATAAAACCGTTAAATTCAGTTTATTTTTTCATGCATGTCGTTTGCAGTGTGGGAGATGGAGGCAAGGGATGGGGTTCAGCTTCCTGCATGCCTTTTGCCCTAACCTGAAAAGCAGCATGTTTTATATCAAAAAAACAGTTATAAGGTTGTATGAACCTTATAACTGGTGTGCTGCTTCTGAAAGCATGATTTTGTATCTTTTGTTTTTGTTTTCTTCCTTACCCCCATTCTGGATCATACCTCCCCTCCCTTAGCCTTTGAACCCCTCTTAATTCATTAACATATTGAATTTTTTCAATTTTCCATTTTCTTGCAATAACAATATTAATGCCAGGGCCAAGGCCTGATTGGAGCTAAATTACTTGTTACCTGCTGGCATTTATTTATATGGCATTGAATTATAAAGCTTTGCTATTGTCATGCCTTGGGCGAATTGTTTATGACACCAGTAATAGGAGTAATTGTTATTGTTGAAATTACCTGTCAGCTACCCATAGCAGTGGCCCTTGTCCCACTGACAAATAGTGACAGGGGAGAGGGATCCTCCGCACGTCCTCCTGATGACTTCTCCTCTGATAATAAGGAGTGCAGGGCCTCTGATAATTTGCCTGTCACTGTTGAGTGCAGCTCAGAGAGAGTTGGCCAAATTGTTGTCATTCACTTTGACAAAGACAGCAAAACGCTCTGGAGCAGGAGGAGGATTATCAAAATAAATGAAAGCCCTCACACGTCCTTTGTTTTGGGTTTTTTTGGGGGTTGGGTTTTTTTCCCTCCCCGTCGCCACTCGCCTGCCTTTATGCTAGAGTTGTAAAAATGGGGATACGTTCCTCAGCAGTGCAACTTAAGAGTCAGCACAGGGTAGGGGGGAACAACACAGGGGCTTGTGCAATTTGCGTGCCGTTTGCCTGAAATATTTTGGTTTCTAAAGATAAATGAAATTCTGTATGGATTTTTTGAGGGTTTTGTTTCTGTATTTTTTAGCCTAAGGCTGTCTGTGTTTTGGCAATTATCAACTGTCATTGCAAGAGAAAGGGTGGTGTTTCTGTTGCACGGATTTGATTTTATTTGATTATTTATTCTGTTATTTTTTCACAGTCAGCAGCATTTCTTTCAGCTCTCCTCTTGCTCTCATGCCCAGCCCTGTGAAGCAGCAATCAGTGTTGCCCCATGCCCAGGGCTGCTGGAAGCAGCTCTGCTCCTGCTACAGCATCTGCAGCTTTTTGCCCCCCTAAGCTATTGCAATATCAGCTGAATTATCTTCACCAAAAATATTATTTCCTTTAGGAAAGGAGGTTCTGCCACTGATAAACCCAGCAGAGGTCTGTTTGCTGCTGCGAAGGAGCTCCATGAAGAGGCGGTGTTATTTGTCAGAGCCTATCTATTTATAAAAAAAGCCAAAATAAATTACAAAAACTCCCCCTTCATGTCCTGTGACTGGTGCGCACGGGGGGACGCCCACGCTCAATGGAGACTTGCTGCCAATCACACCCCGACACTGCTGAAAAAGGCAGATATTTTACACCATCACAGCAGCCAGGCTGCATCAGGGATGCTCAAAGCACAGGTTTGGGGTGAGCACATTCCACCCTGCCTGATCCCGAGTTGTTCACCCTTCATCCTTCACATCTCATCCTGCAATAGCAATAATTTCCCCTTATTGGTCTTTACACTCAGGTAATGACTACCTGGGGCACAAAGCACCTCAGGGGCTGCTTTGGGCCCCTGGCCCCCAGTAGCCAGTCCCTAATTGATCAGTAAAACCTCCCACCAAGTCACTGATGCATCACGTTATTTGCTGTAACAATGAGGTTTGGTCCCCATAAATACCTGTGGGCACCACCTCACCCCTCGACTGGCTCCCTGAAGGAGTAGGTCTGAATTCCTGCTACCAAGAATTTTCATCAGCGGGAAATAAATCTGCCAAATTCAACTCTTTCATTTGTAACCATTGGGCTCAAACGCATAATTTAGCCAAATTATCAGCTGCCTCCATCTTCCCAGGGAACGAGTGCAAACAACGTTTTAGGAACAGACATCTAAATTTAGTAGGGTTTTGAATAATTGATAGGCTGGTGTGACAGAAGATAGAAACTTATGTTTCTAATCATCCCAAAGCATTTCTCCTTCCTCCCACCCCCCAAAATGAAGTTGCTTTGTTTGCAGTTAAATGTAGGGAAGATGTCCACTTAACAAGTATAAAATTGTGATAGCATTAAGAGGTTATCCATGGCAATAAAAAGCGGGGAACATGCCTGAGAATGTGATCTGTAAGGCAGATAATTTTTAAAGATGGAACTTGTCCTTGCTTTGTCTGGGGAGAGGCATGTTAGTGATCCCAGAAGGGGACAGTAAAGAATATAACACACATTTCCAACTGAAGATATTTTAAATGTGTAATGTATTTCGGCATGTTACTGTAAGCTGCTGTTTGATGTTTTTCCTGTAAAGCCTAAATTAAGCATCCCAGATATGGTTGTGAATCTCCTGCTCCTGGCTGCATCAAGAAACAAAACACATTTTAAATGGCTGTATTACCAATATCCTGGTAGACTTAAACATACAAGCATAACCATCTTCCCTCTATTTTCTCTCTCCATTTCTAAACACAGTCCCAGCATCAAAAAGCCCACCTTTATGTTTCAAGCTCATTTGAAATGTAAACTTTTAGCAAATAAGCGATGGCTTCTGGAGCTGCATCGCCGCTGTGACTGGCAGCAAATTCCTTTTTCTCCCTCCCCTCAGCGTAAGGGGTTTGAAATACCCATCAGTGTCAAAAGAAACTGCGCAGATCACTGCTGCTCTAAATAAGGCAGAGCAATGTCGAGAAAAAAACTGCCCCCCCAAAGAAAACAACAAAAAAAAAATCACTCAATGAATTAAAATGACATTTCTGTCCCATGTCAGTCCGAATGACAGTGTGATGTTTTGCATCATTTCAGAAAGATATTCTTCAAACAAATTCAGCATATAAACAGGCAGCGGGTTTTTGTTTGAAACATTTCAGATCAAAAGTTAAGGGAAGAACAATTAATATTGCCTATTAAAATCCCTGTTATTGTTAGAGATACATTTTGTGGTTACTGACTATAAATAAAAGCAAAGGAACAGAGCCATGGTTTCTCACCACTGCAGATAGAAAAAGGCAATTTCCAGCTTTTTCTGTTTTGTTTTTTTTCTCCTCAAAGTTGCTCTTAAATGTGTTTGCTGAATAAACAGGATTAACTGTATTTAAAACAAGAGATAAAGAACAGCTTTTTATTACACTGAACAGTCTTCAGGGTTTCCAGGCTCCTCTGAATGCACTTTATGCCTGGAAAAAAATGTTCATATTTTACCTTTTTAATGACACCATACAGAACAAGCAAAATATTTTTGTAATAATACAAATATGGAAAAAATGGGGAATGGTAAAAAAAGAGCATTTTTACCATTTCTGCTTCTGGCCAAATGCCAGAGTGGTTTGGTGGTTTTTTTTTTACTTTCTTTCTTTTTGCTTTTGTCTTTGTTTTTGTTTTTGTTTGCCATTTTGCAGCAGGATGAGAAACCAGGGAGGAAAGTATTCCTGCTGCTGAAAGGGCTTTCCCTTTTCCTTTGGCTGCAAAAACTCACTGGGTGCTGTTAAAACAAAACTAATGGCGAGAGCGCGATCCGGAGAGCCAGCCTGCTATCAGCTGCATTTCAATGGAGGCTTTCTCAAAAAATAGGTACAAAGAAAAGAATTTAGACAAATTTGCCTCTTAACCTTTAAAGATTTCCTGCCTATTCCAGTATGTCCTTTATTACATTAATTTTTTATTTAAATTACACCATTAACTGGATATGAATTTATCAAGAATACATATATTGATTTATAAAACAGTATCATTAATTATTATAATAGCTAGATGTAGCTGATATTACAAAGCCATTTAAAGGTTTTTAATATAACTTGGACATACATAGATAGATAGACATTATGGACAAGACTACAATTTAAACTGGCTACCAGCAGTTAATGAAATCCTTGATTTATCTTCTCATTTAGAGATTGATTATGTTGTTGCTTTGTAAAACTATTTATTTTATGCCATTTTTCAAAGGATGTCTCAATAAAAGAAAAAGATAAATAAAACATCCAGCCAAGTCTCAAAGTATATTTGGTTTTATATTTTCTTTTCTAATGCTGCAGCTGTTAATGTATTACTAGTTAGCAGACTTGTCACCTTTACAGAAAATTGGCTTTCTTTATAGTAGCTGTGTTTGCACATGCACAATTTTATATATTTGGATTTTAAAAAGAAGAAAAAAAAGGGAAAGAAAAAAAGAGGATGTCTTCCTAACAACATTGTGCTTATTTCCTAAATCAAAACCCAACAAAATGCCTTTCTGGCATAGATTTCTTAGGCATATTTTTTGTTTAAGCTGTGGAAAAATGGGACTTACCCTAGTGCTGCAAAGCAGTCAGTCATGGAGAACATTTTGATTTAAAATGCAATCTGAAGAGAAGAAAAAAGAGAAGGGGAAAAAAAAAGAGTAGGAAAGATATAAACAAACAGTGCACCACTTTCAAGTTCCTCCTAAAATGTTCCTAGCTTAACTAATACATTGGAAGTTTAAATCTTTACACATTGTTCTTGAGGAGCTATGTCTCTTGACTCTTTATTTATATCACTTATTCTTGTCTGGCAACATATGTTACCGATTTATTATAGTATTTTTTTTACTGTTAGCCAGACAAATGTAAGAGCTAGCTGAGGAAGGGTAGTTGCATCTGATGAGTTTAACAATTGCAGGGCATCCTTTAGGGGTAGCCAATGGGCTCTTTTGAAGCTATAATACTCACCATTAACCATTTTCATGCTGACATATTTTTATTGTCGAAGTTGGGGCTTTCTCTCATGTCAGCCTCTTTTGTATTCAATGGCTTCACAGGCAAATCAAGCAGTGTGGCTGAGTGGTTCTTGAAGCCAAGGTTTTTGTAGATGCCTCAAACCACACTCTTGTATCTTGGCATCTAAATCTGCACAGCATGCCCCCCACGACTGAACAAAGAAAAAGACATGCAGAAAATAATACTTTTTTTAAAAATCTAATTCTAAAATCCATGACAAATGCAAGCAAATCCTAAGCATAGGTGGTCAGATTTCTCAGTGCCATTACTGACAGCAAAAGGTAACAGAGAGGAAGACTTTTCCCATCAAAACAATCCTCCTCCAAATTATTATTTTAAATGGATCCACCAGCATCAGAGGCAGAAGTTGCAAGGACAGGTGGTGAGCTGGATGTCACATTTTGCACATGGTGTTTTTAGATGACCCATTCTGGAGCAAGATCTTGAATTGTCCCCGCCTTTTCCTTCCTACTCATTCTCTGTCCTATCTCCTTGTTCTATGGCAACGTCCTCCTCCAGCTCCTCTGAAAACTGTACCCCTGTATCTTGTTTCAGTGTTAGAGCCCCATCTTGAGCTTCTGGGAGCCAACAGGTTTGTACAAGCCATGGGGGCATAATTCCTAATATCTCCCACAATTTACAGCTTTTTGATGTCAGATCCGACCATTACACCTGTCAGCAAATCCTACCTTACATGAGACACCCAGTGTGGGATGCTCAAGAGCCCTCCTCCCCAAGGATCGCAGAGTAGACGGTAGGGCACACTCTGAATTTTCCAGTGCTCAGAATTCAGTCAGATATTTAGGATTTCTTAGCTCCAAAAAGCTGGGTTTAATTTTCCTTGCATCTTCAAGGAGTGTGGGAAGAGGCTGTGTAAGCTAACAAGAGATCACAGGACCTGAGTAGTGATTATGTACGTGGAAAAAAGGTACAGTGAGTATCATTTTGGGTGGGAAAGGAGATGTTTCAGGTAGAACAAATACAGAAATTGCAATTAAATTCGTTGGGCTCCCTTGAAGGGAGAGATTGCAAGTGGATCAGGGCATGTGTCCTGATAACACTAGGGGGTCCTTGATGAATGCCACGTAACAGTTTTAGCCGGGAGGAGAGCAACTGCTCCCATGGGTTTTTTGTTTTGACTTATTGACAATTCAGTTGTTGTGGGCTAATTTGTTTGATTTTTGAACTTTTAAAAATTATCAAAATTCCCTCTACTTATTGTAGGGGGCTTTGAGGGCTTTCTAAAGTACGTCTGAGCTCAGCAAAAATCTTGCATGGGAATAAAGATTTTCCTTTCTTTTCATTTTTCTATCAAACATCTAGCCTAACTTTTTTTTTTCAAATTACAATTTAATTGTACTTTGGATGCCCTCCTAGAACAATTTGCAACTCCCAAATGAACCTTTGGAGACAAGTCTCGTCTTCCTGAATGCTAAGGGCAGAGTGAAAAAGGCTGCAGATGAAATGGTCACACCAGGACTCCTAGATTTAAGGATTTGAAGTCTTGTCTTTTCCCATTTCTCCAGAAAGGTTTTACTTAGGCAGATATCATCAGTGTCCTGGGCAAGTATTTGGTGACAATACCAAAGTTTGGAGCATATGGATTAATACTTATTTAATTTTGTATTTTAGGGACATTGACAACAACTTCAAAATTAAGCTAATAGCCTCCCTTCAATTTGTTTATTCCACTCAAGCCCGTATTTTTTTGGCTGGGGAGGGAGGAACAGGAAGTGTGACTTGGTTTCTCAATCACTCTCCTTCTGTTTTGTCCATCACCTTGGTTTCTTTCCCCTGTTTTTGACCTGCACTTTTTCTGGATCAGACACTGGCAGGTTGAGAGGTAATAAGAACCAGATGGACATAGTACAGAAATTGCCCAAATGGGTACGAGAATGTGGGGAGCTGTCAGGCATGGAGAGAAGCTGGAATTTTTCAGCAATAAAATGGGATTTATCGCCACTCTACCACAGTCATTGCCGACAACCGTTTACCTTGACAGAAACCCCATTCCAATAGGCCATACCGATGCAGATTTTTTTTACTTTTTTTTTTCCCAAAGAGTGATGATTGGTATTTGTTCTAAGGCTCAAATGGCCTGCACTAAAGGTGAAGCATTAGGCCAAAGTCCTGTATTCCCTACTGAGGCAAATGAACCTGCTAAAATAAGTTCCTTCCACAATAGCTGTGTAATTGAAACCAGAAAGTGAGAGAATTTGATAAATTGCTTGACCCTGAAGGAATGTTAAGGTCATAAATTTTCATTGCATTTTTTTTTTTTGCTTCTTTTTTAGGAAAAAAAAATCTCTTTTAAACATATATAGGTAGATAGATATATTTAGTATTTGTCTCTGAATTCCAGCTAACTCCCAGATCATTAGCCATTGCTTTGCCATCCTCTCCCCATAGGAAACTACTAGAAGGTTTAGAGCACTCCTACCTACAACTTCCTAGGAGGACTGAAGGACACAAAATACTTACAATACTTACAAATGGCAGCACTTTTAAGGAGTCAGCCACATAAAGAATAAACAACCCAAAACTGGGAGGTTAGCAAGTGCAATCCCTTTAGAAAGACAAAATAAACAATATAAAAACCACAAATATACTGTACTTGAAGAGTGTTGGAGTAAAAAAAAAAGTCTGTAAATCATTTACAGGCTATCAAATATTTATTGCTATGTTTACCTTTTTTTTTTTAACTTACAAGTGGTCTTACCTTTTACTTGAAAAAGAATGGTCAGTGTTTTCTTGAATAAGATGTACAATATCGAATAATATGTCTATTATAAGATAGTCCTTCAAGCTCAAAAATACACAAGCAAACCACAGATCCCACGGTATCTTGTTGTGGCAATACACAGAGAGAATAGATAAAAGCTAAAAAAAATTAGAAAACAGAAAATGAAGGCAAACCAAGAGAAAGGATGAGAATAATTAGGAGAATAACCCACAAGGTAAAACATACAGCCACGTTCACTGTTCTGTGCTTGCACCCGTCAATAAATACAGCCATACTGAAATAGCTTCCAAGAAGAAGCAGAGAGGAAACTCAGAAGTATTTTGGTTTTGTATGTGGTTGTTTGGGGTTTTTTTCCTGCAGTAGCAAAATTTACTTCTTTAACTGTAGCGGCTTTTGCTTCACAATTGCTTGAAATTTGCCATCATATAGTAACTGTTTTTTATAATCTGGCTGCTTTCCTCCCCCTTCTTTGAATATAACATTTCAGAGGCAAAATTGTTTCACCTCAGTAAGGTGCTGCACTTTACATAGCCATACATACTTAACCCTACATGAAGCAAGTTAAATAATCATTAGCACAGTAACCCATTCCTATCAAAAACTTATTGGTCCTCTAAATTGTAAATTAATGGCCTGTCTCCCTTGTTCTGTGTGTCTGTATGTATCTCGTTTTCAGACACTTCAGTGGAAAATCATAGACATTTTATCAGCACATATTAGATGATTTGCATTATTGATATTTCAATTTAAAAGTAAAATAATAAAAAAGTGCAGGGAAAAATAGTTCTGCAGAGTTGATTCATCCCTAGATCCCTGATTCTTCAGTAATTCTTCAGAGTGTAAATTAGCAGCCAGTATTTGACAAACTGGTAAAGAAATGCACTCTGCTCCTCTCTATCCAGGTTGTTCTTGTTCAAAGAAGTTTCCTTAAGAAAACAAGAAAAAGAGAAGCTAAAGGGGGAAAAAAAGAAAAAAAAAAAAAACAAAAAAGGAATTGAAACAATGTCCCCGTAAAATCATAGCAAAAAAACCCACCATAATTTATACTCACTTTTTCTTTTTGGAGACGTTAAATAAAACTATGGTGGAATGGGGTTTTCTTGCTTTGTGAGGGATGTTTTTTTCCCCCATAAACTTTCTGGCCCAAATCCCTTCTTTCCTTTTTATTTCTTTGAGTCCCAAAGTAACTGCTAGTCATTTTGAGACAGTTACTTATCCGGAGAATGAAGGAGTATCGTCTGCGTTTCAATTAGAGAAGGAAAAAAAAAGATAAAGACTTGGAACGTAATCGAAAAATGCAAAGAGATATATTAGGATGAGAATTTTCATCTGTTGCTGTATAAATATTTTAATAAAAGTTCTAGAATAATGTGTCTGCCTCCTGCTCTATAAAAGAGAGGAGATTATGGAGTGCAAATGATGCAGCTTAGATGTGTAGATCTGACGGGGATTTTTCACCATTTAAGAGTCTCTTCGTGCTTCTCCTCCAGAAGTTTGTTTTAGAGCCGTTTCAGACCCCAAGAAGTATAAATTTCATAAGTATAAATAAAAGATGACCAGCAAGTGGCTTCGATCACTAATATTTTTTGCAAACTAATGTTCAGCTGATGCAACTCGATTTTGTTTTGCATCACATTAGTGTCACAGCAGCAATGACTGGCTTTTATTCACCAACCCTTTGAGTCAGCACTTCAAGACATCTTTCAAATTAGGTCATACTGCAAATTTGCCGCTGATACAAAGGTTGATTAAGAGAGCTTCACAATTTTAAAGGGTTGTCTTGTGAGGAGAATTAAGGTCTAGTTGATAGTTCCAGGAAATGTGAGGCCCTGTAACTACATGAAAATAATGTATAGGCTCTACGGGGAAAGAACATATTTCCTCGGAGCGCTTGAAGAAATATTCATTTACAATTTAACCAAGTCCTCCTCCCCACACTCCCCCCAATCCTGTTACAGGAGAAATTGTCTGATGGGTCTGGGAAACTAGCCTTGAATTATAGCACGGAGGCAGTGAGAGGAGCCCTGTTCTCCTCTTGCCGAAAATCGGTCCCCTCCTCTTGCCTCCTTTGATCTTTTTTGGAAAGACCTATTTCTCCCCCCTCCCACTGAAGCGTCTTGGTTTCTGCTTTCCCCCATAAAACAATCCAGCGTCGCAATGGGACCCTTCCCCTGTAATGTAGCAACTCCATGCTGAAGCTGAATTGCTGTGTAAACCTCCCCTGAAGGTCTGGAGCGGATGATGAGAAGTGACAACCAATCATGGTGGCCATAGCTAGGGGTGCAAATTACTTCTAAGCCAAATTTAGGCATCTTAATGAAGTGACCAAAAATTTTCCCCTCTGCAGCACAGAAGGGACAGTAGCTCTTCTTGCTCCAGGGTCTGAGCATGCAGGAGAAAAATCTCAAAGGGAGCTGCCAGCTGCCAAGCAGTTCTGGAAACCAGGGCACTTCATTTTTATGGCTAAGTGGGAAGCGAGATCAGTGATCACTTTAAAGGGAATCAGACCCAAATCTAACATTTCTGTGGCACTCAGGGATTTTAGGTTTCCCAAACTTTCCCTCTTTGCAGGGAATAAGAATACATGAAGAGCTGAGAGTTCCTCTAATTTGGTGTAAGTGGATAAAAGTCAACTGCCTGCTTTGTTTTGGTTTAACTGTTTGGCTCACCTGGCAAGACAAGAAGCTGCTGTTAATGTTGGGTTTGCCTAATGAATCCTCCCAGGATGGGAGGAAAAAAAGGCAGGATTTTGGCTGCAGCTACATTGAAAGCAGTGTTTAATTCTCCTGTCACTGAAACTAGAGTCCCTCAAGTTATCTTTTCTATGCTCAGAAATATTACCATGATTTAAGGCAATAGTATCAGTGAAAAAAACACAAACAATTTAAAACCAGAGCCCAAAGAGAGGTTTCTTGCCATATGAATAGCCATGAAAAGCAGAAAAATGTTTCTCATTCCCTCTTGTATTTTCCTTCATTTCTTTACAGCAGAGTCCCTGAACTTGCATTTCTACCACGGCAGCTGACTTCATTTCATGTTTTTGATGTTACGATCACCCACAGACCTTTCCATTCTCCATATGTTTCTGGATTCAGTCACTTCACCCACAGCCCTCCCCTACAGTATAACACCTCAAATCCCCCCGCATGGCAAAGTCTATTTTATTCCCAGTCACTTTCAATTTGCCTCCTGTGTTTCTCTGAAGGGTTTAGTTGAATGTGATTTCTAGCACCAAAAGCAGAGGAGGGGGAGAGTGGCAGGCTACAAATGAGAAGGTGGCCTGTGCCACAGCCAGGAGTCACTGGAAGTGAGAGTTTTGAAAAGAACTGAAATAGGACCACCACAAGATTGATTTTCATATTTTGAGCTACATTTACGCTTCAGGTTCCTTTAACCCTCTTCTACCAGGTTAGATAAAAATGGATATAAACCCTAAAAATATAAGTAATAATGAGATTTAAAGACAGGAACAGCAGCAACAAAAGGTGTGTGTCTACCCATTAGCTCCAAACTCCTCTGCAGACCTAATTTGGTAGTGTCACCCCACCTCCTGCCCTGTGGAGGTAGCTGCTGCTGCTTCTGCTACTCCTGCCCTTCCCCAGTCTCCATGAATCAGGCTAGAAAGGATATGAACTCATGCCAGAGTGACTTAAACCAATCGTGGGAAAACAAATTGGGGCTCCCTTTAAAAAAAAATAAAAAAAATTCATACTGCCTTTTGAGTCTTTGTGGGGACACTGAGAACATGCTTCCAAGCTCTTTTGTTCTGCCCTAAGGGATGGAAGGCTGCTCTTAATACAAGAAAACAAAGCCTTCCATTGCCACTACCAACAACAAAAAAAAAAAAAAAAAAAGAAAAAAAAAGGGAAAAAAAAAAGAAAAGAAAAAAGCAAGCTGAAACGCTTATGAACACTTTGCTCCAGGCTCTGTGGCAGTAAGGAAAAATCATTGCAACCATCACAAGACTTGGCAACACCAGGGCCATGCCAGCAGAGTGCTCTTCCCCATTACTGTAAATCACAGGCTGAGCCCAGTTTATTGTGAAACATCCAATTGTGGCTCCTTGAATACGATAAATAAAACCACCGTCCCTTGGTGCACTTGACTAGTATTTGTGGAAGCGAGGGGAAAATTCACACTTCTGCCTAGGGACAGGACAGAGGCAGCTGATGCTTCAGCATAGCTTGGTGGAGACAAATCACAAAAAAGAAGCTGCAATTAAATGTGGGACTTTCTGTGTCTCTATTCTCTTTTTCACCATTGCTACTGCCTAGAAAATCACTTTATTCATTTTAAGCATTGCAATATCAAGTATTTTGAGAGACTAGACTTGGGCTCATTTTGTTTGGGTTTGGGTCCACACTTGGATCAAAACTGAACACACACAATGAAATCAAAGCTGAAATGGTCCCTGGGAATAAGGCAAGTTGCAGGGGGTAACATTCACCTTTATCCAAGGAGCCAAGAGCCCATATTACAGCTAGCAGCCCTCGAACGCGTGCCATCAGTGCTGCAGGCCCCTGCTTCAGCCCAGCGAGGATGGTATTACTCAAGCCTTTCCTCTGGGAATATGTCAACAGGCACATTTAAAACTCAGCTTCTGCAAGCTATCAGCCACTGGCCCTCATGCCAGGAAAACACACAGGCACTAATGGAAACAGTACACAACCAGGGAGCAGAGCTACACAGGGTTAGATCAAACTATGCCCATATTTCATAGGATTGCTCCTGCCCCACCATTGCTTTACTATTATTTTCCACCACACACAGACCCAACGGAAGGATGGTGTGATGGAGCCAGAGGCAGAACAGCTCTGTAAATAAGGCCAGCTCTGAAACCTGCCAAGCAATCCTCAGATATAACAGGCAGTAATACCACAGGACTCACTCCCTACAGGACATGGACAGAAAATATTCCAAAATAATGGATTCAAAGCCCTCTTCTTGCTCAGAGCTTGTCTCCTTTTGTGCATACTGGATCAGATTAATATTTATAGAAGAGGCTGGAGGTCAGACTGCCTCACTCAGTGCTCTGGCCCCCTTGCCCAGCTTTCACAGAGCCAAGTCGCCAGCTGGCGGGTAGCACCTCTCCCCGCTGCGCCGGGAGCGCGGCCTCCTCGGAGCGCCAGCTGGCTCCCAGGGACACCGCCGGTGACAGACCCGCTGCAAACCAAGTGGCTCCAGCCTCCTGGGTGACTGAAATTAGAGTGGGCCCTCACATGGCCATATTTAAGGCAGAACTTTATTTTGCACAGGATAAAACTTGTGATTTTAAGCCCTTTTCTTTATCCCTGTCTTTTTTCTCCTCCCCAACAGCTTCACAGCTCAAGGTCCTCCTTGATATGATTACCTACGAAGCCATACAGGCCAGAACCCCATATACAAATCTGATTAAACCCTGCATCTTCATCAATAGATGCCTACTAGAAATAAGCTTAAACTTTAAGATGTGAAAGAGCAAAGTGCTTAGGGCCAGCCAGTTTGCTCCACCAGCTCCATTGAGCAGATGAGAAAAAACACCTAATTAGCTAAATTTATTAATATGCTGCTTTTTTTTTTCTTCAAAGAGGATGTAGCTACATTATAGAGGTGGAACATGACTTTTGATGATCAAGCAAGCAGTGATTAAATAAGGTTAATCCTCATTTTATATGCTAATAGGATATTTATAATCTCAACTGCATATCCAATTTAGCTATTTTATTTTCTGTTGTTAAGAAAGTATTTCTTATTAGCGAAAGAGAATACCCCTACGTTCACTGCAGATGCTATTTTAATTGGGCTCAAGTGCATTGTGTGTAATTAGTCCACTTCTCTAATATTTCATCTGTAATTACACCATGAACAGTGTGCCTAAATTTCAGAAAGGCTGCCAGTTTAAATTTTTTTTAGTAAAACTGCTAATTAATTGGTGACCCTTCCCACGGACAAATTATCCGCATTTTAGCTAGTCCCAGAGCTCTCGGAGGATTGTCTTTTCAGAAGTTTGAGCACCTTGTTCTGACATGCTGCCTCTGATCTGAAAAACATAAAGACACCCACACCATCCACCTGGTTTCACCAGGACTGCCACTCCAAACCTCCTCCTGAGGCATGGCAGTATGGGTATGACTTTAGTAGCAATTTCAGACAATGCTGGCTATTCACAACGACCAAAGAAAATAACTGGATGTCGTTCATCTCATTCACCTCATAAATTATCTCAATAATTTAAGAGAAGACAG
The DNA here is from genome assembly GCA_013400955.1 of Drymodes brunneopygia. Lineage (NCBI taxonomy): Eukaryota > Metazoa > Chordata > Aves > Passeriformes > Petroicidae > Drymodes > Drymodes brunneopygia. Next base: position 402,433 of record VZTZ01012593.1, read on the forward strand.
TGATGTCATGGATAGGGGAGGGTTCTCATTTATCCACCACAGTGACTCAGCTCAGTAGCAGAGGCAAAAGAAAGAAATAGCCCAAACACGGTGATGGTGAATACGCTGTGATTGTATCAGCAGGACTGAAAGGTCAGCTCTAAAATACATCTTGCACAAATGTCAGGACAAGGTACTGCTTGGAGCTGGTGATCAAACTGAGCTCTCTCAGAGGAAAGACACATAATGTGTAAGATACTGCATGGGGTAAACATTTCCCTCTGTAAAATACCTGCATTAATTTCACTGGCTGCACACTGCCCTACCAAGCCTGGTGTCTTTTGTGGAAGATCAGAAGGTACAACACTAGGGCACAATGGTGGTCCTCAAAGTAGAACCTCCTAAGCCCTGTTGCACTTTTCCTACCCCTAAATGGCAGCAAACCACTGGGCAACAACCACACGTGCATATATTTATAGATATATGTATATGCACAAAATATACTGAGCATAAAGGATCTTCATCACAGACTTCCCAGACAACCATTTTGTAAACACCACTTTACAGCTTTGCTCAGGCTTCCCTCCTGTCTGGGCAGCTCCACCTCAAATAGGCCAGATCCATCTCAGGATCAGTGCAACAACCTTGTGGTTTCCTGTCTCACTGGTGTCCCAGCAGGCTGCCACCACTGCCCAGGTCCACCCTTGGTTAGTCCATTGTGGGACTTGGAGTCAAAGGGGTCTTGTTACTCCCACTGTCTAAAGATTTGTGATAACCACATCGAGAGTCCTAGAAGAAACAGAGGACACACATAATGAACCTTCCTGCTTTTGCCTCCCTAAAATCACCCTCACTTTAGGGAGAAAGTAAAACTTTTAGTCACACAGAATACCCTTGCCCAAGAGGACACAATCCTCCTTCATTCTCCATGGTTCCCACCCCAGAAGTGAAACTTTTCATGGGCAGGGGAATAGGTAACTAAGCTGGCAGGATAGGCAGGATAAGGACAGTGGTCTTTACCCTTCCAAAAGCCTTTCGACATGAGGATGAAGGTTGTGGAACAGCACATGTCCAGCAGAAGAGACAGTCACAAAAAGACAGTCACACTCCCTGGAGATGAAGAATGAGATGCCCTTTGGGGGCACCTTGCAGGGCTGCTCCCATACCTTCTTCCCAAAGCACCCCTGTAAAAAGCCACCACTTTGGTTTCAGGTTTTTCTTCTCCCTGGGGGGTATGAAACGCTAGGTTCTATTTAAGGAAGGGTGACTTCTTCCTCTCTACCCACACCCCCAAAACCAAAAGCCTGACCTCTTCCCATCTGCTGGGCAGAGCCAAATCACTACCAGTCTGGCTCTGGTGTGAACTAGCTCTTTCTGCCCAGAAGTTTATTTTTCAAAACAAGTGTGCCTGCAAAACAGTGTTTATTTAAAACACAGTATGAATGCCAGTAACCCAACATGCACAGGCAACAGCACCCAGAGGTCTCCCGCTTAGTGTTTGAGAGCTATTAAGTAAATCAGGGGAAAATTCCTCAGGAAATGATGGGGTTAGGCCTGATGGGCATCCCTGTGTGATTAAATGTAACTTAATGAGGTCACGGGTGACAGATTTGGGCGCAGAAGTGTTTAAACAGCATGCCAAAAGAAAAAAAAGAAAGCCTTCATAGAGCACAGGGGATGGGAATTGAGGCTGGGTGTGTTATCCTGTGGTGTAAAAACACAAGGAAAAAGGGTGGCCTTCTAGCACACACAGGCTTTTCATGGCCTTCCTTAACAACTTATGCCATTGAGCAAACATTGCAGAGCTCTCAGTTACAAATGGTCTGGCTAGTGTCATGAGTCAAGGATGGCCAGCATCACTTTGATTTCTTAGGGGTTAGAGAGGAGGATTTAGGTCACAATGCTTTATTTCCACCCCACCTCCCCAACATCTCTAATAGAAAATGGTTGTCTTGATCGAAGGAGCTAAATTCTGCTGTCATTCTTCAGGACTGCAGGATAATTACATTGACTTCATCTGAGCACTTTGGTTTTGCTGATACATCTGTCAAGGACAGGAGGGGATTCTCAGTGTCTCACAATCCCTGGGGCATTTGTTCAAGTAACCCTTCAACATTCACACAGGAGGGTCTTCTCACACAACCCATGATTGAATCACAAGGGAAAGAGGCTCCTGGCTGACATCCCACCAGCAATGAGGCATCTTTGTGGAGAGATAAGAGGAACTTTTTGTTTTTCACAACCTTTAGGCCAAAAAAGATTTCTATACATTGTGCTCTGTTGGCCTGGAGCAAGTGACTCTTCCTTCCAAAATAATAAATGGATACCTACAGGTTTTCATGTATGGTCAACCATGATGCAATGTATCCTCTCAGCTGGCCACACCTCCTCTTCTTTGTTTAACATACCAGTTCACCTGGTAGAGTGACTTGCATTCAGTTGTGAACAATGAGGATTTTACCAGCTGACTATCAAAAAAAAAGCAAAAACAAAAAAATCAACAAAACCTAGAACCCATATGAAGTGGAAAGGGAAAGGCCAAAGGGAAATAATTGCTCGTTTAGACAGCAGCATAAATTTTCTTCCTATTTTTAACCTAGCTTTTAATTTAATAAATTTTATGACCCTTATATTAAGTACATATGTTTTACAAGACATTGTGTCCCTTGAGTCACCCTGAATTTACTCTATTATAGCAGAGTTAAATGAATGAATACTGTGTTTCTGATTTCAGCTTACCCCTTATTTGATCCTTATATAGTCAATAAACCTTCACAGAAACATGAAGCAACTGAATCAAGCAGGGTGCCAAAGCTGTGTTTGGGAACTCTGTTAGTCTGTAAAAGGAATCAGTAAATTGCTATTCTCTTATTCAGATCCTGCTACACCACTTCCAGGTTTCTCATGTTGTTTACAAGGAATAAATGGTGATACTGATAAGACTCTTGAATTTATACATTACCAATTTTATTTTCATATGACAATTTAAAAGGAAGGTCAAGTTTGCCTTTACCTCCTAGCCACTTCCAAGCCTCCTAGCCCCCTAAACTTAACTATTTTTTTCTACTGCTCTCTGGAAATTTGGAAGAGCAGAAAGATTTTAAATCAGCCCTGTACAGGTTATGGATTATTCCCAAACAAATGCAGTTTTGGGAGGAAGATGGGAGATCTTTTAGGAAACATTTGAACAAAAGCCAACTCTGCTTTCCCAGTATAAGTAATCCTTTCACTCAAATTGGTGTGTATAGGCTAGGAGGTGACAGCAGAATAATTTTTAAAAAATGTAATGCCAGCTACAAATGGAGGATAAACAAATTGGAAGATCAATCTAATTATTTGGAGTAGATCCCTTTACAAAACTAAGATGCTCTGACATTCAGTGCCAGCAGAGAAAACAAGCATGTACAGAGATTATTCTTGTTTGGGTGCGTATACACTGTTTATTTAAGTAATACATGAGGGCAGCTCCTCACAACAGCTTTGCAATGGTGGCAAAACACAAAGATTAGAAAGGGATAGTTGCTATTTGCTGAAAAGTGGGAAGCATGAGTTATTGATTGGCTTGGGATCAACCTAGAGTTCCTTTTTAATATAATAAGATTAGTTTAGAAGGGTGTTTTATAAATCGGGTGGTTCCTATTTGATTTGAGTACTGACTCTTAGTGACTTGCCAAAGTTCAGTAAATATGCAGAGTTTAGTATATGCACTTTATCTTTGTGTATTAGCTATGACATAAACACAGAGGGGAAAAGTCAAATTTTATACATCAGCAAATGAGTTTGTTGCCAGACATTCTAATGTCGCGTATTTAATTTCACTGATGTATGTTAAAATGGGAAACCAAATTCAATGAGCTGTTTGTTTCTTTCTGCAAATACGCTTACATCAATGACCTCTGAGGACATGACCTCAAAATGTAACTAGATGTTTAAAAGAACCTCGAAGATCTATATAAGACATTAACATTTGTGTCAGAGGGCAGTATACAAGCGTGTATATACTCAGCTGTCTATATGTCAACTGCTATATTTTTATTGTTACAGGAAACCAGCCAAAGTCCCAAACAGGAAAATTATCAGCTCCTTTTTTTTTCTTGGCATGGTCCTGTGTAAGACTAAAGACATGACCTTAAGTTAGAACATATTTTAGCCCTATTCAGTAACCATTTTGGCACCTTCTGTGTGGGGTTTTAAATGCTATCCTGTCTTGGGGAGCACAGGGCTCCGACAGTGGTTAAGCACAATAAATGGAGGTGTGCAGCCCTGGATGTGAGGATTCACAGTAGACTCCTAAAAAAAGAAATTACCATTTTAGCTGGGCATGGGGGACTCCTGGTCAACTCTCCGGGGACAAACTGATGTCAAGTTCTGCTGTCTGTCAGGATTAAATGCCTGTTTGCTTTCTCACTAACATGTAGTTTGAGAACAAAGCAGCTCAAATCTCCTTTCTTAACAAAGCATCTCAAATTACTGAGTAAAATTCCTTAATCCTCCCATCTTAATCTGAAAACATCAACGCCACATGGTAACATTGAGGTCTCTTTTGGTCCACTGTGGAGCACCATTGACATCACTGCTTGATTTGGAACTAACTTTTCCTGGAGCCACCCATTATCAGAGGGAAACCTCAGGTGCTTTGTTCTCAGAGCTGGTCTGCCCAAGTAGTTGTTCTTTCCTAAAATTTCTACTACCAGTAAGCAACTAAATACAAAGCAAGTAGAGAATAAACTGGCATAGTTTCTCATCTCCATAAACATATGTGGTAAAATGTAATGTGAGCTTTTCCATCACAGGAACCATGAGGAAGGATGCAGCTGCTACTTGCCTGAGTGGTCCAGAGGTCAGGCTAGAAGAACAACCTTCAACATTCTCATCAGTACAAGCAAGCAAACTCAGCCTAGAATGCAAGAAAGCAAAACACCTGATATGAGAGAGTTGGGCAGTTGTAATGTGGCACAATAAAGTCTAAACACCTGATGATTTGATCTCAGTGCTTATGCATAGCCATCATTCTGACATAAAACTCAGCTGCCATCCTAACCAGTATTTTCCTGTAATCATTTATCCAATAACAACATAAATCAATTCCCAGTTTCTACTAGAAAAGTCACAGAAATCACTACTTGCTCACTCTGCAAGCGTTCCTCCTACTATTACTATTGCTTTTCTACCACTTTTGTCCTCTGTTAGTTTTATTTGCCCTGTCCCAGCTTCAGTCAGTAGTACAAGCAAAGCCCCAAGTGGATAAGATCAAAGATTTGCCTGGCCAGCAGTAGTCAGAAATCATTGGCCAGGGAAGGAGAGAAGCGTAGGACAGCACCAGTTCTGTCCCAGTCCACTCTCTTTCTGTGGGAGAGGATACATGGGCCAAGTTCCCCTTCAGGCACTTGCCAAGCACACAAAAGTTTGCCATATAAAACTCAGGCAGATGAAGAAAACAAGAGGTAGTTTTCACTTAGTAGACTTTATTCCTTTTCTTCTTGCTATTTTCAAATACTTCCTTTGAGTTTCAGCTGTAGAGGTCCATGAACTGAATTGAATGCATGATTACCTGGACCTACTTTGATTTGTATTTGCTAAAACTTATTTTGTGTCTCATTCTCCTCTGTTTCTGACCTCAGCAATGTGCGTGCCTTGGTTCAAGCTTTGCTTCCCCCTCTAATGAGGGCCAGGTCAGCCCCAGAGTCAGGACTTTTATCCTAAAAGCCATAAGGGCTCCATAAGGAGCAGCAACTAACTCCCTGTGAGAAAACTTCTAACGTTTTCTTCCTCCCATCATCAAGTAAGACACCAAGTGCAGCTTCAGAAGGTCTGGCCATGAAAAATAACTCCAGGTTTATAACCAACAGTAGTCAGCTGGAATGCATAACTCATTGCTGAGCTGTTTATGCACAGCTGGAGCAGACTGGTGTGGAACAGAGTGTGCAGGGCAGGTGGGCACAAGGATGCACAACATTCAGGTCTCCATACCCTGCTGTTTGGCTGCAGAAGGGATCATCAGGGTCATACCCTTCAAGATGCCAAGGCCAGAGGTTTAAATATATCAAGACCAGCACTATCTGTGCCATACTATTTAGGAAAACAACAGGTAGAACTTCAGAGCCCTATGCTTCAAAGCTTTATCATGTAAAAGGTTTTCTAAGCATAAGAGATGGCCCTTGAGACTGGAGATCCAAAAGCTGCAGAATATTTTCTTCATGTATCACATCTCTAAAAAATATTGCTTAAGCTATCTCAAGAGGCTTCCAGCTCCTTGCTGGAGACAGCAAGCTGAAAAAATGGACACCTATGTCCAGAAAGGATGCTAGAAAGTTCCCTGCAGTTCTCTTGGTAAGGATAAAGCTTTGAGAATCTGATTTATTGAATTAAATTATAACAGTGAATTTGCAAGCAGACAAAGATTCTGGAACAGGGTTTTCCATAGAAAACTCACAAATGGGGAGTTATAGAGTAACAACATCTCTGAGGCTACTCTGAACAAATAAAGCTTTGAGGTTAAAAAGCGGGGAGCAAGGTGCATCCGCACGGATGGAGCTCAGGGATTGGAATGGATGGGAGCCAGCCAGCAGAGCCTGGGGAGGACCAAAGACCCTTTAGTACAGACAGAGATGACTGATCTCACACAGAGTGAGCACAGGTCAAAGTCTTGAAAAAAAACCCAGATTATTAGGAAACAGAATCCTTCAGAAATTTTTCCACATTACTCCTGCAGGCAGTGAGACCGCACATTTGAACTATGAGCTAATGGCAGGACTTTAATCAAACCATTCCCACAGAAATGCTAAGACACTTGAAACACAACTCACTGGCCAAAATTCCTCCACACAAAGGTGACAAATGAGCCTTGAAAGACATGCCCACAAAGCAGACATTTCTCAGCTGATGACGAACAGGCAGCCGTCACTGCTGCATGCCGCTCCTAACCCGAGTGGTAATAGCTACTGGCCTCAAGAACTAGTTAGCTCTCATTTATATCAGTGGAAAGCAGTGTCTCCACTGAAGTCAATATAGTTTCACAGGGCTAAGTGTGATCAAATTAGGCTTGATGTCCACAGACCTGAGTGTATTGCTTGCCTTAGGGCAGGGGAGCAAGAACAAAGGGCTCATATATTGGTATCTGTGTTTGGTCTGTAAAAGGATTGCTCTCTCCTGCCCACCCCGTCTTTCAGCAATGGGCTATGTGGAGTCATACAATTAAAAAGTCATTTATGTTCAAGATTCCCACATCTCTGACGTATGCCTTGTCACAGCACAGGAGTTTAGCTCTACTTCAGAGAGATTTGAGCATCATGAAAAGCTGGCTGCCAGCAAAAATCATTCTGAGGGGAAATAGGAGAGGAACAAAGAAAGAGACATACACAGAGCAACCAGGAGATGTTACAGGACTCCTTCAGAGCTGAGTACAAGCATCTGGGCAGGCAGCTTCCCAAAACAGCAGGGAGAAAAAGGCATAGGAGCATTTTCCTTTATGTCCTTCCTCCTGCATGGCAGCAGATCCTGACTGATGGCCCTGTTGGTGACAACTGGAATCAGGGATATGAAGACCGCCTCCAGGACTCGTGCTGGTAATCACAAACATCAAAGGTGTGTTTGCAGTGCTCCTACGTGGAGTATAAAACCTCCCAGGTTGTGCTGGTGATGGAGGCAGAGCCTTGGGAAGCTGCTGATGACTGTGAAAGGGGACAACCACCCCTCACAGGGACCTTGGCACATGGCCCTGGGAAAAACTCACCTGCCACTAGAGCCGGATGGTCACTCGTTTTTATTTTCCCACATTTTGCCTTGTGCATGATTATCAGCATACCATCCCCACCAGCTCTGGGGCAAAACACACGGGTGAACTTGCAAACAGAAACACACACGTGTACAAACATGCACCCCTTTTGTCAGCCATGGTATTTTACAGCCCATGGGGGAGTAATAAGCCTGGGCTTGGTATCTGCCTCATGGTATGATGTAAGTTTCAATCATGTTAATTAAATTAATATGGGCCATGCTAATGAAAACCACAAAATACTATTTTGGTGTCTATGAGCACATACATTTTGATAATATCAACTTGTCATTCTGATGTTCCTTTCTACACCAAATACCAGCAATGTAAACATCTAACAACACTTTCATCATAACAAAGGAAATTCTGCATCAGCACCAGACTGCACGCAGACAGACTTGTGCAAGCAGCAAGCACCAGAAATATTCAGACATACTAGGGCTCACCAAGCGTTCGAAAAACGCTCTTCCTATCTAATCTTTTAACCCACTTTTGAGGTATATTTTTGGCTCGTGTTTTGTTTTAGGTTGGGGGTTTTTTTATTATTATTATTCTTTCCCTGCATGATTAGCCATCCAGGAAATGTTTAAATTACAAAATCATAAGGTTTAAAAGATTTATAGATCAAATTATATTAACCTAATGCAATAGGCCAGCCATACGGAAATTAGAAGTCTTTATATTTTATTTTGGTTATTAAATTGCTCCCTTTATACTGTTTAGTTTGTTTGCAACAGCAAGGTTTTGCTGTCTGATGTTAAAACTCGCAGAGTAACCAAGCAAAAACAAATGACTTAGTCCTTGGTTCAAAGAAATAATAGGTTACTAGCATAATTAATTTTATGTTTAATTACTGCAGAATGAAACAATTCAACAATATCCAATCAATCCTCAGAATGACAGAACAGAAGGTCAGCAGTTGCTAAGTCAATTGTTTTGAAAGAGAAATTTATGTCAGGTTCTCTTTTATGTGCTAGAGAAAGAAATTGGATAAAAGTGGTCAAGCAAATGTTAATTAATTGTATAAATGTAATCCTGTTGTCATGCAAAAATCACAGAGACTCCAGGCACAGCGTGCAAACACTGGATATGCATCAGTCAAGAACATCTAGAAATGACATCTTTGACTTAAAACAATAATAATGGAAGAAAGGAGAGCAAGCAGGAATGCTTGAAAGCCAGACTAGTTTTCAAACTGGCATTCAGAAGCACATTTGTACAAGCTGGCTGGTTCAGTCTGGTGGCTACAGAGGCAGGTCCACACCACCATGGGGTCTGACCCTGCTTGGCTCCTTGGTAGCAAATCTCACAGGTGGCTGCTTTTGCCCTTCCTGTCTTTCCTCAGATTAGGAAGGTAATTGGGTTCAACATTTCCAACTCCTATAATTATTTTTTCACCTGAGCCTCCAGGTATTCTGCAAGGTGTTATTTTCCGGCAACGCTAGCCTTTAGTTACATGACTACACATTCCCATCTTGTCTCAAAATAGCTGTTCCTTGCTTCCACACTCCCAGGGAAGTCTGGCATTTTAAGAGGCCTCTTCTGCAGTTACCAACAGTCTCCATCATTTCCCAAGGTTGTTGATCAAGTGTTTCCAAGACCAAGATTTTCTAGTAGGCTCAGCCACCCTCTGGCCCAAAGTTTCATTTTTTTCTTCACTACTCTTCTGTTCAAGCCTTGCTCATGTCACCAGTGTCTGCTCTCTATCACCAGCTGCTTCTTCCTTAAAAAACATCTTGTGAAAAATCTTTAACCAGTCTTATTTTATGCTCTCACCATCATCTTCAACTGGAGGCTGATGAGGAAAGACCTGGTGGCCCAGTCACCAGTGCCATAACTGGACCTTGCATTGAGGTCCATGAAAATTTACTGTGTTGTCTCTGAAGTCTTGTCAGGTCAAGGACAAGCACTGGGTGTTCCTTACCTCAGATCTTGCTGCACTTGCTCTTGCCATTTGAAAATTAGGGCAACAGAAATGTTAGAAATCATTGATCTAATTATCACCATGCCAGCCCCTTTTAATCCATTTTTGTACAAAATCCAGCTGGGTAATTGACTGCATGCAGAGCACAGACACAACAGGATCTCTGATTGTAGAAGACCTCCTTTAGCCAAGGATAAGTTACCTCTGAGAGCCAGGGAAGGACAGTACTTTATCATTGAGTGGGAAAACTGAGATGCAATTTTGCATGCAAACCAAACCAAGCTGTGTTATGACCAATTTTGTCACCTATGAGAGGAGTGACCCCAGGGAATGCTGCTCAGACCAGCCTTGAGCTCTCCAGAACACAAAAAACATTCTAATGTCCAAGCAAAGCATGATGAAGATGAACCCTGCAGCAGCTCTGCCATGCCTTAAGACCTCTCTGAGACACTTAGCTGGTACCAAACAGGGGGCACAGCAAATGCCAATCTCCGCTTTGTTCCACAGTTCTGTCCATTCAATGATGGGAAACCAAGCAGATAGGGAAGGAGGAGTGAATGATGAACTCCAGCACTGCACTGGCATTCCTTAGACTCATGCAGGGTTTAGATCTTATTTTTCCATGGGACATGCCAAAACATTTGCAGATTAAGCAAATATACAGCTGTATACTTGTTTTAAATGTATATATTATAGCAGGATTCAAAAGATGGCAACAAGTGGGATGAGTATACCATCCAAGAGCCCTGGCATGGACCCTTGTGATGTTACTATGGTTATGTATGGTAAACAACACCATGGAAAAAGTTACTGAGCTTGAGCAGGGGCTGATTTTTAAATCTTAGTTGGGCATCCAGTTTAAACTTGATATACAAATGTTTTAATGGTGTCGTGAAAATATGAGGGCCTACACAATTTCTTTCTTTTAACTACAACTTCAGAACAGAAGCTGAATGCCACTACTTTGCATACAGAAGAATGTTTAACACAAAAGGCAAAGGCACTGAAAACAATTGCTTCAAAACATGATTCTAGAGAGATTATTTCATGATTTTGCAATTCTTGAGTCTGGGCCGATGATGCCAGCATTACTAATCTTTGAAATGAGGGGGTTTACATTGGGAGTGTTGACATAACCTTAGCTACAACAAGAAGAAAGGGTACGAGAAGATGGAAATGTATATTTTTGGAAATAGATTTCATTCTGACAACCCTATAACAAACAAGTGAAATTTTAATACTGTGCTTCGATGAAAAATGAGCTGCTGAATAAACACCAGACTAATTCATAAAGAGCAAACTCAGCCTGTTTAATATTTCTTGAACTGTCCCAAAAATTCCATTGATCACTAGTGATTCCATAAATAGAAAATTCCTACCATTTCCAAAGGAGCCAGGAGAATCTCACTGGGGTTTGCCTATCAAACTTTTAGACACTTTTGAAGCTCCCAGGCTAAAACATAATAAATCAAATATGAAATTGTATAGTGTTGCGCTGAGCTGGAACCTAGGATTTTGTGGTCTATTCCTGGGATTGTTTTAAATTTTTTTTGTGAAGTATTTGGTTTCTACTTAATTACTTTGTCCTCCACAAAAAAGTCAAACATCTCCCTTGATCAATCAGCTATTTAGTTAGTAATGCACAAATTCTTAAAATATTACCTATTAGACCATTTTCCAGTTTAATACTGATGTATGATAGTGTGTTTTCTTCCTGGAAAACTAAACCCATGTCATGCTCAATATGAAAATAAAATCTCATAATCTTGGGGTTGGATCCCCCATCCCTGTCCTGTCCCCTGCTATTCTTTTCTGGGCAGAGTTATGAAAACATCAAGATATAAAATATACCACATTAAATAAATCCTAAGGCTTAGGATCAAATGGATATTCAACAAGAATTTATATAAACCTGAAAGCTGAGAATCCTTCATTGTATTTTTCTAATTTGGGGGTTTCTTTTGTCAAAGAATTCCTTTATCCTTCAACATTTTCAAGGTGACAATTTTTGCCTGTTTTCTCTAGTATCAACCCTATTCATTTCCTAGACAAGGAGTGATGAGGCTGCTCAGACCCCCCC
>VZTZ01012593.1:422615-441971 GCA_013400955.1 Drymodes brunneopygia
AAAAGACATCTGCATGTTTTTCCAAGTGTTTTGCTTGGTCTGAACGGGTTTATTTTTCCTGCAGTGCTGTGAGTGTGGTGCTGACTGTCTCGCAGCGAGAGCCCAGCTAAGGCAACTGCCAGCATGTCAAAGAAATCAGGTAACAGGGGGAATGGGTCCATGGAGCAGGAGAGCCCATCCATCTTCAGCTGAAAACTCCCTTCAAGACCAGTCCTTTCTGTGACTCCCAGCTACTTAACTTATCCAAATGCCCTTTCTTCTCAACAGAAAAGACCACACAGGATCTAACCTGCAGATCCTGCTGTCTCAACAGAGGCCAAACCCAGATGTTTTGGAAGATAATGTAGACAAACAAACAGAAAAAAGCCTACGACGGAAAGATAGGGAATAATCTAATCTCTCCCAAACAGCTCTTCACCTTAACCCCAAAATTCACCTCCAGTTTTAAAAGCTGGTGTACTCCAGGTCAGCCATTTTTCTCAAGAAAAATGACTGTGTAGGCATCATGCAAAAACCTCAGTAGCAACCTTGGAGGGACAGAAACACCTGAAGATGCTTGACTTCTACCAGCACCGTTCTAAAGTCATTTGCACCAGTTTTAAAAATGTGTTACATTTCTACCATTGGGTGAAACAATTTAATCAGCCAAGAACTTTCTTTTGTCTCCTCCTTTAGCAAACCTGTAATTCCTTTTGAACACCTGCTGTGTTCCCAGTCCTAAGAACTCAAGACAGTAGCCATCATATTCACTGTCAGACTCCCTTGAGCCAAGAGGATCAAAGTTACTGCACACAGCCACCAGCCCTAATATTAACTCATGCAAAATGTTAGTCACTACATCTCTTCCACACAAGTCTCTTTAGACAAACCACACAGCAATGCTTCATCATAGAGCACAAACCTATTTACATATTTTAAAGCACATTGGGAGGTCGTTTCCTGACAAAACAAAGACATTTTAAGGCATATTTACTGCCTGTGCTTCCGCATGTTAAGAAAAAATTTTGATTACAAGCGGTGATTAATTGATCACATACAGCGCGCGTGCTTTGGAATTGCTGTGAATAGAGTTGCATTGAAAACATCCTAACAAGGACATCCCCAAATATTTGAAAACAGACAGAGCTGCAAAATGAATGCTGAATGTCATTCAAAGCTGATAATAACCATCAGTCAATGCCAGTAAACAAACAAACAAAACCTTTTGGGTTAACAATTATTGAAAGCATTTTAAATTGCTGATTACTATTGTAATATCTGAGATGGAGAACAGCTGAATTTCTGCATGCTAAGAAGAGCTTGCCCAAGTAGCAAGGATCCTTTTGTATATGAGCAGTTTTCACCCCTTTGTGGCGCATTAGTACATATATCTAAGAAAGAAATCAAAACTATATGCCCATATCTAATAGGAAACATAAAAGCAAAGGACTATCAATGTTGTAAACTTTTCTTTTTCCAGTAGGCAAAGAAAGGCAAAGAAAGACACATTTCTCTATGCCATTTTTCTAAAATGTTGATATTCCAGTTCATATTAACTTAACAGAAAATTCCCAAAGGTAAATGGAAATGAACTTTCTCTGAAACAAACTAAAAACCAAACACCAAAACAAAGAAACCCACAGAGGTAACATGGGAACAATGAGGGATGCTGCTGGGCAGCTGACAACCAAAACAACCACTTTAAGCATCAATAACTCTCCCAAGAGCTGGAAGAAGATTTACACTCACATCAGAGGGGAAGTTCTCAGGCCTCCTTTGCCGTGGACACACTTTCCTACCCATCACGGAAAGCAGTGGGACATGAGGCATAGGCCACATGGTGGTCTGTTCAGTGAAGATAAGACAGCAGTAAAACCCCAGAAATGGTAGGAAAACGCTTGGATATTGGCATTCCTGAGCCTCTTAGGGCACCAAGACCCCAGATTCCTAACCCATAATGCAAGGAAAGAGGAAGGGCATAGAAATGGTCTACTAGAAGCAAAGAGAAGCAATACACAGGGAACAGTAACTCCACAGCCTCTTACTCCCTAGGGGCAGCCTTGTGCTGTCTCAGGGTGTCATTTGCAAGCTTAGTCCCTGTCAGGACTGCAGGACAAGGTACATATGGGAAACGGTCAGGGCTGCAGACAAAGGGGTCTTATATTGACAGCAACTGGGAGCAATCATCTCCTTTGGTCCCAGTGCCCAGCTATTTGGGGAGAAGGACTTCCACCTCCCCTATAACAGGTAACAAGATCCATTTCATCCACACTGTTATCCAGCATGACATTTAGATATCTCAGCCTCTGCCAGAGAACGACAGAAATTAAAGGATTAAATAAAACCTTACTTGCATCCCTCCTATCCAGCAAGATTTCTGCAGAGCCAGCAAAATAGTAACACAGGAAGGAAAAACCTCTGATTAATTCCCTGTGTTTTTCAGTCTGCTTTGCATCACTTTGTGTTGGGATCAACCATAACTCAGGGCTCCAGACAAATAATTCCAGAAGCAAAAAGGTAAATCCCAGCCTGAAGTCATAGCAGAACAAGCTCCCAGAAAGCTTGAATAAGTCAGATGCTTCCAGTTCATGTGGTCTTCCATGTAAATCACCTCTGGTAACTAAGGAACTAGTTGTGTCTATCTCTCAAATGTTAATCTGAGGCCTTATGGAAGGCAAGGGAAAGTCTTCTGGGGGCTTGTTTCTCGGTTCTTTATTTTTTATTATTTTATTTTGGTTTTATTTTTAAAGAGAAGGTGTACCCTAGACCAGTAATTTAACCTGGAAAAAAAATCTGGAACAACTACACCATCTGAAAACCACTAGAAGGTAACAAGGAAATGTGAACTGGCCAACATAGACTTCTTGCAAGGACAAATATTATCAGACTAAAAGAGGATACTCTTATAATATCATAACAGTCTGTACAGAAAGAGCAATATAAGTTCAGGAGACTGTTATGACATTCTCATTAGTAAGTCAGGAAAACATGGTCATGATAGAACTATTTTGGATTAAGTGTAAGACTATTTCTTAAAGCCATTTCCAGAAAGGTGTTGTCTACAACTCCTGGTTGCAATGCCAGAAGTGTTCTCCAGGAGCAGCCCCAGCCCTGACATTTATTTCCATTGGTGCTCAAACTAAAGGGATAGAATACATTAAATTTGCAAAGGGGACAAGGCTGAAGGATTTTATAGACAGGATTAGAACTCCAAACTGCAGAAGCACCTTAAAGGTGATACAATGAAATTCAGTGAGGACAGAATATTCTGAGTTGTAAGGAACCCACAAGGATCATCAAGCCAAGACTTCAGTGAATGGCCAGTACAGGAATCCAATTCATGACCAAAATGAAAGGCTCTGCATTTTGGTGGGAGGACCAACTGCACTAAGGACAGAATAGTAAGACCCCAGAATCCCCCTTCTCCAGGCAAATCCTTCGATTTGAACCCTGTTGTTTCACAAAAAATTACTCAGTTTAGGGCGTCTGAAGAAGGGATTCACACCCAACTCCCAGCAATAATTTGGGGACTATCCAGTAAGCAAAAACAAACCAGAAAAGCCCCTACTTCTCAATCACAATGATATGGAGCAAGAAGGGAAATGCCAATGGACTTATAGAGCAAAAAAAAAGCTCCTACTCTCTTCCCATTGTTTTCAACCATCTGGTGTCTGCTAATTCCCACTCAGCTGGCTGGTCTCATGGACTGCCATGGTCTCCCTGTGTCACCAGGGCTCTGAAACTCTCCTGCCAACAGGGTTTGCTGGGGTCGTCCTCCCTCCCTCTCCACCGAGGGCTGGAGGAGCCTTGCTATTCACCAGCAATGACAGCTTATCACTACACCCTGGGATTTAAGCATGTTTATTAAGCATGTAGGCTCTGCTCTGTGCTTCCTGGTAGATGGAGACATACCCCAGTCCCTTCGGATAGGTTTCCTTTGTAGAGCAGGCAAGAAGTAGACTTGTGGCAAATAACATTACTCGTAAGTAATTTTCCTTTACTTTATATAAGCAAATGCCTTTGATATACAACAATCCCCGACATGTTCAGGTTACATGCTTATTTTAAGGTCTTTTGTTTACTTTATGATCTTCATAGGTCATTGACATCCCATTTAGCTCTGGTGACCCTGTTTATACAATCGCAATATACATTAAAAAGCGTTCCTTTGGATAACATTAACATTCTTGATCTTAATCCATCACATGGGCTAACAATAGCTCCAGCTCAGATGTGTACGTAGCTGTTAAAAGCTTTAATGTAAAATCCAATACACATATCGAGTGGGAGAGGCCTGATCAAACAGATTGGCTTTCTTTTTTCCATTCTAAGTGGCAGAGGATCCAGAACTATGTAAACTCTCACAAAATGCACTGCAGGACCCCTCCAGCCACCACTCAGTGCAATTAGATTCACTGAAATATGTGAGCTTTTCTCCACCCCTCACCCATCTCCAGCATGTGACACTGTTACTGGAGCAGTCAGCTACCTCCAGGAGCTTTGATTCCTGCAGTCCTCCCACTTGCTGACAACATGAGTTGGTGCCAGCCTGGTATTTAATGGTCTCTCCTGGCAGAGGAGCAAAGTCTGCCTGCTATCCCCCTGAGGGCTGCAGTTTCTCTCACATGATGGGCCAAGAGTGCCTACTAGCAATTTCATCAGGAAGTTATGCTGCCCGCCATGAATTTATTGACTTACCTGGTATTTCTCTGCTACTGTCTGCCATATTTCCCACCTGTAGTGGGATATACTCAGAAGGCCATTGTAGGATCTGAGGTGAGAGCAAATTCAGGGCTTCCCCTAAGGCTGCCACATCCCAAAGATAATAATAAAAAAAAAAGGGAACCACAAATATACCCCATACCACCTGCAAAACTCTGGCCCACTCCAGTGAATGGAGTTCAGGGATCAGAAAGCATTTGTACGTGTCAAGTAACTCATCCAGGAGCCAGCAGGTTCCACAAGAAAATCAGTCAGGATGGCTTAAAGCCACCCAGAAAGCAAACGTGGTCTTCTTGAATGCTATAGCAGTGGTGGGCCTTGGGTTGTATCATGGCAGCTGTGTCCAGTGTGAAACTGAGAAAGACCATGATAAGGAGAGTTAGATCTTTTCACTTTACTGGTGATGATATACAAGACATTACTATACAGTTTGAAGACATAAAAATTCTGCTTTTTTTTCCCCAATATTCGTGTCTGACCGAATTTAAGGAGATAGAGTCCAAAGAGCACCATGCAAAGTAGCCTTCAATCCTTTTGGGTTTTTTGGTCTTTTCCGAGAATGGCTTCTTCTGTGTAGGTAAAGAACAGAGCCTGGTGACCTCACATGGTGTCCTCCAGCACCATGTGCCATGACTTCTGCAATGCTGCTTCTGTAGCAGCTCCTATCACTTGAGAAATATCCAAATTATAAGCATGATGAAAACCACAAAATGTGGTCATACCTAGAACACGATGACACTTCTTTTTGCCTTTCTTGTCTTCTCTTCCTCCACAGGTTCAAAAAATGACATTTTGGCAGGCACATGAATGCTTTTTGGGTTCAGCCCATATTTCCCAGGAGACTGAGTTCAGTTGCAGGGTAAAAGAAAAAAAAGTACTAATAAAACATCTGACACAGTTGCCATGACACACCAAAGGCAGGATGAATACGCTGAAGAGGACATGTCACATGAGGGGAAAGGAGAGTGGGAGGCTGGGAGAGCAGCTGAGAGAGCCAGGCGACACGTCCTTGGGTCAGATGGTCACCACAACAGCTCTGGCACCTTTGAGCTGTGCCAGCTGTCCTACTGCCAGACCCTCTGTCATGTCTCTGATTCCTGAGGAACTGGAAAAATATTTGGGAAATTCATCATGAGGGCCGACTGCCAGAGCTGGGTTGCAGAGTGAGACTGCCAGCCACACTAGCACCTTTGCATATCCCACCTAGCAATGAACAGCACTCCTGAAACAAGACCCTGGGGCTGCAAAGCAAAAGGGTAGATGATATCAGACAGAGGTCTCCCTACTTACAAGTGACCGGTTGTTTTCTCTCTATCGTATTTGTTGCCTTTATATGCCTGTGTTTCTTCTGAATACAAACTAAAGTTTTGTTCGAGGTGCACATATTAAAATTTTAATTAAAATCAGATCGCTAATTAAAAAAAATATATAAAATTCTAAGTGAGTGAAAAGTGAATAAAGCAAATTCTTCTAACTCTGAAATAAAAGGTAAATTTACATATTGTCAGAACTGTAGGCTTCAAATCATAAGGGAGTAGATGACTGCAAAAGGGTGAATTTATAAAATTAGGCAGGATGTGGCTTTGCTCAGTGACACAGGGCCAAAGGATAGAAACGTAGGTGTGGATGTCTGTGTACATCATGCCCAAGGATCAGCTCTGCATGGATGGCTGCACTGTGAATGCAGAGACTCACAGTTTGTCCCTGTGGTGGTGCTGGTGCCTGGGAGGTGCTTCAGCAGCACTGCCTTATCCCCAGCTACCAGTACCCCTCCAGCTTACCAAGCCATTTGGGACCAGAGTGCTTTATTCATTTGTCATTCCTTCAGATGAGCAGCTTATAGGATGCGTGTCAACTGTCCCAGAGCAAACTGACACCTACATTTTACAAAGAGCAAAATCCCCCAAGTTGAGGCACAGAATTTTTTTTTTTTTTTGCACTTGGTGGTGCATCAAGAAGCAAGAGAGCTCTACTGTAGCTCCTCACTGGAAGGCCCAGGTTGCCAAGAAGGTTGAAGCATGGCATGGACATCCCTTTTGAGCAAATATGCAAAGGCAGGCTTCAGCACACATTCCAGGAGCTGCACTGGTGTGCCTGTGGAAGATCAGAATGGGGGGCAAAGTAAGAGGACAACAAAAGAATACCCCAGTTTCACCCCAGAAATAAGGTTTGTCTGATGTCCACAGAGAGGTTCAGGTTTTGGACAAATCCAGAGCTCAAACACAACTTTTGTGGGATGGGAAATGAACCTGCCAGTTTTGCTTTGCCTAAACCACATTTTAAAATGTTGTAAACTGATTTCACACAGCTCTCTTCAACACCTTTGAGCTGCCTGAACGACCACATTATTTAAAATCTCACTCACCCTGTCCTTTGTGGTTCAAATGCCACCAGACAAAATAAACAACCCAATACTGAAAGATTTCCCCTGCTTCACATGAGAAAGAAAGAGCAGCAAATCCTTGAAGCATCTGACTTCTACTCTCTGCTAAGCTCTGGGGCAGTTTTACTCATGGCATTTCTCCTAAGGAAGGTGTGAACCATGGTGGAGGAGCTCTTTACAAATCTGGACCTGCTCCCCCTGAGTCTGCCCCCTCAGCAAGCCGAGCTCTCTGAAGCACCCGTTTCTATTGCCAGCCACAGAGCTCGGCAGCTATGTGTAAACTCAGCTGCACCTTGAGGAAGGAGGGCACTCTTGACGTGAGCAAATGCTCTCCAAGATGTTTTCAGCTGGTGGAACAAAGCTACAGGATAAGCCTGGATGTGGCACAGCAATTTTTGTCTGTCGTTTTAGATATTTATACCAGAATATGATCATTTTGTCTCACATCCTAGCTACTCCTTCTGCTCGCTACGACAGGGAACAGCATTAGGATGGCACTGCACTCTACTGCCGTAATAATGAAGATGTCACTAATTCACCATTTAGACTTCACTGCCTATAAAACAGGAGGAGGAAATGGGCTGTGAGCATGATAAGCAGCAAAGCTGGTTTGAACACAAATATACTTGAGAGTTGGAAGTAGAAAGAGGAAATTAAAGACAAGCTGAAAGTATTTTTCCAGTCATCAGGCATTGCAGTGAATTTGCAGGATGGAGCCATGACCACTGGTTGCAGGAGCAAGTCTCCCCAAAGCTGGTCAGACTGGACATGTCTCTGATATTTCAGGCTTTCTAATGTGTCTGGGATCCCAGTTAAAGAAATTAATGTAGGAAGTTTTTGTAGTGTCATAGAATATTCTGAACTGGAAGGGACACAAAAGAATCATCCAGGTCCAATTCCTGGTCCCACACAGGATGGTCCCAAAATTCCCACCATGTACCTGAGAGTGTTGTCCAAATGTTTCTTGAACTCTGTCAGGTTTGGTGCTGTGACCACTTCCCTGGGGAGCCTGTTCCAGTGCCGAACCACCCCCTGGGTGAAGAACCTCTTTCAAATATCCAACCTAAACCTCATTCATGCAACTCCCTTGGGTCCTGTCACTAGTCACCACAGAAAAGAGATCAGTGTCTTCCCCTCCTCTTCCCCTTGTGGGGATGGTGGAGAATGCTGTTAGGTCTCCCCTCAGTCCTCTCTTTTCCAGGCTGAACAAACCAAATGACCTCAGCTGCTCCTCATGTGCCTTCCTCTCCAGACTCTTCACCATCTTTGTAGCCCCTGTTTGGATGCTTTCCAGTAGCTTTATCTTTTTTATATTGTGGTGCCCAAAACTGCACACACTTTAACAACAGTATTTAAATCTTAGCCTGTCCTTAAAGCCCTGGTTTGAGCAAAGACCTCTTCCCTAAAACTTCCTAGACTTTTTCAGCAAAAGTGAGTACTCCTATTTGGGGAGGGAGGGAAAATTCAGTCCTCAAGACTGACTCTGGTCAAGCCTCGAGCTCAGCTCTAGGACAGATGAAAGAATTGGTTTTGGGTCTCTGTAAATGATATTAAACTGCCTGTATGGAGACAAACAACTGCATTAGGAAAGACTGAGCTACATCTCTATATATTCAAATCCTCCAAGTTAGGATATTCACCTGGGAAGTAGGAGATATGGATTAAGGCTGTTGCTCTCAATTAAACAGATATCTGTGAAGAGCTATGACAGTGGGACTGCTGTAGCCAAACCCTAGACCCTGACATCCATCTTCCTTGGATCCCACAGCCAGAAAGGGCTTTTGAGAGCCGGCCAGGGTGCATGGAGTGAGAGGGCCTACTCTCTACCTCACCTTGGAGGTATGCTCTAAGAATAAAACACCTTTACAAACACCTCCAGCATTTCCTGAAGCTCCATAAAACTTGCCAAATTTCCTCAAGGTTTTCTGGGGATCCCAAATTCACCAAGGCTGTTCAAGCCTAGGAGTGTGAAATCTTGTTTTCCAGTTCTTTGCTCAAATTTAATGAACCATCCCCTGTGTAACCTCCCTTGGAGAACATTTTGAAGCCCCATGTACTTCCCTCCCCCTCCATGGCCAACACAGCCAGCATCTGGCAGGAACCCCAGAGTTTATCTTTCCAAACTGGGATGTGAGTATTTGGTTACACGAATCACTCACAAGTTAACACTGTACCCTGACAATGGAGGAAAAGCCACCAAGAGAAGAGACAGGTACAATAAGGGCATCTATCCTGCTGCTTCTTCAGCAAGAAATTGCCAGAGAGCCAAATCTGAGCCACTGCTCAGGCTAAGGAGCCTCTGGGAACCTCCATGAATCTGCCCCTAAAATAATGCTCCATTTTCCGCCTAACTATTACTGACTAATTAAATGAACTTCTGCACATAGCAGGTCTTTGCTGCTGTTGTTATTTTCTGCATTGCTGTTTTTTTGGATAAGATATACTTAGGGAAAACACTAGAGATCTCAATTAAGCAGCTGGGTGACTTATAAATATATATTTATGTTTGAAGCCTAAGTGGCCATTGGCTTCCCTACTGTTTTACTTAGCTAACAAAACAACTCTATCAAAGTAAGTATTATTCCAAAACCCAACTTCCTGCACAGAATGCTCCCATGTGCTCCATCAGTCTGCTTCTCTGATGAACTACATCGTTTCTTATAAACTGTCCATGGCCCATAAATTTCCAAGCATAAAGGCTATTACTGTGCTGTGCAAATCTGCTGAGAATTTTATCCTTATAACTTCATTTCATTTGGGTGCAAATGAGTTTGGTAAGAAAGTTGATCTGCAAACTTTTCCCCCATCTTCTGCTTTTAAGCTTATTTTTATAAGTAATACTTACTTGGTTTAGACTTGAGGTGGCCTTTGTTTCGACTTATTTCAGTTGGATTGCCTCTGCCTCAAACTAGCTTTCTTTAATAAAGGAAAAAACTTCTCAAACATTCCTTTCCCCAAAAGCTTAAAAACAAAATTCACAATAAATGATGGATAATAGAGCAAGCTGGGGTTTGGAGCACCTACTAGATTAATATTGCAAATCTACTCTGTTTTGTAATCCAAAAAGAAGACTCCTGCATGTATTCCAGTATTGGGAGCAATAACTACTACATAAAAATCCCTCTTCCTCGTTCTGGACCAAGCCACAGCATGGTGGAAAATTGAGGATTTTTTTTTTTTGTATGTGCATGTGGATGAAAGCCTCTTACAAATGTTTTGCTCATTTTTAGCTCTCACAATTGCCTGTTTATGTTAGGACTCCTGTTGTCACATGTAGCAGATAGATCTTCAAACAAATTGTAGTCTCTCTGTCCACCAAGCAGAAAAATGACTAGATTTTGCCATCGGGTGCAGCACGAGGCTTGTGCTTTCCCTGGCTTAATTCCAATTTCCATAACAATACAAATTAGACTTGCTCAAGGCCATCGAAGAAGTGGGGGCATGGGGGAGAAGATGAAATAAGCCATAACTCTCATGGCTTTCTTCCTCCAAGCCCCAAAAGCAGTCAATCACAAGCAATATGGAAAAAAAAAATAATGTGCAGAGGGACGTTTTGATATCTTGATTCTGGAGACTTCTTGACTACCTTGTACTAATTTCATTATGCTCAATTTAAGGGCCTTTTTATTGATAGATACCCCAGGAAATATGACTTGGAAAGAGTGTGCTACCTTGGGATATCACCAACCATTTGACATTGGGGAACTAAAACAAAAACAGATGTTTTAGGAAATAAGCAGCTTGAATATATCACTCATAAACCAATTAAAAGTTTCTGTAGCAAGTTGACATTTCCCATGAAGCAAGCAATGGGAGTAAACTCAAATCAGTTGGCTGCAAGCTACGGAGCAATTCCCAGCCACAGATTTTTTTTTTTTTTTTACTGCTTTGAAAATGATGTTTGGATTTAAAAAAAGAAAGGTGTGATAAAGAAGCAATCTCACCTTGTCACTCTCAAACCCAGAATCTGTCTTTTCACCTTCACACTTCCCATTCATTGCTCATTAGGCAAACAGTGAGATATTCCTGCTATTGTTCGTGTCTTTGGCAGAGAATCTCCATGACTTCAGGTCCAAATGCACTCCAAAATAAGGCATGAAAATTGTTTCTGTTTGTTTCAGGTATTTAGTTAAAAATAGTTTGAGTATTCTTGAGAGTACAGGGGGAAAATGGACAGTTTGAGGAGTTGTTTTCTTATTTTAAGCTTTTAAAAATTTTGTCCTTTATTCTTTTTTTTTTTCCCCAGGATACTTTGTTTTAAAATTTTATTTTGCAAAGGCAAGCAAAAACATCTAAGCACTTGCTTAACTTTAAGCATTAAAAAGTCAATGGGATTTAAGCATGTGTTTAAAGGCAAACATATGCTTTAGAGCTCTACTGAATAGGAATGGTTTATTGAATCAAGCCTATAGACAGGTTAATAAAATGGGTTAATATATGCAATCTGGAAACAAAAATTAAACAACATGTTTCTGGAATATTAGTGTTAAAAGCATTGTCTCGTTCTAGCTCAATTCCCTAAATTACTATTGGATTTGTAATGTCCTTGACACTGTCTCTCCCTCATTTCTTGAAGAAATGCAGATTATTGTACTAGATTATAATCAGCTGGCTAAAGTACAGCTCGAAGCTTATGATTCTATCCAGAGCAATTTTGGAACAAAACAATCTTACTTCAAAAGGAGTTTATTCACCAAAATTCATTTTCAAAGAAAATCTGCCAAATCTTTTCCACTGACACAGACCTGTAATTCCCTCTGTATAAATATTCTTGTGCTGTGAATAAGAAGTGGAAAACATTGTGTTATTTTTCAATATTTACTCTAGAACTAGTTCCATAAAGGTGCTTATTGTACAACAAAAGATAGGAGTTTACACTCCCATCAAAGGTTGCTTCTAAATAGATCATAAAATCCACTGTGAATATTTAAGCCAAGAGTAATAACACTGTGTCATACACAGTATAATGCAGTAACACTCTGCATTTTGACATCTGCCCAGACAGATGTTTAGAGCAAAGTTCCTCCAATTCTTTCTTCTTTTTTTTCTTTTTTTTTTTTTTTAAGTTGGATGGAAAAGAATCTGGGAATCATCTTTTATACTGAAGCTACTTAGTACAATTTAACTGTCAACAGATTAATTAATTTAAATGTAGACTTACTGTGGAAGCCAAAATCTCACATAAGCCCTGAACAAAAAAACAAAGAAAAAAAGAATAGCCTCCCAGCAGCATCCTGACCTTAGGAAATATATATATTTCCTCATGAGTAGGATGTAGGATTCCCATTTACACAATCTATAGGATACAAACAGAGTAAATGTCTAAAATCCCACAATTTACCGTTCTACAGTTATCATCTTTAGCACAGGCAAGAGCAGCACTGAGAGTCAACAGATATTTCCCCACTATATTCCTTCGGAAGGACTACATTAATTAGTAGTTACTAATTATTTTCCCCATAGCAACACTGCTGGTAAATATCAAGGCATATATTTATTTAAAGTAGTTGCGGAGAGATCTCTTTTTATAACTCCACATCTTGTGATTTCTGGGGTTTAGGTCCATGTTGAAACATGCACATGACCACATGCTGGCTGCCAAATTCATTGTAACGTAGAGCATGTTTCAGGGATAGTCCTTTAAACATAGTTAGAAGGAATTTTTTGAGGGCTTGCTGGTTGGCTTATTTATGATGAAGATTTGTCAGGCAGCACAGTTAAGTTAATCAATAACCAATAAAAGATTTAAGTTCAGAGATATAAACAGGTTGATTTATTGCTCACAAAGGTTTTTGGCTTCTCAACGGGAACTCATGAAAACATGTTGCTATGGTTACTTTGGAAACCAACACCTTTTTATACCCTACTAATATATAGGAATTTGAGAGAGGTACCTATGACTCCCAGGGACCTAGACACAATTTTATTTATTATTATTATTTTATTTTACTTTTTACTTTTAAACTTAATTTTTTTATTTTTGCTATGAAAATATGTAAATAACCCAAAACTTTCCTTGTTTTGAAATCTCTCTGCTGACTCCAAGTTTTCCCAACACTAGGAGTGTCATATCTCGTTTTGTGTCCCAGCCTTGTTTATCATTTTTGCAATCTCCACCAAAAATCAATCAGACCACATCATTTTAAAAATAAAGGTGCCAGCCAAAGGATACTCACGTGCTGTTGTGTTGATGTCTTCTCCAGCATGTAAATCCAAAAGAAGAAAACCACAATGCTAAATATGCTTAAAATTGAATGCAAACTGTCCTGCTGGATTTTTTGGGAGGGGTCTTTTTACTGTTTGCTTTTTTGGGTTTTTTTTTTTATCCTACTGAACATATTACCTAACCTCACTGGTGAATATTGTGCAAGTTTTTTCATCTTAACAGTTGTCATGATGGTCTCCATGCTGAGCATGCAGTTTAACTTTGGCTTGGGCTGGCTGGAATATGCATTGCATATGATTTTCCAAAAGGCCGATGTGATTGGTCTCCCAGGGTCCAACAGAGGCACAGTAAAGATTTCAAAAGACACTGTGGGCTCCATAGCCTTGCTGCTGTATTTTGGGGGAGGAAGGGGGGGGTAATTTTTAGGCACTCGAATTTACTCTTGGATTTTAAGACCCTACTGACATTTAGGGTCAGGATGGAAACTGGACCATGAGTACTCCAGTCCATTCTCTGTGTACCACTCAGGCCATCAATATTTCATTATCATCAAAAATCACTCTACTTTCCTCTGAGAAACAACTCCTGAGCCAATTAGACATTTGGTCCAAACTACTAATCAAACTTGCAATCAGGTTTGTACCAGAAATAAAGGCTGTGCCTTCCAGCCTCTGCCAAAGCTCCAGTGGAGGCGGAGGCGGGGCTGGATTTCTCACTGCTCTGGATTCAGCCTACAAAACCATTAGCAGTGTCACCCAGCATATAGATTATCAAATAATTGATGGCCACATGTGACTTGTGAGGCTAAAGGTACTCTCTATCAAGGTGTTCTGATGACATCATCATAAACCCAGAGGGCAAAGCTCAACTAGTTTATGATGTCACCAGAAGGCTTCTCTGGGTTGCTGCCATAGTTCATGGTCATTATTTTTCTGTAGCAGGAGGAGCATAAGCACCTACCACCTGACAGGATTCTGAACCCCACTGACCTTCTTTTCATGTATATATTTAAGTAAATATGTATTTTCATATATATATTTAAATAACCATAAATNGTATATAATC
Organism: Drymodes brunneopygia; assembly: GCA_013400955.1. Lineage (NCBI taxonomy): Eukaryota > Metazoa > Chordata > Aves > Passeriformes > Petroicidae > Drymodes > Drymodes brunneopygia. Next base: position 436,931 of record VZTZ01012593.1, read on the forward strand.
TGTTCTCAGCCAGTGTTTGCTGGCAAGACATGAGCCAGAGTTGTCGGGCCAGTACCCCAAGCTGGAAGAAGCCCAGCAGGGGGGCAGTGGATCTGGCCACCCCTCTGTGGAGCTGGAGCCCATACAGCATGGATGCTAGTCTTTTTTTAAAATTTTTTTACTATCAATATTATTTTGCAGAGAAGTCACAGCTACAAAGCATTTCCTAACCACTACAATCACTGAAGCTGGCAGCAGCCACAAGTCATTGATCTCTGAGGGATGCTGCATTTCCTCTACAAAGCAGCCACACAAATGTTGGTGCCACCTGACACAGGGCAAAATAACCCTGGGGTAGAAAATACAGACAGGGAATAAAACAGGCAGTAAGAAAGCTGAAAAGTTAAACCTCTGGCCTTGTCCTCTCTGTGGATCTAAAGATGGGGATCCCCCACCTTGGGCCATGCATCCAGCCCCTTCCTAGGGAATGAGGCTCACATTTCCTTTAGAGACAGGCAGGCAGGAAAGCTACATCATCTGGTGGCTTTGCCACAGCCAAAGCAGCACACCACAGCTGGAGAGCTGATCTGTGCCTTTGGCCTCACCGAGAGGCCCTACCACATGCTATGAAATGCTTTAATGTCCCCTTAACATGCTGTATAAATAATTTCCGTATCCATCCAGTGGTGCTCACATGTGGTCCTTTGAAAGAGTTAAGTAAAAATTACAGTACCAATATATCTTTTAGATGAAACAATGACATTTATAGGTCATCTTATTCCATTCATGAATTAATTTTTTTTTACCAGCCTTCCATATGATGGCTCTTAAATTCTAAATTTGTCCTACAGAACTTTTGTGTTTTAACAAATAGATATGTTTTAAAACTGGACTTGAAGGAAGTTTCTTAACATTTGAGCTACCACAGGAAGGGCAGGTAAATAAACTTGCATTCCCAGAGAAGCCTACAAAGCACATTTTTGGGGCAAAGAAAGAATGAAAGAGCACAGCCCCTTGATGTCCAGCCATTACCACAAAACACAGGCACCTTAAGAGAAGCTGCCACATTTCTGCAGCTGGAGCTACGATGTGTGTTTACCTCCTTACCTTTGGGGAGGCTGTGCATGGTGCTGCAATGGGCTGAGCAGGAAGGCAGGGGATGGGGAGTGGGAAGCAGAGTCACGTGTGGCACTTCCCTCTCTCCGCTCCCTGGGAGGCAGCAAGGCTGGAGGAAAGGCAGCTGTGCCTCAGCATTGATGGGATGCAGAGACAGTGCTTACTTTCTGACAAGGGAGATCATGTCACAAAGACAAAGGGACTTACCTTTTTCCCTGTTCTTCCCTCCACCAGATCAATAACATACATCTCCAGCCTCATCCACCATCCCCTGGCCCCACCCCGCCTCATGAGCCTGACAGCCCCAAGGTTTTGTGTTTTACAGAACTCCTCAAGAGCCAGCACAAAGGGAAAGAGGCCTTTCAACTGGCCTATTTAATGATTGAGGGGTCTGTTCTATTAGTGATATGAGAGCCCTGATGTGATACTCTCCAATTAGCAGCAAGGCATACCTAAATCCCACCATGAAGGAATGCAAACAAATTGATGTGTTGGTCTTTCCCTTCACAAAAGCAGTTCACAAGTCTTACTGCAGAGAGTGTAGGTACTAAAGAGATATCTGATTGACTCAGCTCTATCACCTCAAAAAAACCTTTACAAGTTCTTTACATGCCTAAAGCACAGTTTCATAAGTCAAAGATCATTACTCTTATAAAACTGATGGGAAAGCTACAACTCAATCACATGCCAAAACACCATCAGGCCAAACAACACCCTAAAAAAAGAGACTTCAAGGCAGCACTTCCTTTCCAAACTGGGTAGTTCCATGTTTCTACATCCTGTATCAAATCCATTTGTTTATCAGCATGAAGTGTGTAGCCTGGATTACAGGCTGGAGCACACCCTGTGTGTAAACCAACACAGGGTTATTTCTTTGCCCTCATGTGAAATTCACCCTTGGGTATCCTGTTAGTAATAATCCTCATGAAATTCCTTAAATGCTTGTGTAGAGAAACCGAGAGAAATTCAGGTAGGGCTTCCTGAAGCAGCACAGGAAATGAGACAAATAGAGCTGGCTCACTCAAAAGAAGGATAACAGAGAATTGTTGCTAAGTAGTCTAAATCCATCAAAACCCAATCATGGCATAAAGTTCAGAGGTTTATGTTGAACCAGCAGCAGCACTGATGTTTCTTGTGAGGACCTTAGTGGGACTTTATACCTTCCATCAATGAAAAACATTTGCAGGGTGTTCACTGTCAGCCAAGTAAGTGCTCCAAGCAAGTGTAAGTAGTAGAACAGCCCAGTTAGAAAGCCATTCCAAATATTTTCCATATATTTAAAGATTTTTCTTACCAATTTTTGCGTCATCAGTTCAACCCAACACATATATTGATTAGTTTAGTCTCTGTGTGTGCATGCATGCAGGTATGTAGGGAAAAACATCATGAACTCTCCCTCATCTGTAGACATACTCATGCTTCAAACAACAGAATGAAATTTGGGGTGATTTGGAGCCTATTCACCTTGCCAAATCAAAATTACAAAGGGCCACATCCTCAGTTAATACAAACTGTCTCTGATGTCAATAAAACTACTCCAATTTAAACCACTGGAAATATTCAACCCAGCATCTGGAAGAGTGTGGCATGTGACAAGATCGCTGGGAAAGAGTGTTGAGCACTGATGTGACCCATGAATACCTCAATTTCCTTGGAAAATTGGTTGGAAAGTGGGTATCCAAGTAGCCACCCTGAGCAGGAAGAAATCTGTCTTCTCTCTAATCTGAATGACCACCCATGCCGTGGATGTCTTGTATCATTGGGAGAGAAGAAAAGCAGCGTTGTCACAAAAGTAGGGCAGAGAAAAAGTACTATTTGAACCATAATTTCAAAAGCAGAAATTTGACAAAACTATGTTCTGAAGGGGCTACTCACAGGAGAGGCACTGTCATATTAGGTTAGAAAGTAACAAGTATTGGCAAAATAAGGTCTAGTCTGAGCTTCTTCTCAGTTTCAGAATTATTGCTTATATTTCTACTTTCTTAACAAATTATTCCATTGACACTACAAAGCAGAGGGCTGAGAGTGAAGGATAATACACGAGAGAGCCCCTAGGCTGTTACTTTGGATTATAAGTATCTAATTTCAGTAATTTAAAGTAAATTCAGTTTTGTCAAAGACTCCAGTCCAACCTATAAAACTCAGGTCTGGTGAGCATGACAGCATGCCTTGGAGGAACAGGGCTACAAGAGGGAAAACAAACAGCTCTATTCAAGGCCTTAAAAGGCCTTATTTCATCTAACCATGGAGATAGCACCAACCCTCTTTGATTATGTGTCCTGTAAGAGAGTGAGCAGTTTCAGTTACGAGTTGTTTCTTACACTTCCCATCATTTTGCGTGGGTTTTTACACCCCCAGTAGAGAAACCTCGGTAACTGAGCCCAACAGAGCAGGGTAGGATGAGAAAGAGAGGAAAGACAAGTCCTAGGAAAGCAATTTTTGGAAAGGATGTCTTGTGCTTTATCAGAACTATGTGCCATTTGTACTTGCATGTAACTATCATGCATCCACTGTGACTATGAGGCAATAGAGCAAAATAAGTCCAGCTCTCCTCTGCACTGGGGGTTATTGGAGGTTACCCCTTTATTTCAGGGAACAGCTTCAAATTTCCTGCTGAATTTGTCTCTGAACAGCAATAAGCAGCCATCCATAGACCCTGGATGGCAATCAACATACAAATTTCTCAATTTTTGGCTGCAGAAAGTGCAGTCTTGTTTGAATCCCCTTTTATTTAAGAACTGTATGCCTTGGAGAGCTTTAATAAATCAGATATTTCTGTACCTTGAATTGCACAGTTCATCCTCCCATACACTTGTGAGGTCAACCTGTTTTAGAAAGGAAATCTTTCACCAAGTTCCTCTTTGCTCTGGACTAGAAAGAATTCCTCAAGCCACAGTTTGAAGCATGGTGTTACAACCTGGGTGTGCACATGGAAAAACTTAAGGATATGCATTCATCACATCTCAGACTGGGGCTTGAGCTGAGTCAAGGGCTTCTCCACCTAGAGAATATGAAGAGCAAGGTCACCCAGCTCACCTGCTCTGTATTTCAGCATGCACAGTTTTTGGGGGAGAAAACCAATACTTAATGTCACTGAATAACGTTTGCTTTATGCCAGCATGAAACTCAGTTCATAAAGATAGTTTAAAGAAGTAAAAAGCAAGGGATTGTATTTTTGTTTTTGTTGTTGTTGTTGTTGTTGTTATTATTATCAATTACACGGTTTTTGCCACTGTTGTTGAAGGACTTTTCTAATTATAGCAACTAAATAGTATTGAATGCTCAATGCTGCCAAAGAATGACAAACTGCTCAAGGAACAGCACCTGTTTGCTAAAAGCTTGAACTTTCCTTGTTTAAATGATAGCACTGTTTAGCAACACAGACTTGAACATCTTTGTAGACCTCCAAAATGGAACAGATCTTTAGATGCATAATGAGAATTTCCATTGTTGTATAGACTAAAATACATAAATATATCTATATATACATACACATATGCATAAAATTTGCGCTGTGCATCAGCCAAGTGTTTGAAAGTTTGTAAAGCAGAAGCCATGGTGATTTAAATCAAGAAATGTATCAAAAATCATTGATTACCAGCCTCACTGTTTGGCTTCCTAGGGGCTAGCACGGCTGAGAGGCAGGAGGGATTGGCTGCAGTGGTGTAAGGATGTAAAGAGCCCATCTAAAGCAGACTGAGGTCATGCCACCACCAAGGAGGTGGTTTTATGGCACATCCCTCCCTCTCGCCTGCCTGGCCAGAGCTTTGTTAGAGCAGCTGGGGCTGTGCCTGGTCCTCCTGGGTCAGAGGTGAGCAGATGCATCACTTGGCTGATGATGAGGCCCAAGGACCTTGCTCTGCTCTAATAACATAAGGTCTACAGGACCTCATGTCTCCTCATTTGGATGCAAAGAAAGACCTGCTAAAAGATAAAATAAAATAAA
>VZTZ01012595.1:0-89058 GCA_013400955.1 Drymodes brunneopygia
GTTTTTTTTTTAATCTGACCAATTGCATGAGTAGGCACATGTGGGCAAATACTAAATGGTTGTCAGTGCCTGTTGTTGCCTGCCAAAGGTAAATTTAGGCACAGATGTGCACACAGATTCTTGTTTAGGTCCATTTGTTTTGTAGAGCACCTTCAGCAGGCAATTCTACTGTAAGAGGAGGTGGCCAGCTCTATATTTATTCAAAGCCCCCCAATATTTGGTGTGTTTTCCAAGGTCTGCTGCTGTGAAACTGTGTGGCACATCCACAGCCTAAGCTATTTAGCCCATTTCAAAAGATCCCAGATCTTCTGGGTTTTAAGTTCTTGTGATTTAAAAAAAATACTATTTTAAATCAGCCAAGGATTTTCAGAACTTGTCATTGGCAGCGCTGCTCGTGTTTCTTTCACTAAGCTACTAGCTGGGCTTCATTTTAGGCTCCAAGAGTTTTGCCTTAAAGGGACTGCCCTTCACATCTGTGCTGCTGCATTCTTGCATGGGCCTGTCAATACCCCATCATTTTACCACAAGTCGTTCTGATGAATGTCACCAGAGGCAAGAGCAGCAGCATGGCCAAGGCTCCCAGAAATTGCTAGGGTAGGCAAAGACAAAAGCCTACCAGCAGCATAGAGCCTTGTGGAATGAATACAGGGTTGTAAGGCAAACAGTCCTTTCTTTATGACTCACTGACGGTCTCTGACCTTGAGGAAGTCACTTGACCTCTTTTTGCCTCTCTCAGCCCTGTTGAAAAATAAAGAACAAGGGCCATGATCTCATCCTGATGGTGCATTCAGCTGAGTTTTCTACAAGTCAGTGGTTTATCCTCTTCTAAAAAACAGATGGATGTACAAAGAACGCTTGTGGAAAAGCAAACCAGCCAAATACACCTCAGGTCTTGATCTCCCTTCCACTTGTACAGCATATTTGATCTAGAAGAAGCTCAGATGCTTTATGTACTGCATGCAGATGGGTGTCATTTACCAACTACAAATGCAAACATTAAATGCAATGATTATTTTATTCCACCATTACTGCCTAAAAGTTTACAGGATTAAAAGCACTATGTCTGCTCTGCAGAGAGAAACAAGTCCTAGTCATTCCAAAGCAGCAAAATGCTAAGGGTAAGCACAGTTTTAAGCTTTTCTGGTGAGGGAATGTTGCAGTGTGATAAGCAAACCTTTGTTGGTTTTCCTAAGCATGCAGAAATTCTAGAGCTAATTCTGGCAGGAGAAACAGAACCAGAGAGAGATCTGGGGATGACGAGTGGCACTGGGGGACCTGGTTGCTAATCCTCCCTCTCTGTGCTAACCAGCTGTATTATCTTCACCAGATCTTTCTTAAACTTCAGTTTATCCATCTGCATTTTTGACCTCTTGGGAATACTGTAAGGCTGGTAATTACATGAATGTAAAAGAAATGTAGCATGTTTATATTCCCATTCAGGCACCTGTAGTTTACTACAGGAGCCTTGGCAGAATGGCACAAATACCTGAACAGAGTATTAAAAATTTAGCTGTCCTAGATACATCTCAGTCTGGAAAATTATGTTTCGCTTCCTACACTGGCAGAAACGTGCACTGGTACCATTCCAAAGACTGTGTGAAGGTCATAGTGACAGTCCCACTGAACATGACACTTCCAGCAGCATAGGAACCTTCTAGCATCCTCAGGATGGGGTGTAGGTACTACTTCCAATTATCACCAATTACATGGACTTCTGTGAGTAGTTCCAGTGAGAAATCCAAATAAAAATACTTACAACACGTAATACAAGTAAAAATGTAGCTAAACACGAGAAAAGCCGGTAAAACTTTCCACTGACCACCCACTAGGACACGTCACAAGGAGTCTCTGCTAAAAGCCCATCTCAGTATATAGCCATTAGCAAGTACAGACTCTACCAGGACACATGGTGCTGTGGGTGTTAAAGCAGTCTTGGATTATTGCTTGATGTGATGGTTTTTTTAATGTGCTGCATCAACAAAAACACCCTCTATAAGGATACCATGCAGTGGGAAAGAGGGGCAGCAGCAAACAGTGCAGCAGGATGTGGTCTGCATTTTCATTCATTGGCAGGGCATGTTTCCTGACACTTGTGTTTTAGATACATCTGACCAGCCCAGAGTGCTTGGACGCTCCTTGTTTTACAGGACTGATGTAATTACTGCTCCAGGGAGATGCAACTGCAGCAGAGAATAAATACCAATGACTGTGTGTGGTTTTTTAGTGACAGGCCCACTCTGACATGTATTTAAAGAAAGATGTGGAATTGAAAGCCATTGTCATGAATTGCTCTTTAGAAATACACAGTATTTTCCTATTCCTTTTTATTTAGGATAACAAAAAGCTCCGCTGTTCACAGAGTTTCTTGTGCATTGAAAAGGTGGGATGGAAATATATCCAGATGCCAGGGGAGCAGGAGGGAGGGAAAAGAAAGGATGGCAAGCTGCCACCAACCTTGGTTTAAGTGATATGTGTCTGAGAGCATCTCTTGCCAAGGCGGGAGATGTGTTTTCCTCTATATATGCCACTATTCATCCCAGGCCTTTTCAAAACTTGAGGCTCTGTTGGTTTCAGGTTTTTTTGCAGCCACTTCTACCACATGTTTAATTTCCTTTGCATGAGGAGAAGCCTATCCCAGCTGACCTTGTCAGCATTTGCCTGAAACAGACAACTGAGAAGGTACAGATCCCCTGGCCAGACTGTCCAGAGGAACTGCAGTCTTGGTGACCTGAGTTTGACCTTGGTGACCTTGGATCCCTCAAAGTTTACGTACAGCTTACTATGGGAGATGAAGCAGGAGATACCAAAAATCCCAAAGCTTCTCCAAGAACAGAGTGGTTAATTTGTTTACCTAAAGAGTACTGCTTATTTTCCACCTTGAGAACACTGCTGTTTTCTCAGAATTCTGTAGTAGCACATCCTTCCAGCTTTACTCCATCCTCTTCTGAAAGGCTGTCCTAGAGTTTCCTCTGGCAAAAATTATGCAATGAATCACAGCCTCTTACACCTCCACAGGTTTCCATCAGTGCTGTGCTGAAGATGGTTCAGTTGGTTCAGTAAAACCTGCTGTTAAAGCTGGATCCCAGTCATTTGGTAAATACACCCATGAGCTCCATAGTTACCACCTTTTCTGGGAGTTGGGCCACTTCTGAATGGTTCAGCAGGTGGAGCATCCTTCTCTTCTTGCTGTTCACTTGGGCTCAGGCCCAGAAATTTCCAACCCAGCTCCAGATCTCTGTCTCCAGCCTTTCTCTTAGAACTGCTTATCAGTTCAGCAGCACATCCCAAGTTCCTTGTCACTGTCCTCTAGCATTGCAACAGATGCTCCAAGAATGAAGGATCATCAGGAGTTCTCACATAAGAATTTTAGGATGGCAAAGGAGCTGCTGTGAGGAAAGGAACAGAAAAGTAAACTGTGTAAATAAAAGGGGAGGTATAAATGTTGCCAGCTTCTTAACATTGTCTTGTGTCTCAGAAAGTAACATACAAAGGACTATGAAATGCAGGAAACAAAATGAAAAAGGGGAGAAAATACTTAATGAACTTTCGAGAAAAATTACGGGCTGTTTATTTTCTTTGTTCTCTCGCTTCATGGATGAGAAACTGATAGGGAAGGAGGACAATTGTTTATTAATTCTGGTTTCAGCTTACTCAGATGACCATACCTGTGACTAATATTGAGGGTTAAAAATGCTTTGAAAAGGAGTCAAAATTAACTATCATTAACTAGAAAGGTTTTACTAATGGCTGCTCAGGAATCTCTCTCCTTTTCTTCATGTTTGCACTGCATCTTGGATGGGAAACAGTAGGCTCAGGACACTGATGGATGAATGCAGGTAAATCTTGTGGTAGCATGGAATGCTACTATTCTGTTCTCTTTAACAAAGATTGTAGAGTCAGTGCAGTGTGTGGAAGCTTTGCTGGAATTGCTGACCATAACTTCAGCTGGGGCACACTTGCTTGAGTGAAGCTGAGAGGTGGTAGTAGTGATTTTATACACTAGCCTAGATAGGTGCAAATGGCAACCATTGAATGTGGGGCTGGAGCAGAAAAATTCATCTCAGTATAGCCATTTGGAGTTTAGGACACTGATAGAAACAGCACTAAGATAGTTTGTGGAAATGGTTTAGGCACAGTCATGTTTTTTCTCTGATAACCTATGGCAAAAGTGACAGCAGGGAGCAATGGTCTTTAACTGTCATAGCTTGACATGCCAGAACTCATCTATTACTGTGCGTAGCCATTAGCCAATGTCATGATCTTTACTTCAAAATTTGCTCCATTTTCCCCAGTTTCCAAAATTCTTGACACACCATTGCCCTGAGGCTCATAGACTGGATAGCACCATCTGCTTCTCCTTGTCTTTGTCCTGCATACCCAGTTCTCCCATCATATGTCTCAGCACAGAATTTGGGGCTGCTTGCACAGTCCCTGCCTCTACTCTTTGAATTCCTTTACTTGCTGTACCAGTTGCAACACAGCTGTCAGACTTTTTGACCACCCACACAAAGCTCTGTTCCTTCCCAAGCACCCCCCATCTCTGTTCTGCCAGTGAGGTCCTCTCACCCCCTCAGTGGGTGATGTGACATTTACAGGAAGCCAGTCAGTTGGTGCTGGTTACCTGTTGTTGTGTGACCTCTCTACAACAGACTGTATGTGTGCAAGCATGAGACTCTTCCCTATCTTTAAATGCTGTGCCACTCACCTTGATAAAATGATCAACTCTTCCAATCAGGGCCATGAATTCTAACACATGCTTGTCCTGTGTGGCCATGACCACAACTCTGCCCATCACAGTGGCTCATACTTAACTTCAAAGCCTTAGGCATTCACCATCACTGAATAGTTCTGCTATAGCCTTCCAACAGAAATCTGGGGGGGAAAAAGCAATCTCGTGTTGTTTGCACCTTTAGTAGTTGTGGATCTTTGTCAGAAAAACCATAATTGCCTGACAAGTCCTGTGTCTCAGGGGCCTGACTATGGTGACATTTCAGTCCTTTTCACTCATATGTACCATCAACAAGGCAGAAACTGCAACCCTGTACATGTCCCTGAGTGCAGAGAACAGCCATCCTTACATTGCTGCATAAGGTTTTCAGGACCCAGGACACCGATTGTTGCTTGCAAGGCTACAGCATTTTTCCTTCTCCAGCACATCCATGTTTGACAGGTCAAATCTTTGCCCTGCTAAAGCAACTACTTTTATAGCCACTGCTCAGTATTCCCTTTCTTTCTTTAGTGGGAGCACTGCCCACTGCATTTACTTGCTGCCAGTTTAGGGGGCTGTCATGTAGATTGTTCTGCATCGATGGCAATAGCAACTCCTTTCATATCAGAGTGACAGACAGCAAAACTCTGATAATCTAGCTGTCGATCCAGTTGCCTGGGAGCTTCTGGAAAGAAACAGCTGGGTCAGCCAGCAAAGAGCCACCAAACTAGTGTTCCTCAAATTGTGATTCCAAAGCTCCTTTGATGCCCTGACTACAACTGTCACTTTCCACGCCCCTGGCATTGTTCTGGCCTGGCCACATCAGAGACATCTGACACAAAGCTCATTTCCTACCTGATGAAACTCAGATGAGTTATCTTGACTGTAAGTCACCTTATTCTTGCTATAAGTCGCCTTATTCTGTAAAGCAAGAGGGTTCAGGGCCCTCTTGGTAGAACCCAATCAGGCAATGGTGAAAATTTGCTGCCCATCTGATGTGTCTGTAAGGTTTAGCCTAACACATAAAGACTGATTTCAGATTATCTCAGTTGGATGCTGCTTATCTTTGGCCTTTTCCAACTGGAAAGACTCCACTCCAGACAGCAAAGCTGTTTACTGCTACCTGAAACAGAAGGAGAGGAGAACACAAAACAAGCAGTGGGGTATCCTTGCCCCGCACATTCCCCAGTGTACGAGAGGGGAAATTTACTCCTGGAAGTAAATTAAAAGCAGAGGACGTGTCTGGGACTTGAAAATTTACGTCAGACCTTTAGTGCTTCCTTTGTCTATTCCTGGACCGATGTGACTAACAAACATCTACCCCTGATGTGCTGTGTTATCCCTGCAGTCACCATGAAATCCAGAAATGTACTGTGATATGAAAAGCATCTTTGTGATCTGAAGGACAATCTAAGAATCTTTCCACCAGCTGCAGGGAAGAAGCTGTGAGAATTCACATTCCTGTGCTCCACTCCTGCTTCCAAAGAGGAAGAGGACAGAAAGATCTTATTTCATCCACAATTTCATGGAATAAATCCAAACAAACAGGAGCTGCCCAGGGAGATCATCACCCCACCCAGTTGATCATGAGGAAGCAGAACTGCAAGATCAGCTGAAAGAATGAGAGAAGGAGTCTCTCAGGGTGCTCTGGAAAACCATCCTAAGTCAGCCCTAGCTGTTGTGATGCAAAGGCACCTTTTTTGCTGTCTAGTGATTCAAAAAGGATCAAATTGGAATCTCTGTACCATGCCTGTAGCAATGACTACCACATCAAACAATGTGATGGAAAGTTAAGCTTCAACTCCTTTAGTCACCATATATTTTTAATACTAACATAATTCAAATCCTAGATTACTGTCCTCTTAAATGCTTTGCAATGATTAATTGCTTAAGACACAGTAGTGTGTTCATGTTGCAAGGAAACCAGAGTAGTGTAAGATCCTCACCTATACTGGAAGTATGAAAGAAATGGAGTGATTTTCCTTTTTACATTCCCTAACTACTGTGATGGAGATCAAACTGAGGCAGCTGAGGAGCTTTGCTCATGGGTTGGGGTAGTAAATTAAAATAATAGATTAATACAAAATAATTTTTAAGCTCCAGGTCTGATTAACTTGGAGTACAGTGCCAGAAGGTATCATGGAGTTAAAGAACCTAATAAGGTTAGAAAAGAAGGCTTAGACATATAGCTAATCAGAACATTCACTGCCCTGTTAAATAGGATAAAAATTGGAAAGCAAATACTACATTTTTCATGCTTGAGGACCACTGCTAACCGGTTTGGATTTTTGAATAAACTTCTCTAAGATTTTCATTTTCCTGTCTACGGCCGTGTCACATAAATGACTCACTCATTCTTTGATCAGGTGGCTTATTCACATCCTTTTCCTCTTCATTTTTTTCCAGCTCATGAGCTCACAAATTGTAGCAAAAATTCTTAGGAGTCCCATAGAGCATGGTCTTAAATTTTGTATCACCAAATTCTATTCCAAATAAATTTACTCCTGTGTACCAGGTCATGTAGTACTTTATATATTACATTGTCATACTCATCCCTTTTGACAGTATCTCTGAACTTGACAGTCAGTAGATCACTCTGAGTTTTGCATAGGGCTATGAATAAAGCACTAAACAAGTTCCATTCTGAAATTATTACTGAGATCTTCTACCAGTGATCTCTTTTCAGACCAATATCCTTGTCAGCAGAACCCATTTCATCACATAACTGTTAAACTGTGTCTTCCCCTTCCTTAATCAAAAAGGCGCAGTCAAGACAGAGAATTGATTCAGTATAATGATTTTCGTGCTCCTGGTACCTCTGTTGGGGTGGAAGTTATCCCCAGTCAGAGATGCAGTCCTACCTCATTCTTCCACTGCCAGCAATTCATTGCACAGATGTGGTTTATGAAGGCTTTGGGAGTGATCTGAGATTTTTACCTGAAGCACTTTGCCACCACTTATATTAAAGAGCAGACATCTTATTAGAGGACTGGCTTATGTTTCTGCATAGTTCAAACCCTGACTTTTTCAAGCAAATAATATTCTGAATCATCCCTCTGGTCTTTAGTTTATTCGTTTTCAGCCTGATTTCCAAAGGAAATGACTCATAAGTACATATGTTTTCTGCTGTCTGCCTGTCAGTCCTCTCTCAGTGACTTTCAAACCTGTTGGCCAACTCAATTTGATAGGAAGACAGAGGTATCAATGATACTAAATTATTATGGTATAAATGGAGGATAGGGAAGAAGCAGGGACACTAGAGGCCCAACTGCATGACAGAGTGACACAAACTGCCTTTACGTGGTCTGTCAAAGTTCAGGCTGGTTACAACCTGGCACAAGCAGGGTTAGTTTGCTGTTGCTGACAAATCACTCTTCTCAGTAAATTTGTTTAATGCATTTTTAAGGAAACTAAGGTTGAGAACTTTGTTTTATACCTCTCTTCAGTTAGTTAGAGAACAGTTGACTTGGGCATCCTCTGCTTCGTTGATCCTGTCAGTTGTTCTCTCCATCCCTCCCACAAAGGCCATAAAGGTTTCTCTCTCATTAAAGCATCATTAAAATGGAAAGGCTTTGGGCTACACTGGACCTGGATAAAAACATATGAATGAGTAATTAATTTAATGAAGGAAATATTCCTCCTTATTTGACATCTCCATCTTGCCAGATGAATCTTTTCAGCTAGGGAGAGTTCAAGGAAAATCCAAAAGCATTTCAGTCCCTATCAATTTGACACAGCAATCCTGCTCTCCACCCCTCAGCAGACTCTGCAATAGTCAGCTCTTTCGTGTGTCCTGGGAGATGAACCATGAGCCACCACAGGGCACAGCACACAGATGTTATCCAGCCATGTCATTGTGGCTTGTTCGTGGTACACCATAAAGTGCTAGCTTTCATCCCAAACTGAGCACGCTGCAGTGAGCCAGGCTTGAGGCCATCATGGCATGCACAACTGTCTGTGATTTCATTGGAGAGCCTTCAAGCTGTTCCAGCTGCATTTCACAGTACTGCTGTCAGTTGGTTGAACGACTATGAGCAAAGGATGCTTTTCTCTTCAGCAGAGAAGGGTACATGAAATCCCCAAGTTCTCCAAGTGCTTCCCTATTTACAGAAGTCCCTCTTTGTCTCATATGGGTTTTGAAAAAATACCATCATTCCATTAAGACCTTAATTTCAGTGTTTAATGTATTTCAGTAAGAATTATAAATATTTGATAGCACTTGTTAGAGTTGACTGCTGCTGAACACCAGGCATTTACTAGATGGTTATCTGGTGTTGCCAGTCTCTGATAAAATTCTGTGTACTTTTCCCTTGTCAAGAGACAAGTCAAGAGAAAAGATTTCTTCAGTAGCTGTCAATAGCAACAGGGGGTCAGAGGAGGAAAGGGTACAGTGTAGAGAAGGTGCCACAGTGAGAAAGTAAAACAACACAAGGTGAACAAAAGCAAACAGCAACAAAGAGGCAGTGGAATATATAGCAACTGGAACAGATCTGAAGGCCAAGCATATCTAGTTGACTGGGCTAGACTGGATTAGATGAGCACTGCTTCTGAAAGATAAAGACAGGTCAAAGATTACTAGATAGTCATAGAGGAGGAAACCTCCAGGGTGTTTAACCTGGCAGATCAACAATAACAGCCTTGGCAAAAACAAACAGAAGGAACTTCCATCTCTCCTAATGTGGCTGCAGAAGGAGCTAGTATTTATAGAAGCAAAATGATGTAGTAGTTAAAACCTGACTGAAGCTCTTGCTCTATCAGTGCTTTGATAGGACTTTGCTCCTACCTCTCCTGGCTGAGAAAAACAAAGCCATGCAGCTTAGAAGATGCAATATGAAGATCTTCTCCATGTGAAGCTCTTTATTTTGGTAAAATAAAGATTTGCTGGTACACAGCTGGAGGCATATTTTGGCTTCAGAAAATTCTTGTTTGCTTGAAATCTAGATTTTAACTACTGCTTTAATATTACCACAGCCAAGAATATCCAGTAAGCCTCTAGTTTTGATTTGAAGGACTAGTAACTACAGGAAGTGGTAGGCCAAAATACTCTTACAAAACAGAAGCTATGTGGATCAGATGAAAAGTTGACTGAAGTTCCTTGCTTCTCAAAGCCTTGGCCCTTTGAAGGAAAACTGCAGTATTACATCACTGGATTTGTGACAAAAAGGAAGCACAAATCACCACAAAAAATCACCACAAAATCACCACACCTTAAAGTAGCTTAAGAATCGTCTTACAGAAATAATGGACGCTTTTAAATAACTGGGCTCTTCAAACCTACAGAAGTCTGAGATAGCAGAATATAAACACATAGCAAAGGCTAGCAGTCATGCCAGCTGTTCTTAAGTGCCTACCTGTTCCATATCTGGCCAGGATGTTGCTCTGACATCCTCCAACAGGACCTTCTGATAGGAATTAGAACTAAATGGCAGCTGTCAAGGACAACCCAGGATTGTTCATGCTCTAAGTGTTCAGGACAATCAAGAATGGGACTGAAGAATTGTCAGGAGTCTTCTATCCATACCCATGGGTGGTACAAGTGTACAGATAGGACATATCCCAGGTAACATTTACTTAAGCTGTTCTTAAGTATTTGCAAAGCTAGGAACCGTCCCAATTTTCCCAAGCAGTGTCTTTCAAAGCTTCACTCTTTTCACTGATATAAAGTTTTTCCTAGCTGAAATGTAAGTCCTCTTCTTACTTTCTGAGTACAAGGAGAACAGATGGTTTCCTGCTTATACCCTTCTTTGCATTTGAGTTGCTTTTTTTCTTTTTATGTAGATGAATAGGGTTAGCCTCTCTTCTCTCACTGTCTTGGTGAGGCCCTGTCCTCTCTGGACCACTTGTTATTGTCAGGGTCCTCCAGTGGATTTTCAGCAGAATTGCTTTCCAACTACCTGTTCCCCTGCTTAACTTACACAGTCGGATTTTTTTCCTGCATATGTGTAGGATCTTTAACTTGCCCCTGTCGAATTGCATCCTGTTTTTATCAGAACACCATCACCAATTTGTGGGATTCTTTGGAATTCTGTCCATGCCTTCCAATGAATACCAGCTCCTCACATCTAGGAGTTATCTGCAAATTGACAAGACAGTCTGCAGTGTGTCATTTAGGTCTGTATTGACAATACCAAATACCATGGGGCCTAGGACAGATCAGTGCAAACTCTACTTAATGTTGCCTTTCATTTTGTTAACAGAATTAAGTCTATTCATTTAGACTGTGCTCCTTCAACTTGCTTAAGAAAATGTCACTAAAATTTGTCATTTGACTAGTGTAAAAGCCAAGATATCTACTGTTTTTCCTTTATCTTCAAGATTGATCACCCTATCACAGACTGAAGTTAAACTGATCTGTTCTGACAGCTCATATTAGTCCTAGGTTGGGCTGTCAGCCACAAAAAGCCTGCCACACAGGTTCAGTAGCTCCTTTGAGAACTACTAAATACCTTTTAATGTGTACCATGGTGGAAGCATTAGCACACTTCAGTCACTGCTTTTGCCTCTCTCTCTCCTAGAAGAGCTAATTGGAATGATGAAGTCAGGATCTTTTTTCTGGCAGGGGCATGAAGGACTCAGGAGCAGCAGAGAACTGAAAGAGACCATGCTATGTATTGGAAGGAAAGCATTGCCAGGATGGCAGGAGGGGGAGGAACAGTTGGTATCTGTTCACAAATTGAGTCAGGCTGAGAAGAAGGGGAAGGCTGTTTGGAAGAGGTGGCTCACTTTGGGCTCTACAAACATTTGTGGATCCACACTTCATTTAGCATTAATCCCTCCCTATGGAGAGAGGCAACCTGTCATACAGTTTGGATTTTAATTTTCCACTCATTTCCCTGCAAGCAGAAACATACGGGCATGTTTAGGCCTTTTTGGTACCTGGAGAGGAATAAATGAAAGCCACTGGTTGGATAGTTGTACTGTCATTGTGATATTCCCTTTTCATCCCATTTAGGTTGTCTGGGAACTAGGAGTCAGCTGATCAGATTATTGCCAGACATTATCAAGCTGTCTATAATTAGCTTTTTATTGGTGAGAAGCCAGAAAATCCTCTTTGTTTGCAAGCTTGGACTATAGAGAAAGAAGAGAAATATTTAATGGAAGAGATTGTTTGGAAACTGTAGATCCTAATTAGTGTCTCAGTCTAGTAGGGAAACTGCATGCAGCATTTCTCTGAAAAAAAAAATATACTTTAAGCATCCTCTTTTGAGGAATGCTGGTTTGCATTCTTGAAAGGCACAGCACACATTGAGCTCTGTGGAAATAAGGATGCTTTTCTCAGTTCCTCTAGTACAGACTTCTTACATTCACACATTATATGGCTCCTTTTAGTGCCAATCTATTGAAAATCTAACAAACGTTAAAATATAGGTTAAAACTTGGGCTGTGTCTTCTACATGTAGCCTGTGCAATTTGCAAGCTCAGGATCAATAAATCCAGAGAAATTTGGATAAGCATTCCAATAGCCAGTTCTTTTTATGCTGTATATTAAAATTACAGTATTAAAGTCCAAGGTGACTTTAAATCTAAAATAACCCTTTACATTTTCAGCATCATCTTATGAATCACAAGTTACCTGATTTATTTTAGAAGTTAATTATATTCAAAATCCTAATACATGATTGACATTTTCAGTCTCATGTAGTAATGGTATCCCTTTTAATTCTTCCAGTGGACATTGTAAACTCCATGTGCTTTTTGTCAACACCATTTACACAGTCTGCAGCAAGCGGAGATTAATGATACATGCATTAGTGGTATAGTTAGAAGGTTGCTGTCTATTCCAAGACAAATATTTTTTCTTTTCACACCCCCTGTCCCCCCTACTGCCTCCTCTTTGATTTGGGTTTTGTTATTGTTGTTGTTATATTCCAATAGTTTCTCTTCCCTAATGCTTAAACCAGACTTGTCATTACCATGTTTTCTCTTTTCTGAGGGAGAGCATCACCATGAAGGATACCAAGCCTTCTGAAATACAGGACTCTCTTAGTCTGCCCTGTTATTTTGAGTCTTACAGAGATGTGAGAACAAAGCCTGTTCAATGATATATGAAGGTCTTAATCAAATGTCTGAATAAAACCCTGAAGGAGTTATATTAAAGTATCAATCATGTTTCCCAAAGTAGAATCCCAGAGCAAGAATAGGAACCATCTTCCTGCAATTAAACAGATTTTAAGTGAACTGCTGGCTGCTATACTTAAGGTGAGATCATATCCGAAAGTGAAGTATTTTGCAGAGTTTAATTGTGGTTATTTCTGGGAATGACACTGTCAGTATGTGAAATACAGGCTGAGTTTGTAGTGGTTGGAATACCTAGCACTTGCTAAAGAGGAACAATCCACATATATTGTTAAACTCTAGTGGTAGAGTCAAGAATAAATGCAGTAAAGAGGGAAGATCCACTTCTGGTTTAAGCAGTAGTCAGTTTAGCTACTTCTCTCTGCAGTGCAACTAAACAAATCAATACAGGCTGTTTTTTTCCTTCTAAGGGTTAAAAATAAAGGTCATTTGGATTCAGACCTTTCTGTGCAGGTCTATAAGAGCAGTTCAACCACAGGACTTACCATTAACTCTTGTACAGGACACCTACTCCAGTCTCCAGGGAATATTTGCAAGGGCAGCCTTTCAGCACCACAGGTCAGTGTCCCTTGGTGATATCCCAGCATAGAAAAAGGTGATTCAGAGCCAGGATGTGACTGTGGTTAAGTGATCTTCTAGAGATGCTGCTGCCATACACAGCTAGGGAGGCTGGTTTCTTCTGCCTTGATTTCACTGCTATGAATGCTCCTCTTGGTCTCCAAGCTGGCTGCACTGTGTACTACGTCCTTAGCACATCATCCCAAACTCTTAACTTCACATCTCCACCCAGACTTCACCTCCCCAATAGACCTCAGCTCTCACTCGTACACCCCTTTCACCAGAAACCCCTTTCTGTGCCTCTGCCCCTCCCATCTTTCTGTCATAACTGAAGCAACACCTCTTAGCTTGGTTTCCACTTTCTGCTCTTTATTCCTGTGACCAGTGAGCCAAAAAGAGGATTTTTGTGATCTCAAAGTTTTCAAATCATAACTTTTTTCTAGATCAGATCGTGCCCAAGGTCAACTGAATATTCAAATGATTTGGATACCAGATTCTAAAGCATACCTCTACAGAATACTATATGCAGTACCATACTGGGTTTTATTTTCAGAAGGTTATCAGTTGGCCAGCTCAAGATTACCTTGGGGATAACAGAAGGCACTTGCTTGACACAAAGGATATCTGCCAGATTGCCTTTTGCAAAGCCAAATGATGAGGACATGAAATGCATCCAAAGAGGCAGTCACCAAAGATCTTTAACAAGGGACAAATAAGCTATGTTTCCCATGCCTGCTTTTCAAAAATACCTGGACAGTCTTGTCCGACATTTTCCAAAAGCAGACATCAAAAGCAGATATTGCACATGAAATATTTTAGCTCATAAAAAGACCAGTAAGGTTATAAGCAGTTGACTCTCAGTGAAAGGCACAAGAAAATCTTAAAAATAGGCAGTGCAACCAGCTTACCTGAGTGATAGCAAACAAGACAGGAGTTTGTGAAACATGAGTTTGCAACCCAAGATTTTCCAGTAAGGCAAAGGCATTTTTGTCTCAGTGTGCTGAGCCCAAGGAACATGCCACAGGGTAGGGATGCTTGCACAGCTCTAATGCTGCTTGCACAGTAATTCTGCCCACTCTCCCAAGTGTTCTGTAACATGGGTAGGCCTTGAGCCTTACCTACAATGGGAATTTAGCCACTGATATAAAAAGTATCTGGATTATTGTTTTCGAATATTGTTTTGGAAGATTTGCCCTTTGGAAGGAATTCCCAGCTAAGCAAGGCTCTTGATATTGTTGTTCAAAATCTCCATGTTAAAACTTGGACATGCTTCTCCCAGACTTAGTCCTTAGCTCAGCCAAAATTAGAAGCCAAAAGTTAGAGCCAAATGGAGTTTTTTGTGTAACCTGCAGAGGTATTCTCACAGAAGAGGTTTCTGTGGTAAGATGCTAGCTGACTGCACTTTCCGTTGAACTTAATTTTGAGGGTTCAGAGAATAGCTATAAAAAGAAGGAAAAAGAAGGGTTTTTTAGTAAGAGATCCCAGATACCACTTTATACAAGTTAATAAAGAGAAGATGAAGGACTTGATCAGAGTCTCAGAGTACCAATGCAACATAGATACACGGGCTTTTCAGGGTAATGTGTGGCTAGTAAATTGAAGCTAAACAAAAAAATCAGCATAGAAGTGTAGTGATGTTTCCTAAACAATTAAAGTTATTAGCCTTTGGAATAAAAATGCTGCCATGGATCCCTTCTCACTGGTACCTGTCAAGCTTAGATAGCTTCCTGAAAGATACTCTGAAATTCAAAATTATTTCAGGGTGGAATAAAGTAGAATCCAAATCCCTCAACTGCCAGGATTTTAGTTACAAGTTCCCATCATTGCTAACCTCAGCTGCTGGTAAAGGTTAAAGGTGTAGATGCATTTTGACTCTGCAGGTACTTTAATCTTTGTTTTGCTTGACCTTGTGCTGAACCGGACTATACAAACTAGCTCTCTTATCTACTGGTACCAGATTCGTACTTCATCTCTCAAATGGAGCTGACTGGCATAGATTTGAATCCACAAATTAAAATGTACAAATCCAGGTTTAACATTATTCTTGTGAAGAAAACCAGCCAAATCTCCTATTTCTTTGCTTAAACATCAGCAGTCAGTTGGGAAGCATGATGGACAGGGCCCCTCCTCTGGAGCTAATAGCATTAACCTTCTCCCTGTTCCCAAGGCACATTACACCCAGCAGTTTCAAANCTCCCCTGACTGAATTAGGTAAGAAGTACAAAGATTCCATGTCTTCTCCATTTCTGAAAGCTCAATTACTAACAGCCTCAATATTTTCATTGGATCACAGTTGATTAAGATCATTTCAGGCCACCAAGAACTGGAAGCACGCATGTCTAAATATTTATAAGGGAGATACTCCCTCCAGGTTCATTTCCAACAGCCGCTTCCAACACTGGCTCTCCAAATGGCCAACTCTTCCAGCAGAACTGCTTCCTGCACATCCATCTGCTTGGTTTGTTCAGATAAACACACGTCTCTCCTGCTGGCCATGTGGTGCTGACTTCCCCCTGCCACGTGCACGGTTAGCGGGGATCCCCTGCAGAAGCTTTACTGGCTTCTTTACCCAGCTGGGTATCTGGGAACCCATTTGGGTTTATGAATTAGCAGGATGTGGGAGAGTTTTTCTTTTCTTTTAAACCAATATGTGAAGCAAGTCCAGTATGGAATTACTGGGTTAATATACATGAATAGACCGCCTGTCATTTTTCACAGAGTCATTTCTGTGACTCTCAGTGGAAATACCAAGTAGCAAATGAACACAGAGACTGAAATCCACCCCCTAGTTGCTCTGAAAGGCAGTGCCACAGAACGTGAAAAGCTGGCTCAGATTGGCAATGTGCAGAAAGCTACTGCCACTGCTGTACATGCTACTGGTCAGCAGATAAACAAAGCAATCCTGTTTCCAGGGCAGTGAAGGCAGCAGTAAATTTACACAGCCATCTTTTCAATAGCTTTAAAAAATAAAGAAAAACAAGGCACAGTCATTTCAAGCTCCATTAGAAACAGCGTGAGAAAAATCAATGTGTGACAAATAGGAAGGGACAAACTCTGGATAAGGAAATGCCACAAAGGTCTTAGAAATGTATGCGATTTTTAACTGGCAATCAAATAACAAATTATCAGAATCTTTCAGAATACCTATGCACATTAATGGCAGGAGCTGTTAGAATATATGGACATTCCATTATTAAAGCAAATGGGACAAAGCTCTTGTCACTTAAACCATGCACCAGCAGTGGGACTAGTTCTGCANCAAAGCTCTTGTTAGTAATGGCTCTGTCACTTAAACCATGTACCAGCAGTGGGACTAGTTCTGCAGTCCTTGTTAAATATGTCTCTAGCATCAGTGCTCTGCTGGTAAAACCCTGTTTATGATTGTTCCTAGTAAGCTGTTTAAGCTTTGAAGGTGTACTTGGGTTAGAAATGTATTCTGCCCACATAAAGTGATTATAGGTTTGGACTAGTTTAGGTTGGAAGGAATCTCTGTAGGTCATCTAGCCAACTTTCTTCACATGAAGTAAAGTGTGATACAGAGAGGGTTGTAGGGCTTACTCTGGGGGTGTGGGGAAAGGGGATGAAGAACTGCATCGTATTTCTGACCCTGCACCATATCCTCTCAGCTGCAGTAACCATGCAAGAAATGAAGTCTGGCTGTTCATTGGTGACAGCTGACCTGTGATGACTTGGATTTCCGGGAGCACTGAGTCTCCTCCTTGCCAGAGACACACTGAGTAACACCACCTGCCATGGGAAATGTCTCTTCATGCCCTGGCACTTGCCGCTGCCAGCCTCTGAACTGATCCTTGCAGTGGCATTCTGCCTTCCTTCCTCAAATTGTGTCATTCTCGAAGTTGCCTTGGATTGCAGCACTAGATGGGCTTGCATTGCAGCACAACTTTATTTCCCTGGAACTGTGACTGCATCACGTCCTATTCTTCCTGGTGTTCCCGAATTCCTAATGCCCAGGTCACCTGTATGAAGTTTAGCCCACTGGAGTAAGCACTACAGAAAGCCATGAGAATGGCTGTGAAGCATGGCTCAGGGATCTTCCCCTTTCCTCTTTATTTCACTCCTAGTTGTGGGAAATTCACAAGGGGAATTTTCTTCATCTCCTAGACATTGATGCAACAATTGTCCTTCAGCACACAGAACCCTCAACATGTTGTTTATTTATTGTTTGCCTTTTCCCTTAGGAAATTGGCAGAACTCACCTCTGGGAATGAACTTGTGCTGCAGTGCTTTGCAGGAAGCAGGCAGCATAGCACATTTGTTCCCTGTACAACTCCAGGTGTCTCTGGTTTGCTGACAGCACATTCCAACAGGACAGAGTCCCACATTGTTTCCTATAGCAAAACTCTGTACAAGATCTCCTGGATAAAAGGCAATTACATATTATTTTCAAACCTAAGAGCCTTGGATTAAGCCAAATACAAAATCTGATCCAATTTATCCCCCTTTCTCCTTGTTGGATAACTGTTAGTCTGCCTTTTTGTACTTTTCAGAGCTCCAGCCCTCAGTCCGAGAAGCAATTTCACTACAAATGAAGCCAGCCACTGCCACGAGAATGTGTGGCATTCCAGAGCTGTGAAGGGGTGTTTATGTTCTCTCTCTCTACCCCAGTGTTTCATGTGCCTATGGATCTCCCAGGAGTAAACACAATCACTTTGCTTTGCAATGCCAAAAATAGAAGCATTGGTTTTTAAATTGTGAACAATCGGGTTTGGCAAACAATCCATGACTGCACCCTTTCTGAATCATGGGGCTGAGTCATTTCCCTCACCTAAGCTGCTCTCTTCTCCCGTGCAGATTGCAAGAGCAGGCAGAAATCAAGCACTAATGTTCTCCTTTCTGTCTGTCTGTCTGTCTATCTGCCATCCTCCCCATGCCCTGCAGCCTGCCTGCTCCAGGCTGAGCTGGTGAATTACGAGCGGGTCAAGGAGTACTGCCTCAAAGTGCTGCAGAAGGAAGGCGAGAACTTCAAGGCACTCTATCGGTCGGGAGTGGCATTTTACCACCTGGGTGACTTCAACAAGGCTCTCTACTACCTGAAAGAGGCAAGATCCCGCCAGCCAACAGGTATGGGGAGGGGAGCAGGGATGTGGCTTTGCACTGAATGCTTTTGTATTTCTTTCTACGAGACATCATCTGTCCCTGACTTAATTGCGCTGATTTCCACAGGGATGAGCATGACTCACATGTCCTTTGCTGGACTCCCCTTCAAGCACTCGTGGCTAGTGCAGCAAGGTTGCACTGCCCAAAGATTAACTGCTGCCAAGGCTGAAGCATGACCTGGAAGATGACAGGATTGCTGGAATGCTGTCGGTGTGGAGGGGATCTTGCCTCTCTTTCCCTCCCTAGCTTATTTTTGAAGAAGAAAGCAGGATGGGGAAAGAGTGTACCCCAACCATTACATTTTCTGATTCTTTGAGAAAAAGCTTTTTTCTCTTAGCAATGCCAGGAGACTATTTGTCATCCTCAATAGCCTTCCACCATCTCAGTAAAGGGTTAGTATTCTACTTTGGTCAAAGAGACAGACAGTCACCCACAAAGCATTCATCAGGATGCTTCAACTTCTGCCATGAAATCAGCCAATTGCTTGTTAAGTATCTGACATCCATCTGTCAAAATCATACAGTTCATTTGGGGACAGCAATGAAATTATACATCCAAACAACTTAGCCTTGCCAGAGCAACCATCTTCATGCTAACCTGCTCAGCCTCAGAAGGTGGGTGAAACGCCAGAGATAAGGGTGAGGCAGAGATGGTGCTTTTATTTTTCAGAAATCATAGGGAGATAAAACAACACTGTTGTTTTAAACAGAAGGGAATTTTGTAGAACTCAAAATTAAAGGATCTCAAGAAAGTAAAGTGGAAGTCACGTGCAAAGAAAATCTGACAGAGCAGCTCTTCATATGAATCCGAGAAGAAAGAGTGAGAACTGGGTGTGAAACAGGAGCAAGCCTGGGTCCTGGCAGAGTGTGGTGGAGCTGATGTTCATCGAACTAGAAGAGGGAAGGGAGGCTGTTGGAGCTGGCTGTGCTTGATGTCCTACAGGCATTGGCCCTGCAGGGCTCTTGCAGTGGCTGTGTCCTGGAGGACCATCAGGGAGGGTGTGCTTGGGAGTGTGCTGGGATCTCCTTCCTCTTCCACCTCCCCTAAGGGTGCTTGGTCCCATCTGCTGTGCTTGGCCATGGGCTCCGGGCAGTCTGACAGCACAGCTGTGCACCCGACACTCCCAGAGCAAGTGTATTTAAAAGCTCAGTTTAGCCTATTTTAGTTTACAGTGTGCCCTTCTGCTTTCAGCCCTTGCCAGAACCAGGAAATGGAGAAACATATGCAAGAGAAAAATAGTCAGTGGAAAATAAGTTATCCTAACCTTGAAGTTTTGACTAGGCTCAGATTCTAGCTGAACCACTTAGCTTCCATTTTTTAAATATGTGTTTCTGTGCTCCCTTACCACCCCCCTCCTTGTGATACTATTTATTTGGTATTCCTCATTGCTTCTTGAAATAAATACTAATTTATTCAACAGCAACAACTTCAAATACCATTTGCTACAAAATCATATCAGAGAGTGTCCCTAAAGGCCCTTAATGTATATAAAACCCAGTTCTGGCCTTCAGCTCTGCATCAGAGACTCTTTCCTGTTATTTGTAGACCATTCAAGGCTGTTGTTCCATTGTTTTATTTATGATTATGGAAAACTTGAAGGGCATTCAGGGGGAAAGAATTGAATATGTACAATAAGAAAGGATGTGGCTGTTAAAACACAGGAATAGGAATCAAGTAACACTATCAAGAATTATTATGTGACCTGGAATAAGTCAGTGTCTCCACTTTCAATGTCTCCATTTGCAAAGTGTGATTGTTTTCCTTTATCTGAGGTTTCACCAGGCTCACTGGTTGTTATTATTGCAGTCATGTTCTGTGTGTTCTTTTTTTTTCTAATAAGGAATGTTTTTGGCACAAATCACTAGCAGTTATTCTCTTTGGTGGGAGAGATTTTGAATGGTAAAGAGGAATTAGTTAGCAAAGGAGTTTAGTGTTCTAAAGGGCTGTCAGCACAACAGATCCCTTATGGCTATTCGCTGTCTGCCCAGGGTGAAGGAAGGTTGGATTTGGCCTGGTTTCTTGTGCCACCTCCAAACAAAAATCACAAAAGCAGATGGAAATAACACGAGATAGTTGTATAACCCTCTTACTAAGGGAGAGGGAAGCTGCTGTTAAGTCGTGTAAAGCATGCATGGAGCCCTCCGTGAGCTCTGTGCCCCAAGGTTGGTGCAGCATAGGCAGCCAGACATGCACCTTGCTGCAAGCCTTGTTCAGCCCTCTCCCACTGGGGCTGCATTGTCAGGACAGGGACAGACTGGGATTGAGACCAGACCATAAGCAGGCAATGGCCTGATAATGTGAAGCAGAGGTCCCTGCTGTCCCTGTGCTGGGGGCTCATGTTCAGACATCCCAGGGTCTGCCTGGGCCAGATGGTTTTTGTGCTGTGCGGGGCAGGCTCATGGCTGCACTCGGGCACTGCCTTCCTGCACCTCTGTGGCTCAGAAGTCCTGAGAACAAAACCCAGGCCATGGTGTCTGCACAGCAGATAAGCAACTGGGCTCTGAAGCTACAGGGGAAACAGAAATGACCTTTAAAATAGCATTAGGCCACTCTGCAGAGGGACACAGTCACAGTCCAAAGAGCCAGGAAACACGTTCCCATTGCAGCTCTAGCAGTACCTCTTTGCATGGGTCTGACCCCTCATCTGAGTTGTTCTTACTTGTTATTTCTACATCACTTCTCCACTGAGAGATGAGAGTCTTCTCATTAACATTTACACATAGCTTTGAAATGCTTCTGCAGGCAGAGCTAGCATGGTGCAATACTATTTGGTAGAAAAAACTTGACAAACACAGGGCTCCACTCCTGTAAACACAGTGCTGCTCTCATTATTTTTCCTTGGTAAAATAATGGCCCTCACAAAGGGAGTAAAACATGCCAAAACCAGCCTGAGACATCTATAAGTAGCTTGCAATGGGAGCATCTCACACCCTCTGTCAGTCTACACATTATTTTGCCCCTGGCTTCCCAGGCATGTGGAAATCTCCCAGGTGAGTGAAGCTGTGCCATTTTATTTTAAGCCTAAAATTCAGGGCTACCCCCTCAGCTGAATTTCTTCATTCCAGGAGGCTGCACAACTAAAATAATTGTTTTTTAAAAAGCTGCTTTAAAATCTGCTGGGCTGGTAAGAAATGCTAATGCATAAACAGCCCAGGATGCTGGTGCATCTTGTTTGACAGAAGCAACAGCAAGAACTTCTTAGCTCATTAAAAATGTCCCAAACAGGTCAAGTAGCTTTGTCATCGAATCCCACTCTCTGGAGGCCTAGGATGATGCAGTTGAACCTGCAGAAGACTCAGCAGGGAGATCCTCCTCACCAGAGACAACTTGAGAAATCACAACAGCATGGCTACAGCCCAGAGATGCCCCATGGCATAGCTCTGTGTGGCAGAAGACTGATCTGTCTGGCACTGATTCCGCACACTGGCAGAGGGCACAACAGAGGTGTCCTCATCTTTAAAGGAAGCTTTGCACCCACAACTGCTTTGGGGGGTGCAATACCCACACTCACTAGTGCTGAACATCTTCCCAGTAATCTGTTCATTGCTTTGAAAGCTGAAGCACTTCTCATTTCCCTAGCTGGTGTGGAACATATTGCAGTTTGGATGCAGAGGAGACAAGATTGCCCTCTGATTGGGCTGCACTGCGCTTTCTATTGGCGTCTAAGGATCTAATAACTTCAGCGGACCAAGCCGGCCCTGGTTGGCTGTCAGAGCAAGGCTCAGAGCAAAGAGCCATTTTTTAATCAATACAGAAGTGAAAGTGGCTGTGTTTTTACTTGCCTGCTTCTGGTACTACATGGCTTTTGCCACTTTGTGGGTGCCATGTGTGTGTGAAGTTGTCTTCATGATAGAAATCAACCTGATTTAAGAGAGGATTGACCATGACAGCAGAATCATTGGCTCTGTCTGGAGACATGTATTCATTTAGATCAACCTGTGATTTAAGGTGAACAGGTTCCCTTAGGGCTGAGGCCAGGAGATAAAGCCAAACTCACATAGTCTGTGTGGTGTGTTGATGATCTGAAATGCTATAATGAAGAAGGCTCAGCTTACCACCTGCACAGTGCTGGGATATCACAGCATTCTACTAGGATGGATCAGTGGTTCTGTGCCCCTAGGAGCTTCATTAGACAGAACAGACAAGGCAGTATGCAGCATATAGCATATGACAAAATTGCAGGAAGAGTGTCATGGTGGAAGGACATCCAAGCAGAAAATTTAAGGGAAGAAGGGGTATAAAGGCAATGTGAAGGATGCTTTCCCAATTCTGTTCATCATGGAAAAATGTGAAAAGAGTGGAATAGGTTGTAAATAGAGTGGGAGAATGAAAAGGCAGAGCGTAACCGTACATAAAATGCCTTTAGGGGCTTGCATGCAGGCACTGCAGGAAGACAAGCCAGTGGAGGTGTTGTTCCACAGGCAAGGACGACCTAGATAGTTCAGCTGTGTGAGTTCAACTGTGTTGACCAAGAGTAATCAGAGAGAAGGTAAAAACTAGCTGAGGCAACAGAGTAAGCAGCAGGGATGGTGAGCGCAACTCAGACCATGGTCTCCAAAACCAAGGGTTCTGGGTTTTTGTTCAGAGCCCCTTCCAACTGATGCTGTTCCAGGACACAGCACTGGAGCCATGCTGCTCCCCTGTGATGTACCAGGGATGAAGGTGCATTCTGTCTGTCTGCCACAGGGAGTTGTGTAACCACCATCCCTGTTTGTGTGTTCTTTCCCTGCAGATACCAATGTCATACGATACATCCAGCTGACAGAGATGAAGCTCAGCAGATGTTCCCAGAGAGAGAAGGAAACCTTGTGAAAATGAAGCCACTTCAGCTGAAGTGCCCAAGGGGGAACATTTCCTTCCTAGAAGCTCATTTGGTGGATTTTCCCGTTTGCTCTGCCTCATCCTCATCTCCTTATCCATCCACTCTCCCTTGGTCTTCATTGAATACCAGTTTTGAAATGAAAGAGACTTGGACACTGGATATGGCTGCTTGCCAACCATGATAATACCCCTTCCCCATGGCAAAAGAGCACAACAACTACAGCCAGCCTTGTTCCCAGACAGTCACACACCTGGAGTAGGCAATGCTGGGGGACCTGTCTGATCCTGAACTGACTGCCTGTTACCTATTAGGGAAGCAACCCCCAGAATAACGACTTCCTGACCAGGCAAGTTGGAGACAGAGGGTTTCTGCTCTGAGTGATCACTGGAGCTTGGAAGAGCTATGAAACCAAGAGAGCCACTGGTCATTCCACAGGGGACAGAAAATGCCTTTTTACCATCAGTTCCCTCTGCCTGCTTCTCCAGTGTGTGTTATTGGTCTCCAGTGAGAGCTCACATGCTCCCAGTCTAATGTCAGTGAAAACTGTTTCTAAACATCCTCTTGATGAAAGCACAGAGCACCCTATGAACCCCCTACAGAGCTGTCCTGGTGCCAGAGGAGAAGGCTGTGGACTACCACAGTGTTGAATGGACTGTGAAAGCATGGTGTACAGTGTGAGGGAAAAACTGTGAAATAATTCATTAAAGGCAAATAAAAATTATTCATAGGCAACAAGTCCGGGCATTGCGTTTCAAAGGAGCCTCTTGGGTTCCCCGTGTCCAGACAGACAAAATTATCTAGAGGGGAGGCAGCATGGGGTGGGGAACAAGGGATGTCTCCATTCTTACCTTGGCTGTGTGATCTTGGGCAAGTCACTTTCAGCCTCTTGGTGCCTCGGTTTCCCTATCTGTACACAAGGGATAATAATACTTCCCTACCTCGCAGGGGTGTTGTGAGGATGTATTAGTTAATGTTTGTAAGTAACAGTACAGTGATGTACAGTGCTAAGTATTATTAGTACATTGGACTGAGGTCTTGATTCTCCCACCTTGTGTTGGTGCTTCCTGTGTCCTGTTTTTTTCTTATGCAGGAGAATGTGGTGCTGAAAACAGGGCAGGACCAACAGCTTTGAAGCCTATTTTGGCAGCCCAGAGGGCCTGTTTAGACCTTCTCCAGCAGTTTGATCTTCTCTAAGAGCTCTGTCTCCTTGGCTTAAAGGTCCTTTTCTGAAACTGCCAATAATGGGATCAGTAAGTGCCACAAACACATTCTCAGTGTGACTTGCCCCAGCAGTGGCCCACAGGGAACGTGTTCCCAGTTGCAGAATATACATGAGTGGTTTCATCCCATGGTGGTCAGTGTCAAGTGAGTGTAGCCAGAGTTATTTCACTTGGCCCTCAGTTGCAACACGGAAACTGAAACAGAGCTGAACAGATGAAGTTCGGCCAAGTGCTGTATGCTTTGGTTCCAGCAGACACGGTATCTGCTGACAGCTGGCTATGGCATCCCATATTCCAGCTGCGGTATCTGACCACATTTTTCTTCAGCCTAAATTCAAGAGAGTTGTTCGAGAAACATCAAGAGAAAAGGCAAATTGAATATAAGCCAACAGTGTGCCCTGGCAGCCAGGAGGGCCAACTCTGTGCTGGGGGGCATTGGGCACAGCCTCACCAGCCGGGCAAGGGAGGGGATTGTCCCACTCTGCTCTGCACTGGGGCAGCCTCACCTCGAGTGCTGGGGGCGATTTTGGGCACCACAATATGAAAAAGATACAAAGCTATTAGAAAGTGTCCAAAGGAGGGCTACAAAGATGATGAAGGGCTTTGAGGGGAAGCTCTGTAAGGAGCAGTTGAGGTCATTTGGTCTGTTCAGCCTGGAGGAGACTGAGGGGGGACTTCACTGTTGTTTTTAACATCCTCACGAGAGGAAGTAGAGAAGTAGGCACTGATCTCTTTTCTCTGGTGACCAGTGACAGGACCCAAGGCAACAACATGAAGCTGTGTCAGGAGAGGTTTAAGTTGAATATTAGGAAAAGGTTCTTCACCCAGAGGGTGTTTGGGCACTGGAACAAGCTCCCCAGGGAAGTGGTCACAGCACCAAGCCTGACAGAGTTTAAGAAGCATTTGGACAGTGCTCTCAGGCACATGGTGTGACTCTTGGAATTGCCTTGTGCAAGGCCAGGAGTTGGACTTGATGATATTTGTCAGTGCATTCCAGCTCAGGATGTTTATGATTCTATGATTTTGTGAAATCTCTGTCATTGTCTCTGAAAAAGCTTCAGTCGTATTCTCTAGTACAGGAACACATGCAGCTCACACTGGGGCTGGGGAAGAGACCATCTAAAAGTTGCATATAAGTCTCTGAAGTAAGACAGACCTACCTCAGTTGTGTAAAACTTAATATCAGCTGGGATGGCACCAGAAGTTCATGTTCCTCAGGTGGGCAGTGGAGAGCAGCTGCTTCCCAAAATTGGGAACAGTGTGCAGCTACTGTAAAGGAAAGGGCTCCTGGAGGCAGCACAGTCACACCCTTCAGATGGCCCTTGGTTCACACATCTGGGTCAGAAATAGTGGTCACTCCTGCCCATCACTACAGATTTCTATGCCATAAATGGAACTCCAGCTACTAGGAAGACGATTTAAAGACAGGAAGGACAAATGAGGGAAATTCTGTAAGTGGTTGTTAACCAGACCAGAAAAAAAATGTTAGGCAGAGATGTGCTTGGGTGCACATAAGGTGTATCTGGTACTACATAAAAGACAGCGTTAGTAAGGTTCTGGTTCTCAGGCGCATGCAATCCTCTATATCCTAAATATATCACAGCGCACAAAAAATGCAAATAGAGGTGACTTTCCCCTACTTCACATTGCTGATGACAGTTCATCCCATAGCTGCATGTGTCTTTTCACTGGGAGTGAAATGAGGACTCATCCTGCAGGCAATGCAGAAGAGGACACCACCTACGCAAACAGTCTCTGCCCCAGGAAAGCTCATGCAAGCAGAGACAGGCTTGTTACTCATGACCTTAATGCAAGTGAAAGGGCATTCTCCAGCCACTGGAGATGTAGGGCCGTGACTGTCATTTTGTCTGGGAACAATTTTAGCCCTCACAATGGCTTCACTGATGTACTGTCACTGCATCAGTGCCATGTATAAATATAAAAAGGGCACAGCAGGCTCCAGTCTCCTCAGTTTTCAGCATCTTTCCCTCCAGGAGCACTGCAAAGGATGGGGGAAAGAGGGAAGTTTTTGAATGTACATAAGAAAAAGATCTCAGAGAGCCTTCAGGTGCTACACAACAGCCTATTTTGTTCAGAAAACTGTTGTCCTTACATACACTGACAACCAGAGCACCTGTAAGAAGTAACACTCACACCAGAGGCTGGAAGAAGGAAGTCACCAAAGAGAAAACAGAGTCGGGGACTGTTTCATGCAGTGACACTGAATTTGAGAGAATTATGGACAAAATTCCAGGTTGGGGACCCTCCACATGCAAGGAGAAATACAGCAGCAATCCCACCAAAACCACCAGAATTCCTGTGGACTGCACTCTCCCAATAGTAGGCAGTTCTGCCAAACAGTCTAATTGGAAAGATGTGCACACACATCACCTCTACTGTGTGTGTGCCAGGGGCATAAGAAAGAGCCTTTGAAATAATCTAAAATGCTTTGTCTTCTGCAAAAAGAAAGAGAAGGCATATTTGACATCCAGCACATCAAGAAGCTCTTCAGCTCTAAAGAAACAAGGCCCTAAAAGACCACAGGCAAGTTTATCTCATGATCACTGCTGAATTTAACAGTATCTAAGGGAAAAACTTGTAGTTTTGTCCAAGAACTGTCTTAAGAAAAAGTAGAAGAGTGGAAGAGTTAAATAAGGATCAGCTGGAGAGGGGAAAACATAGTATCAAGCCCCCAAGAAAGAGGTCTGCATATACAAGAAGACCTTCAGAATCCATAGTAAAATAGAGTACATGCCCTTTCCAGTGAGTGGTCCTTAGCAGCCACATGTGGAGGTGTGGGCAGAGGCCACCCAATTCCACCCAAGTTCCACAGACCTTGTTGTAGGGAGTTGGAGACACACTGTTGGAGGTAGCCATGTCCACTACAAGTTGATGGTATGTTTCTGTGGAGCAGTCAAGTAGCAATGTGAAGATACACATCCTGGAACCCCAAAAAAGCAAACAAAACATTAGCTCAGCCAGGTGTTGTATCTGTATGTCAAAATACAGTACACAGGGGAATGAACACAGGCCCCTACCGATACCCAGCAGGGCTAAAATGCCCTCAGTTCAATGAAAAATGAGCCCTTTCATCCATCACATGGTGAAACAGCAGAAACAAAATGGCAGGTGCCAGGCAGAGCAGTAGGACAGCAAGCAGGAACTGAGGATGAAAGGAGAGAGGGATGAGATGATCATGGGATGCAAAATATGAGCCAAACCCAGGTTCATGGGCAGAATGATAATTGAACTAGAAAAAAACTGACCAAAGGCTTAGACACACTATTTGCAGTTCATAACAACACCCAGTTTTGGCAGGATACAGAGCAGGGAAAAAAGACAGCAAGATTAGATGTGATTTTTCCAGTTGGAGGGGGCAAAAGAGGGGGAGACTTCCTTCCTGCAGCACAATCATTTTTGAAAGTGCAAGGATAGGACAAACAGATGCTGGCTGTGGAAGTTTTCCAAATATGTGTTAACAGTCACTGTTGGTAAAAGTGGCTTGAACAGGGCGGAGAAGTCTTTGTTTAAATTAGGGAGAAGGTATGATTAGTTTCCAGAACTGATGGGAAGGCAAAGGTCTGGATATTCTTGCTTGCTAGTGAAATCCAGGAGCTTCTAAGATGAAAAGGAGGGTCCTGAGTGCAGAGCAACCCCTTTAGCTGTGCATCTCCATTTAGCTTCCCCAGAATTCCTCTGCAAGCCTCATCTGTGTAAATGTTCTCCTCAAAATACAGTCAGCAGCCTAGGAGTGGCTGTGTTCTCATGCTTCACATAACATCTCCAGAGGGTTTATCTGCACTGTTTTCTTTATGCTGACTCCCTTGATGATTCCCTTTTCATTTGGTTTTCCTAGGAGCAGGAAGAGGGAAGGGGGAGGGTTTGCCTTGGGTGAAGGTGAAATCAAACCAAATTCACACAGGATCTGCTGACTATCCCTCTTCTCTGCTTGTTTATTCACCTTTCCTCCTGCACCCTGAAGGACACTGATGTTCTTCCCAAGTTTCTATGGTGAAACTTCTTGATCTGCACAGTAGTTTAGAGGCTTGGGCAGGAGCTGCTTAAATAAGGAGGAACAGTGGTGGGCTAACGTGCCCCCCAGCTGGGATGCTTGGGAGGGTGCAGTAAATGATCAGATTGCTAAGATCACTGTAGCTGGTAAGAGGTGGATTCCAGAGATTGTTCCTTAGGAGCTCCTTGGTTACTAAGGTGCTGCAGGCTGTACCAGCCCCCAATAACAGCCTCGATGCTGCCTCAGTGAAGGTGATGAAAAGACAAGGCACTGTCCTGGCACCTCCCACAGCTGCAATTGAAGGAACTTAAATACATGGATACATGACAAGAATATAAGAAGAAACCCATGGCAGTAGGTAACTTTGAGGCAGTCAGCAGCTTGTGAGATGGAAGGGCATGTAAGTGGTCCCACAGATGTAGGGAGGGGAAAACCTTCCCTCTCCTTTGCCTCCCAGACAGGTGCTCCCTCTGTCACACCACGGGCCAGCTCAAACTCTGTTCAGCCCAGAGAACTATGCCTACAGCAACTCTTTCCAGTAGCAGTTGTGGTCTGGAATCAGGAAATAAATAAGACTGTGTAGTGCCCAGGAAATTACCTTCTTACTCTACCTACCTTATCCTTTGGAAAGCATCTGTTGTTACATGACAGACGAGGGGGCACATATGACACTATTCAGCCATGGCTGTGGTGAATGAAGCTGCTCTCCAAGAGAGGCTTCACAGACCCTACCACAGCCTCCTTTTTTCCCTTACTGCCAGCCAAGTCTTAGACACAGCAGCAGTTCTGCAAAACCAATTTCCACAGCTTTTCCTTCCAGAGGGCTCCCCGTCACTGCATTTTGCCTGCAGGAAATGTGAGCCTGTGCCAGTTGGTAGCTACCTCTGGTGACTCCCCATCACTGGTTAGAAAATATAATTTGTAATGCAGCCAGGTGGAACTGGCAACAGCATCAGAAAATAAGAAGAGGAATTTGGCTGGGGCTTGGGGGCCAACACAGATTCTCATACAAGTAATGCCACCAGATCTTCAGTGATTCCATGTGCCCAGGTGCAGAATGCCCAGAACCACTGTGTATCCATCCACAGGGCACTCAAGAGGGCTCCCTGTTGCACTCCACAACCTACAGAGGAGATGGCAGATGAGCTCAGAGGAAGGGTGAATCACCCGTGTACTCTCTGTGTTGTACTATTTTCTCCTCAGAGCTGAGCTAACAGAAGCATACAAGCATATGTTCTCTTGTCTATTGTCAGAGTTTCAAATCAAAACTGTGATTAATCTGAAACTGTACATTTTTGTTATTAGAGCCCAGCTTACCTCAGTACTGTAAAGATTTGGTGTTAACTTTGTGTAATGTTGACATCTAAAATGCAAAATATGAGCGCGGAAGATGACAGAACAGCTTTCTATAAGAACTCTGCCAAGAAAAAAAATCACTTCAAAACAAAAGGAAAAATACCTGGTTACTAATAACGGAACTGATATTTAATATTAAATCATCTCAACCAGTGATTGTTTTTCCAACATTTATGGAGGCACTCCTCAGTTTGTGCATATGTGAATGCGCGTGTGGGTGGGTGCACAAGGGGGTCGTGGGATGCAGCCCTACGGGCAGAAATGTACAAGACAGAGTTGGACCTGACCACATCCTGCTGCCCAGTCCATCCCATAGCAGGACCTGCACCTCAACCAGTCCTGACGTGTTCTTCTCAACTATTTGACTCTCTTGAAATGAGAGCAGAGCAAATGCTTGGTTGCCAATTATTGCTATTCCCAGTTCCCAGTTCTGCAGGCTTTTCTCTGGCCATGAATCTGCCATGAACATAATGGCTAACACATGCTCCCCATGGAGAGAGAGGAAGGAGAAGGTATTCCTAGGGAAGCAAGAGCTTAATTGAATGTGAAAACCAGCCTGAGTGAAAACTCTCATGACTAATCAATAAAAGCACATGCAATTCAGAGTCTGGGATCCTGTTTGAGCAAGAAAGCAGAATGAGAGTATCGCAAAGGACAGTTCAGGTGGGAAAAGGAACACAAGAGAAAGAGACATAGATACCCATACCTGAAAGTCTGAAGGACCTGGCACGAGCTCTGACTGCAAGGCAGAGGAGGGGTTTTTGGAATGGGAGACATGAGGAGTGAAATGCAAGAGGAAATAGAAAAATGGAATGTGGTAGAAAAATGAAAAGATAGAGGTGAAAGCAAGTCTTCCAGTAAGGATTTGGGCATCTGGGTAACCAGACCCTACCAGAGCTCTGACTCTGGAGACAGGGAGGAAGAGTGAGGCCAGTATCATCCTGAGGACTCAAGGAGGAGACCTCAGGAGTGGCCATGTGCTGGATCTTTAAATGCTGATCCCTTTCTTTTGCCTTTGTATTGCTTTCAATATTGTGAACCAAGAGACAGCCTAAATGCTGAAGTATTTCTTAAAGCATGACAGCAGCATCAGGGCTGGTGGGACAGGGATAACAGGGTCATCATTTTAAGACCTATATTAGCTGGAAGTGGTAAGCCACCTTCAGTGGTATGCCACCTTTGGGCACAGAGTTATTCTGAGTCCTGAAACGAGGCAAATGATAGCTTTTTTCCAAGGCTGATATTTTCTTGATCACTTCAAATTCCAGCCCTTATGCCAAAGTTGTCCATAAAAGCAGGCTGCTGTTCCAGTTTGGTGGAGCCTGGGGGGAGCTTTTGCTATTAATGCTTCTGCTTCAGCAGTGGTCCAAACTCAGAGGTAGTTGTATCTGGTTCCTCCTGCAGCAGTATCTTTAACTCATGTTCTAAATAAGAACTGTTGCACATGTGATAATAAAATTAAAATGTGTTTTAATGGCCACAAGAAAAAAGTACATATTCAGATTATCCAGGATGAAACAGATGGACTAAGAGTTTCTCTGATTTTGCTTAGCAAAGACAGCTGGGAAATTTACAGTTGGGAACAAAGGATTTTCACTTTCTTAACCAACAATGGATGGTTGGCAGCCAGTCTGGCTGGCAGTGTTATTCTCATTTCGTGATAGCAGCCCAAAGAAAGCAGCTTAGCATGGCCTGGAACAGCCTCAGGGGAAAGTCATGTGCAGGATGGACTGTGTTTTTTGGCTTCCTGAAAAGAGCAGGTGATAGAGCTACAGCCTCTGCAGGCTTCCTCCACTTCACACAGCAGCAGTACTGGGTTACAGCAGAACTTTTGGCAGCAGATAAACCCCCAGCTGTTTCATATTACCTCCTACAAACTTCTGGTTAGAGAAATGGACACGTACAAATGGCATATTCCCCCCTCAGAGGTGGTCTCCCACATTTTGTTCGGGCTGAATTAGATCCAAACTAACAGCTTGCTGAATTCAGTAGGTTGTCTTTGAGGCACAGCTGCCTCTTGGCAGGCTCTGAACATTGACTCAGGGAGAGCATATGAGCCCAAGGACACAAGCCAAGATGCCAGCCCTTTCATGGGGTCCTTTGGATGGCCTCTAGCTGAGTGAGATATGGGGGCTGAGCCTGGGTGCTCACAAAAAGCCAGGTCTTGGCATCAGCTGAGCAGAACAGATGTGTGACCCTTTTGTGGTCCAGAGGCCAGGCCCTCACATCAGCTCCCCAGGCTGCAGGGGGTGTGTCACAAAGCCAAGGCTGACAGCTGACTGGCATATCCATGCTGCTAACAACCCCCATGGGTTTTGACTATCCCAGACTCTGGTGCTGGGACTGCACTGTCACCCCAAAGTAGAGGTAGGTCTCTCTAAAAGCCCTTTAAAACCTCAGTATTAAGAACTCCAAACATCAGCGAATAAACTGTAAAAATCCATGAGGTTTTTTGGAGCTCAGAAGGGCTCAGCTTACCACTTCTTAATGTTTGTAGCAGGCAAGCCTGCCTGCTGTTGTGTCACACAGGCCTGGGTTTCCATATAAACACAGAAAAATAGTTTCTTAGTCTGTGGCCCAGCAAAATGGAAGGGCTGAGCAAGAGAAAACCTTGCCTTGAGCATCACCAAACCAACATGTCACAAGCAACCCAAACTCAAGTTATCACCTCAACCTGGCAAGCTCAAGCTGCTGTTCATCAGGCTGTCAGTCTGGGAGATTTGATTGATGTCTGGAAAATTATTTCCATATGAGAGAAGACGAAAAGCTGTACACAGGAATAGGGTCTGAATCTGCAGTTTACAGCAACTGCATAGCTTGACTCACAGATCAGTGGTTGGGAATACAACACTCTCAGTTAGGAAAATCCTGTAACTTACAGCATACACAGTGTGCTGGTTTTATCTGGGGTGGAGTTGATTTTCTTCATAGTGGCTGGTATGGGGATGTGTTTTGGATTTGTGCTGAACACAGGGTTGATGATATAGAGATGTTTTTGCTATTGCTGAGCAGGGCTCACACAGAGCCAAGGCCTTGTCTGGTTTTGGTACAGCCACACTGGTGAGGAAGCTGGGGGTGCATGGGAGGCTGGGAGGGGACACAGCCAGGGCAGGTGACCCCAACTGACCAAAGGGACATTCCAGACCATATGACATCATGCTCAGTACATAAAGCTGAGGGAAGAAGGAGGAAGAGAGGGACATTTGGTGATGGCCCCTGCTCTCCTGGAGAAGGTTGAACACCTGCCTGTCCATGGGACACGCTGAGTTAATTCCCCGTTTTGTGCTGCTTGTGTGAACAGCTTCTGCTTTCCCGACTAAAATGTCTTATTTCAACCCATGAGTTTTCTACCTTTTACCCTTCCAATTCTCTCCGTGATCCACTGGTGGGTGAGTGAGTAAGTGGCTGCATGGGGCTTGGCTGCTGACTGGGGTTAAATCACAACACACAGTAAAATTCAAATCAACAGAAAAATGAAGATCCCCGCAGTACCATCAGTACTGGTTCCCCTTATAAAATGAGCTCCATTTTTCTTCTCAAGCAACGAATCTTCTTCTAAGACATATGCTGTTGTTAGGAGACATCCCTCTTATTTTCAGTGTTCTGGGACAGCCATGTCCCACTCCACCTGTTATTAGTCTAGAGACTGATGTGGAGCTCTAGGGATCCCAGATGTTTACATCTTTGTGATGTCAGATGGACTCACTTAACTAATGAAAGATGGCTGTCTAATAAAAGATGAGATCACGCCTTTTCACTCATTAGCAGTATAAACACAAAATTCTTGCAGGGACTTCACAGCTCTGTTCATGATGAGCAAGCCAAACCAAGCCATGTCATCTCATACTATAAATCTGAGAAGTACCAGCTCTGAATATAGGACTTGAAAAGATCCTCAAGACAGCATGTACATCACCCCATTACCTTAA
This sequence comes from Drymodes brunneopygia, assembly GCA_013400955.1. Taxonomy (NCBI): domain Eukaryota; kingdom Metazoa; phylum Chordata; class Aves; order Passeriformes; family Petroicidae; genus Drymodes; species Drymodes brunneopygia. The sequence continues at coordinate 33,800 of VZTZ01012595.1, forward strand.
GGCAATTAGGTCAGATCAGGTTAAACTGCTCCTGAGAGATGTTTATCTAACCTGTTCTCGAAAGCCTCCTATGACAGAATATGACTGCCTTCATAGATGTAAAGTTAAGAGACTTCTTACTACAGCTTTAATTGTCTCCTTTGCAGGGATTTAAACCAATTACTTCTTGTTTCAGCTACAGTAGATATGATCAAAAAGTTAGTCTCTGTTTTTGCAGTAAGTTATTATGTTTGTGAAAGGCTCCTCTCTAGGACTGATCTTTTCCCATCAACATTTCTTCAACTCAGCAAGTTTTCTGGCTCCTTGCTTGTTCCCCTCATTCTCCTCTGGATTTCTTCCAGGTGGTTTACATTTTTATTGAAGTGCAGTGCTGAAAAAGCAGGACAATTCTCTAGCTATGGCCTTCCAGCACAAGACAGAACAGAAACATTATTTCAGAAGTCCTATATGTGATAGGCCTCCTAACATATTTGCTGTACTAGCAAGACATTATTGACTCATCTTCAAGTCTCACCCCAGACTGCTTTGACTCACTCCAGTTTTTCTTCTATGTTGTCATCATGTGCTTTTGTATTTCTGCAGCCAACATTCCTTACTGAATTGCATTCCATGTGGCAGAGAAACAGCCGGATTCCACAAAATCAGAAAATTCCTTTTCCATAGAAAGAACGGACCTGTATCCCTGCTTTTTAAAGGATGCATGTGGCCAAATTTTAAGAAGACACAAAAGTAAGGTTCAGTATAAAGTACCAGTTTTTGGGTGGGGAAAAATCAACAAACCTGTTCCACTTCTGTAGCATTGTTAACAAGTTCTACTGCACAAGCTCAGCAGTGCTTTAGCAGCTACGAAAAACAGAGCTGAGAGTCATAGGCTGTTGGGAGCATCACTCACCATGTCTTTCCTCATGCAAAGCAACTCCTCACTCCTTTAAATTATGTTGCAGAGTCAGGCACATTCAGATCATCCAAAATAAGTGGATTAATAGTGCCTGAGCAAGATAGGAACACTGAAGAACAAATGGCACAAAACCCAAGTGTTGTTCACCATACCTTGCAAGCTCTTTCCCCAGCTTACCTAGTCAGGCAGAAGAATCATGTTTCTTTCAAAACCTTTTAAGCAAAGGTCACAGGCAGTGCAGCCCACAGATTTGAACTACCATATCTCCTGTGTGTCAGCAGCTCATGCACCTGACCATGAACAGAAAACCAGGTGATGCTCAGCAGAAATAAAAATTGAGGATGAAAGATGGAGGGAAAAAAAGAAAAAAGAAAGAAAATGCTAGTTTTGCTCAAATTTCAAGAGTATCACTTGGCTTCTCTTCATAGATATTTATTTTGTACTCACAGGCAGTGAGTAGCTCAGTGACATCCAGAAAGAAATTCTGAATGTCTGACTTGCTGTTTGCTCTTTCCTAGCAAGAGAAAGTGTGAGCAGCCGAGGACTTGTCTTGGTAGGTCATGGGTTGGAATGCACACATTCCAATGTTTCTGTCTTTAATCAACACGTAAGAAACAAGTACCGGTATTTCCCCAAGGCATTGAAGGAAATAATGCTAATTAAAGTAGCTGAGGATCTGACAGATTGGTACAGTGCTGAAAAGTGGCTCAGAGGGGAAGAAAAGTTGTGTAGGGCAGTAGAGGCTGGACTTGTCTCCTAGTTCTGCACTCTCTCTTTCACTGAGCCCATGTCAGAGAGCTGTGCTGAGCCCCATTTCTCACTTCGTTGAACAAGCCCCATCTTCTGCTGCAGAGTATGGAAGAACTCAACAAATAATATTTCCAGCACACTTTTGAAAGGGCTCTATGAGCATGAAGTATTACTGCTGCTGTTGTTAGGAATAAGAACAGAGTCTTCTGCTGAATAATTCATTTGATGTGAAAAACAGCTAGCAAGTTGTTGAACAAAAATTATGTAAAATGAGACATAATTATAGAGTGGTTGCAGAGAGCAGGATGCAGATGGAGCTCTCAGGTTGGCTGGCGGTGACATCAGACCATGGACAAGCACAGATGTGTCGGGTTGCATACTTCATTTTCTGAATTATTGTATCACTTTGCCTTTAACCTTTGAGATACTCAAGGACTACCTCATTTGGAGGGACCATTTCTGGTGGAGAAAGGGGATTCAGTATCCCCAGTTTTTTTAGTACTTATCATTACTGATAAGGCTCTAGAAGCAGTAAGTGCTGCTGACTGGGAGGCACTGTCCTATCACATCAATACTGTTTTCTTGACAGGAGGAATGGTCTGCTAATTCCCCACAGATGTGTCATGTTGTGGACACCAAAACTTTCTGCAGCAGATTTTAAAAATTGGAAGGAGATTCTGTGCCTCAGACTGCTGCTTACCAAAAGATACCAGCATACACAGAGCTCAGTCTGCAGTGTGGGAGCTTTAGATCCGTCTCTGTTCTTCATCAAATCAAACAGGAAAAGCTACCTCTGCTCGGCTTGGGAAGAAACTGAATTCCTCTCTACTCTGCTTTCTCTAGCCCCCACCTGGAGTACTGCATCCATCTCTGGAGCCCCCAGTAAAAGAAGGACATGGACCTGTTGGAGCAGGTCCAGAGGACGGCCATGAAGATGACCAGAAGGCTGGAGCATGTGCAAAAAACAGGCTCTAAATCAAAAACTAAACGAGGAACTGAGACCTACTTCAGCCGATTTGTCATCAGAATTAAACAAAAAACTGGAACTTCCAGATACTACTGACAGAATCAAGCCTGGCTTGAGAGACTGAAAGACAAAATCCTTCCTGTATTCCAGGTCTCTGGCTGTTTCTGACCTATGAGCCAGATTCAAGAGATGGGAAGCTTGGAAGATACAGATGGCTTGGAGCCAGGGAGAGAAAGTGGAACACGAGAAGAGGCTTTATCATGCATTTCCTTTATAATAGCCAAAATACCCTTCTGTTCTTTCTCATATATCCTAGAGAGAGCACAACTGAAGTGTGAAGAATTGTTTAATGGATTTTGTAATAGTATTGATCTTCTGTCATTTAAAAAGGGACTCAGGGCTTAATCAGATCTGTAGAAGTGTCTCATTATTTACTTTGCCAAAGGAAAGGATTAGATATCAGAGAAAGAAAAGGCCCTTCTGCAGGCATGGGTTTGCTCTGCAGGATGAAAATCCATTCCATTTACTCTTACCTGGATATGTGTTTAAATAGGAAAGAATCCAAACAACTCTCTGTGAGATTCTGCCTGGAGGAATCAGTACAGTAGCAATAAACAGAGGTGGACTCAGAAACACAGCAAATTGACTCTTAGCTTTCCAACACAGCTCCTTTATCTGGTCACATAAGCAATGACAGCAGAAATTGTATTGTTGGTGACAGAGACAGACTGAACAAGTTTTCACCTTCTGAGGTACCATCCTGCCACCATCACCTTCTGAGATACAAAGTGAGAAAGAGTAAACCAGAAACCCACTCATGGCATTTTTATAGTCACCTTTGAGACAACAGAAAATTGGCCTATCACACCATTGCTAGTAATGCCCCTGCCTCAGGAAACACTGATAGTTTAATTTCCTTGACACTTGAACCCAAGTTAACTTCCCAATCTGTCTTTCAGGGTGGCTGCAGATGAAACATCCCATTTTGTACCTGTGTTGTGGCACTACGGAAGCTATGTAGGCATGGAGTAGCAGCTGTAGAACTGCTTACTCAGCAGAGCAAAATATTTCAGGTTGAACACAAACATTGACTTTGCAGTGAGATTTCTTTTGCAATGATATTTTTTCACATTAACATCCCAGATATTATCAGTATGTTCTGAGATAGGTGCACACACACACACACATACATATATATACTTGCATGATAGCTATGATGAATAATCTGGTTTGATTTGACTTGCAGGAGATACTTTAAACAGCTATTTCAATTCCATGCAAACTCCACACCAGTTTCTACTGCTGAATTCCACAATACAATAGAGAGAATTCAAGAACCTCTGTATTTTCCATCACTGGAAAGATTTTGCTTTGGCTGTCTTTCAGGTACTTTTTTGGAGACTTTTACTTAAAACACCTCACTGTTTAATGCAGGAAGCTTGCAGGTGGCTTGCTTTCTTGGATCAACATTGATCTGCCTGGCTCAGGACTGTCATTGTACTTATTCATCCTGATGCCTACTTGCATTTAGTCATGGGTTTGCCATATCCCTGGCAGCTTTGTAGTGAAGCTAGTGGATCATTTTATGAGAATTGAAAGTCTTGGACATCCCCTGTGTCTCAAATACATACTTGAGGACAGGAAGGTGCACAAAACCAAATGACCAAGAAAGGGTTATTTCTTTCATTTTCTAACCATATGGAATAGGGTTCTTCTTCCAGGGCAGAGATGGGTTAGCAGGTGAGCAGGGTATCCCCTTGGAACAGCACAGGCAGGAAATCCCAGTGTGACCTTCAAAGCACAGGGACATGGCTCCCTGAATGAGGCAGCTTCAGTATGGCAAGAAGAGCCACTGCCAAATTTTAAGAGAAGCCTGAAAGTGACTGACAAGCGCACAGACTGTGCCGAAGAGTCGAGAACAGCAGAGGGTGTGCTGCTCTGCCACAGCAGCTCCAGTGCTGGAGAAAAGTCCCCAGGATGGTGGCTGCTCCCAGGGCAGAGAGCCGGGCTGACAGTGACAGTTGGGGAGGCAGAGAGCAAGGAGGAAGGGGTAGTGGGAGTGTAAATTGTCACTCGTTGCAAAACCAATGGATTTCACCTGGCAGTCACTGATGGATGATAAATTTAGCAGAAAAGGAACACCATTATTTTAGTGTTCCTATTAAGAAGGTGACAGCATTGGAAAGGTGCTACTTATTATTTACCTGTGCTGCAATACCTTACATATTTTAGTCTGACATTAGAGTCCAGTATCTCAGAGACACTTTAAGAAACCTGTACCTTTGAAAGTCTGATGTAGATTCAAAAAGCCTGCAGAGGCAGGAGTAGCCAGCTGCTACAAATACATTTTCTGATTACAGGAGTTCCAAGGCAAGAGTAGCTCTGTCTAAAAAAAGAACTTTCCCTTTATGCTCAACCATCTATTTTGTGCAATAACTGAATGTCTGCTGAAAAACCATCTAGTGATCTGTTGCAATAAAAGGAATATGTTTGATCATAGCTTGGTTGTGCTCCCTGAAATGCTGCAGTCCACAGCCTTGAGGGCAGAAAGCCTGACATGTTCCTTCTCAGAGCACCCCTCATTCAGACAGAAATGTTTTGGGCCCCTAGCACATTTTGTCTACAGTGCCAGAGCCCTTTTCTTCCTAGAGCAAAAGCCTTCAAGCTCGCCTTCCACTTCTGGATTAAATCTTACAGGGAAGGGTACCTTGGGCTTTCTACCAGGTTTGTAACTCCTTCCCAGATTTCATGCTCTGTATTATATCCACAATCGATCACAAAAATTGATGGCAGTTTTTATTTCCAGAGCTCAGACTGAACCCTACTGACTGAGCAGGAGTGAGGGAGATATGGTGAACTCAGCTTGTATCCTCTCTGCACTGCACCTTTTTAGCTGTAGGAGGACCTGCCATCTTATGAAAGCAATCTACTGCAGCATGATCCAGACAGCAGCTAAATGCTTCACTTCTCTGTTTTCATTTGTCATCACATTTAATCTAAATCAAGTCTTACAGCTTAAAACCAGATATCCCCTAGAACTGCAGATAATTCAGCACAAGTAAAACGCCTTTTTTAGAACTCTACTCAATAACAAGCAAGTGTTAGTAGGAGTGCTAATGTCATTAGGAGTGAGGAGATGTTTTGGTTTTAAATTCCTGATTTCAGCATGCTGAGAAGCACACCACAGCTGTTCTTTGTTGTACTCCAGTGGCTCCTGCAATGTCAGTTGTAACACCCTCTTGGAAACTACAAAGAGTGGATGTGCTTTTCGGAGCTGTGTTTGGATGCCTCTCTCAGCTCACACATACTTGGGTGCTTGTGTGAGAAAGGACATGAATGCACAGGCACTTACACACTTCATGGGTATTTTATATTTCCCTCAACCTTACCCCACTTCCCAAAGGAGATTGTTGAATAATAACCTCTGAAGCTTGGTGCATAACTATTTCAGCCTTTCCCTGCCTGTTTTCTCCCTCACTGAAACTGATTTTAATTCTACATCAGACTTCCCCTCATGCAAATTAACTTCATCAATTTTTGTTTTGGCATAGGTGACCTCATGACACCAATAGATCCATGGTCTCTTACATGGGCCCCTGCTCTCCAGCTCAGAAAATCATATCCCTCCTTGGCTATTCTTCACCAGTTCAGCTATTCCCATCCTGCCCTCAGTCTTACCTTGCATGTATGACTCGCATGTGAAAGTTTTTACATTTTGTTGTTTGGTACAAAGAGGTTGTTTATTCGAGTGATGCCCAGAATATCACCTTTGTTGACCACACATAGGNGTCGGTCCTGCCTGGTGAAACCACTGCTGCTCTGTGACCCGCGTGTTTCTTCTGTTGCTAACTAACCAACACAAATTAACTTCAACAATTTTTGTTTTGGTGAGCTCATGACACCAATAGATCCATGGTCTCTTACATGGGCCCCTGCTCTCCAGCTCAGAAAAATCATATCCCTCCTTGGCTATTCTTCACCAGTTCAGCTATTCCAATCCTGCCCTCAGTCTTAGCTTGCATGTATGACTTGCATGTGAAAGCTTTTACATTTTGTTGTTCTTTGGTACAAAGAGGTTGTTTATTCGAGTGATGCCCAGAATATCACCTTTGTTGACCACACATAGGTAGGAGAGAGCAGGAGCATAAGGAGAGAGGGACTTTAAAGTTGTGTCAAGGTCTTGACTTGCCTCTCACTTATCTATACAGGAGAGTAGGTACCACACACCTTAGGGGAGGTCAGAAATTATTTTCCTTTCCTTGTCCACCACTGGAGCTAGAACAGCAAAGACTGGGTATAAGATGTATTCAGCCCACAGTGCCAATCAGAGGGTCATTAAATGGGATTAAGACTTAGAAATCAGCACCAAGTAGCTGTTAGGAACACTTGGTACTTCACAAAGTGAAATGTGCAGAAGAGCATCAAAGACAAGCTCCCAGGGTAAGGGCAGTTCCAGGATATTCTACGCACAAAAGCACCTCTAGTTCCCTGGGCTCCTGTCCCCTCACTCATTTCCCCCTCAGTGGAGGACAGTAACATACAGTGACAGCTTGGGACTTCAGCCCATGTCTCCTGTATCATTCATGTCCTTTAGCTGCTCTGCTGGGTCCTAAGGGGTAGAAAGAACACCAGGACTTTTCTTCCTTTAGTTATGAGGAAAGTTCTGTTCCTTTCTCCACCAAACATTATTTTGCCATTTTTGTTTTTATGTTAGCATTTGATGTTAATCCACAGGCAACTCTATTTCCAGCCTCAGATCCTTTTCTGAGGTTCTGCTTCTCAACCAGCATTTCCTTTCTCCTTTCATGTCTGTAAAGCTTATTTCTTTTCTTTGAATCAATACAACTTTATTTAGGTTAGCATCTTTCATAGAAACTGTATTCTCAAATGCGCTTGAATAACTCCAGATCATGGCCTGTATCTGGGACAAAGAACTGCAAGCAGTAAATATTGCATGGAGTCAAACCATTCAATCACACTTTGTTTCAACAAACCTCATGTTATTGATTCCTTACCTTTTTCTCTCCTCATAGATTTCATATCTGCACACTTATCCTCTCCCCTCAATCACTGGTGTTGCCCAGCTTTGTCCTTTATGCAGTTCTGATCACAGCTGCACAAAATCCTCATGAAGGAAGACGTTCTCAATTAAAATATGTGCCCAGCCTATATTTGCAATGGGCATTTGAGATGCCCAGCTAGATAGCTCCTTACCTCCCAGGTGATCAAATCATATTACTTCTACCTAATTTATTAAAAGTATTGCTTATTCAGAAGAGGTTCTGAGTGGTGACCCCAGGACATCAGCGCAACATGCTGCTGTAAGAAGTACCAGTAGCATACACTGATACTCTTGCACCTGCCTTGAAAAGGACACTTTGAGCCCAGGCTTGTCAAGATCTCATCAAACAAAAGGCCAGTCTGTAATAGGAAGAGGATGAAAGGCGTATAGGTGGCCTCCAGGAGGGCACTAAAAGGGAAAATGACAGTTCTTCCCCAGCAAGGCTTCAGACTTTCTATATCCTCTCCTCTCTCTGTACATCCTATGGCAACTATGCCACCTGTCTCAGTACCTCCACACTCACTGATGCAGGAGTACCAATACTGACTTCTGCAGTCTTCTGTAAGCTCAGGATTGTCCCCCTGAAATGTGAGCAAAATAAGGCGCAAAATGGGAGGAAGAGACTCTGGCATTAAGACTTGATTGTTTTTATATGGTCAAAATGGGAACAGAGATTAAAAGGTATTAGCACATGCAGTGAAAACTAGAAGCAGCAAAGACCCCATGTACTCTGATCTCCAAATGATTTGGTTGCCCTCAGGACTCTCTGGTGTTAAGGATGGGTGGCTTGTCCTGCCCACTAGATTGTGTGGCAGCTAAGCACTGTCTGCCACTGATTGTCAGTACTTGGCTGCAACCCTGGATTTGGGGAACTCAGGAAGCATAATGCATATCTCTGAAGGGCTGGGAGACCCTGCCATCCCCAACAGGTTAGGAGACAGCAAACACAGCTCAGGGATCATCTCTGGTGGTGTGCATAAGGCATGGCTCGGAATGTGTGGGCTCAGCACCGCTGTTGACAGCTGCTTTGTATAACACACACCACTGCTGAGGGATGCTGACAGACACTGCATGTTTTAAGTTTTGACCAAGAGAAATGCTTTATCATTCTGCACTCACACACCAGTAATCTTTCTTTATTAGCAAAAGCCTGAAAAACTCACAAAAAAACATTTGACTGATCCTCTGGGTAGAATGCAACATTTTCTTAGGAAACAATTATCAAAATGCAAAAATAGCCTCAACTTCTGTATGTAATTTTTCTTCTTAATGGGCCGTTAAAAGGCTCGTTCTTGTGCTACATTACTCAGGACCTAGCTATGGCATTTATCTCTTTCCTGTTAGTGCTGCTCTTATTGGAGAATCTTGTGCTTTCCTGTAGACCTCTAGAGACATCCAGCCATTTTGTTTTAATATTATTATCCTTGCTAACAGCTGAATGCAATTGCCAAGAGAGCAACCTAATGTTCACCTACAGTGAAAAACACTTGCAGAAAATCAAGGAAGAGAGCTGTGGCCAGAGAAGGGAATTAAGAGGCAGGACTCCTTCCTGTTCTGCTTAGAGCTTACACATCTGGAAAGATTTTTTTTAACCTCCTTTTGCCTCAGTTTCTAAACTGTTGAATGATCCATGAAGAGGCTTGCTTGGAATATTAAACAATGTTTGCAAAGATCCTGGATTTAAGGTATTAAGTGCACTCACAAAGAAGTAGGTCTGCACTTCCTGTGCCCCTTAATCACACCACTTTCAAAACCTAAACTAGCAATTCTACCGATCTCCTTCTCCCATTCCCCACCCTCAACTCTTCTTTCTTATAGGTTTTCCCTTTGTTGGGGGTTAGGATTTTTCCATTTTTTTAATTTTTAAAATTTATTTAATTTTTTTTCTTAGGGAATTTTCTCCCATTTGTGGCTGAGACAATACCTACCAATACTTACAGAGACAAAATAAATGGCCAANACAGCGCCCCTGCCGGCTGTGACTGGAACTGCACCGAGGGGGAAAGGGCCTGCGGCCGGGAGACGGCGTCAGCGCGTTTGTGGTTCTGTGTGTTGTTACTGCCATTGTTTTTTGTTTGCCTTGTTATACATACTAGTAAAGAGCTGTTATTCCTTTTCCCATATCGTTGCCTGAAAGCCCCATAATTTCAAAGTTATAATAATTTGGAGGGAAGGCGGTCATATTTTTCCATTCCAAGGAAGGTTCCCACCTTCCTTGGCGGACACCTGTCTTGCAAACCAAGACACCCTCCTTTTTGGCTGTTATGTGCACTCATTTAAATTGCAGCCAGAGACATCTGTAGTGGATATTAGCAAAGCAATTCTAACAGGAAAGATAGCAAGGTGATAATCATTTTCCCCATAATGTATTTAAAGGAAAGGAAACAAGCATGTAGAAATGCCTGCCCCACAATTACTCTGTGTAGCTGCCAAGGGCTGCAGATCCTCAGTCCACACGGCTGGAAAGGAGGTCACAGCTGTGCACTGCTGTGGTTTCATGTCCTTGACTGCTGCCTCTCAGCTGTCCTGCCTGCAGCATACCAGTTACCTCTCATCCTTCAGTATGTGGCTTTGCTTTCTTCCACAAGCTCCCACACCCAAGGCCAGGAGTGAGGACATGCTGCATGGCCTTGCAGAGTCAGAGGCTCTGACCTTGTGCTGATGTGTACTTGCACTTCCCTTCCTTGGAGGAATGCAACTCGTTTCAGTGATCTTCACTTATCTGTCTCTGTCCTTGAATCTAGAGAAAGTAAAAGTTGTTGGTTTTTAGATGTGCTATGGCTCTAACCACCTACTAGATGTGGAAAGCACAATTCACAGTTCACTGGGGTAATTTAGCCAGCGGACAACTTACAGAAACCAGAAGTGCCAGGAAGACATTTTGGGGAGGTGGAAGCACATAATTTGTGCTTCAATCATGATGTTCACCGCCAGATAAAATCAGCACAAGCCTTAGCCTGTACCTAGGACAAAAGTGACAGAAGGTTAATGAGCCTTGTTAGACAGAAAATGGAGAAAAAAATCTGAGAAGCCATTACAGAATCAAATGCAAGCAGCTGCAAGAGGTAAGCCCAGTTCTGTGATGGTCATACACTCACTTTGGTTATTATTTTGCACCTTGTTACTAGCCTGTGATTGGTGCCTATAAATGCAAAAAGTCAGCTCAGCTGGAAATAGATGTGCTTTATACCAATTAGTATCTCATCCACTTGAAAATACAGAAAAAGGCACAACTACATAAGCTGCAAAACTGAATGCTGGCAGATGAGGCTCTGGAAACACATCCAACAGGGTCAGGTGGGAATTGGGAAATAGAATGGCAGCAGGAGGAGAGGAATATGGGGATCATGGCTCCCAGAGTTAGCAACAGGAGATAGGGTTTCATGGTGCTCAGTCAGCAGACTTGGATGTGCAGGTGTCCTTATGTCTGACAACTCACTCCTGACTTATGTGTAAGGCTGCTTGGCAAAAAACACTGAAAGCCCTGGGGCTCCTGAGAAAGCCGTCATTCTGTAGCTTTTGAAGGCACTAACAGCATGCTGTCAAGCCACCGAATGCCTGCTGTAAAATTCAAGCCCTTGGTGAAATGCGGTTTCCGCACAAGCAGCGTGCTGGGCAAGAGGAGGGCAGCAAGGTGCAGGAACAGAGCACACACCTGCTTCCCACAGACCCACAGCTCCCCACCCAGCCTGCCAGAATGCAGCTAATCCATCCCACAGATCCTTTATAGCATCATCTCTTCTCTGCAGGGCTCTGCTCCAGCGTGGTTCAGACTGCAGAACCCAGATGGGAGCTCTAGATGTTTTTCTTTCTATCCACAGAAGCCTTTTTATCTTTCAGCTGCCAGAGAGGCATGTGGATCCTGACAGGAAAACAATCAGCAAGTCTCTCTATCAGCCAGAGACATCAGGGGCACAGGCATGTTGAAGCCTCACTCCCATTCCCAGCCCTTATCAGCCTGGATGGAGCTGTGCGGCCCTTTGAAGAGCCCAAACTGCTCCCTCACTCTGCACAGTGTCCAGGGTGATGATCCTTGTCCTGCCCAGATCCCCTGAGAGCTGCCTTGCCTAACACCATAGGAACAGCCCTGCTTTTTTGCCAGCTATCTTGGATGAGTGACAAGGGGTGTTGAATGGAAAGGGAGTTGTGACACCCATGGGGACCCTTGTGACTTGTCCCATGCTAGTGTGGTTCTTCCCACTTCCCTTTCATCTGCTCTGAGCTGGCACCAAGTGTGCCACATCACCACTGCTTCTTGCCTAGTAATCATGCAAGAAACCTGCAATCTATTTTTAAAAAAGGGCTGAGTACTCTTAAAGACGAGGGACTGGGGCAAGGAATATAACTGAAACAATAAAACGGGAAAGAAAGTACACACGTGTTCCCAGGTCTTCCAATACAAGCTCCAGAAAGGTTATGTAAGGTGCCGCTCACATCCACTTTCTGCTGCTATTAGGAGCTGATGCACAGTCCTGGAGACAAGAAGCTTTCAGCCCTGGAATAGGTGCCCTCAGCCTCTGTGGGCAGTGTCCTCCTGTTCTGCTGGGGAGAGAGGCAATTAGCAGCAAAAAGAGCATGTAATCAGCTGTAACTGAAGCCCACCAGCTCCATCCCACTGACCAGCAAACAGAAGGGCTTCATACAAAATGTCCCCTACTCCCACAGAGAGGTATCTGTCCTTATCAGCCTCCTGGGAGTGAGCAGGAGCCCTTTTTTCACAAGAAGGAAAACTGAGGAGTGTGTGTGCTAACCATGGATTGCCAAGCCATTGCATGGCTGGGCTGGGAGCAGGTCTGTGCAATGCCCTGTTTGTAATGTCAGAATTCCTTCAGGTGTACAACAGGTCTTGAGTGCAGTAGTGGCTTCTGTGTTGTGACTGATAAGGGGAATGAACAGCACAAGACTGCATGGCTGCTGGCTACCACAGGACCTGAAGCAAATCAAACCCAATGACCTCTCTGAGCAAGGTTTCTTTGCCATGTTGTCCAATGTTTCCAAAAAACACTTTTATTTTTGGCCTGTCACAGCATAGCACTGAGATGCAGATGTGGTAAACTTCCTCCAGCATTAAAGTGCTGAAAAGAAAAAGTCATTGCAGCTAATTTTGTCCTTCAAGTTCTTAAGCAGGACACAGACCATCGCATCCTGAGTCATCCAGCCTCACAGCAGCACGAACTTGCTGTCTATACCTTGGGTTGCCTTTTTACGGTAAATCCACCTCCCTAGCAGCCTGTCACAGCACAAAGCATTTAGCAATGAATAATATTTCACTAGTAGGAACATCCCCTGCAGTTTGAGGATGCAAACAGTTTCTTCCTGGCAATCCATAGTGCAGCTGCCAAAGGCTACCAATCTGAGCTGGAGCCTTGGTGTTATTTTAAGCACTGTTCCCAGCTGCAGCAGCACCGTGTTTGCCAAAACTCTTCCTTCTAGAAAGGAAGAAAACTAGCCAGGCCATATGGTGGCTTTCAGGGAGATGAAGTGTTGACTTTTCCCAGTATGTCATGAGGATAAAATTAATCCACACTTTAGCAGAGCTGGTGAAGAATCTTGAACACCTTTCATGTTCAAATCCATGTATTTTGGCTGTCCTTTTAACTCTGAATTTATATGTCACTCAAACGCCAGCTTGATGCCAGGACCTAGATGAATACCTTGTTCGTGCCTATCACTGAACAAATATATGGAATATACACTGAGCTGTATTAAAAGCCAAAGGTGGGGACCCAACTATAAGTGAGGATAAATGAGGTCTTTGAGGGAGACTGGTGTCAGACTAACACAGAGCAGAAAGCCAAGAATTTGTGCACTTCTGACTCACCTCTGGCTAGAGAAGGGTGATTAAGATAAGGGCTCTGCTCCAGGGTTACCAAACATTTCTGAACAAGTCCTGCTGCTTTTCTGCTCCCCTGCCAGAACTGAAAAGCTTAGACACATCCACTAGGTACCTGGCTATAAGGGTAGATACCCACAGAACCTTCCCAGCTGCCAGCAGAGAGGTCTCCCTCCCCATATGCACAAGTCATCCCAGGACACAAACCCAAACAGCTTCTGTTTTAACTACCCATCGAGAGACACACTCAACTATCATCTCGGTCCATTTAGCAAATGTTTGCCTTAGATAAAACAAAACTGAAGAAAGGTGAGAGCCTTGTGTAATCTAAATCACATTTACTCACACACACAGAGTAAATAAAAAAATCTTTTATATTGTGCACTGCAGCCTCTGAAGAGGTACGTATATAATAAACATTCCTATTCTAAAGTACTTAAAGAAGGGGTGTAATGAGCCATATAAGAAACACTTTGGGAAGATGAATCCAAGTGCTCAGTCAGCTCTAAGGTCTCCTAACTTCAGTCTGCTTTCCTATGGCAGATCATAGCAGTCAGTATCAACAAACTGAAGCCGACCCACTGGCAAAGAAAACGGCTGTTTGAGTTACAAGATTAGGCCCATGGCACTTCAAGTAATGACTGGCATAGTACTTCAGTCACAAGAGAGAGGCCGATGGGAATATTGCTCAGGGACAATTCCTCTCAGCTGGTGTTTACATTATGTAGAGGCAAGATCCCGATGCACACCAAAACCTTTGGAGAAGAGTAAGTTTACAAAGGGTCTGACACAAGGTTAAGACTGCCTGTCTGAGATGGAGCCCAAGGTCATAAGCACTGCATCAAAATAAGGCAGTCTGGATGTGCCATACAGCCTGAGGGGAATCTTTTGTGGTATGAGACAAAACACGAGTTGCACAGAGTTGGTCAGGCCCCCAGATTCCCTTAGCCACACAGTTCCAAAGCTCTGTTCTTAGCTTGTGTGCAAGCTTGCTAACTGTTAACCACCCACTGCATGGTGTAGATGAGGAAAGGAAAACAGCTTCCAACACCCTTAGCTGTTGTTTATGCAATACTTAACATTACTGTTGCTCAAAGGCTCTCACAGAAGCTTCTGCTCGGCCCTCCCTAGTCCCAAAAGCCCTTTTGCTCCTGAGAGATATTAGGTAGCACTTCAAGACTGTGTAGATTCAAGTCCAGAAAGGACTTGCTTAAAGACCAGGTTATTACAGCAAATTCCTACACTCCACCAGACATTTTCAGTTGTGCACTGTCCAACAGCAATTTTAAAAAAATCTGTTCCATCTGTAGTTGGATGGGAAAGAATTTGCAATTGAGACTTAGACATCTGTTCTTCTGATAGCCGTGTAAGTTGAGGAACCCTGAAGACTAAGTGGCTGTGATGCCATTTCAGAATTAAGATCTGATAATATTGATTCCTCACCCATGTGTTTAGGCAGGGGGACAGTGATGGACATTGCTGGAAATCCTACTGCTGAAAGGTGTGTGTATAACTGGTGAGGAAAAGGTGTCTGTCCTATCATGCATGTACATGCACATGAAGGGAAAAATACTTCAGGCTAACCCAGAAGAGATGGCATATGGATGCAAGAAGTGTGGTCCTAATGTCAGAATNCATGGTTATGACAGATTGGTCCGGAGAAAGCTATGTGATTGCAGAAAAGGAGATTGGATTATAAAGACAGAAAACTGCATGGAGGAGGAGAAGGCCAGCAGAGAATTTCAGCTGTTTGTACTGAAGGTACAAAGCACTGAAGCTGCAGGAGCTGCTTCTTCCACCAGACTCAGCAAAAGCTGAGGTTCTGAAATCCCCAGTCATGGTGAAATCTCCTGGGCCCTCCTCTCATTCTCTAACTGCCCTTGATTACAATACTGAACTGCAGAACTAGACTAAGATAATAATGAGCTTTAATGGATTTTGTCACTGAATAGGTGTCTGTTCCACTAAGTATCCAACAGCCTCTGTAACAACAGCCCCTTCCTGCAGTTTGGCTGCTTGGGCTCATGGTCAGCTCAGATACTGCTGTGTGGCTGTGGCTGGGACAAGAGCTATGAGAAATCTCATCACAGCCTCCTCCCTTCACCAAGTAGCCACATTTTCTTGCCCATAATCCTTGCCTCTGCTAAATTATGATTATGGCTACACTTGCCCAGTGCCTTGCTCACCCAGGTCCCTTTCTGCCTTCTAGCTTGCCCTTGGACCTGTCTTATCCCTACAGACTTGCCTGACGATCACTGGACTATGACTGGCCCTGGTTACTGTCACTTGGCCCACTCTGCTCACCTTGCTCAGGTACTCTGGGACTGTATCCATGAGGCCACTTCCCTACTGTCACCCTTTGCTCCAGTTAATCTTCCCTTACAGAGCAGCTTCAGTCACAAATCATTATCAAGAAATTCTCCTTTACAATGCACCAGCTTATTAGATTCTCTTACCTCCAACTAAGGCCTGCAAGATCTGGGGGTACCTGTAGCAAAAGTAAATAGCCAGATGCAATTGCAGAAAGATCACCAAAAGCAAAAATGCCAGACTGCTGCAGAAAAAATAAGCTCTTTGTACAATGAGCAGTTCTCCAACTACTGTCTCGGGCCCATTGGAGAACATGATGGTGTAAGACATTCACATCCATGAGAGCTGGTTCTTTTAATACTGGCTGCAATCTGTGAAAGGTAACCCCATGCATGCTTTTTAAAAAATATTCAAACCCATGATTTGTTATAAAGTTAAGATACTAGAGCATGATTTGGGGAGAAAATAATAAATTTCAGAGCAAATTCTGCAGGCATGGAGTGTACAGACTTTGGTTAAATTTAGTAAAGCGATTATGGTTCTGTTCTACTTTGTGTTGAAGTGCTATCAGTTGATCCTGCCTCTTTTCATTCCACTCAGATTTGTTCATTGTTAAATTAATGAGGACTTAACAGAAAGTAAATCACATGCCATTTATTAAGATTTCAGATGAAGTAGCAAAGAACCACAAAGCATGTTGAAGTCTACTTGAAAACACCATAGCTTTAGTCATCCTTAGTCACAATTATTTCCTTTCCCTGCCAAAGCAAACTGCCATGTCCATTGTGCCCAAGCATGAAGATAAAGCTTGTTAACCCTTGTTAAGATACTCTGATGCTTGTTATTGTCATGTTCACTCCAGATTTTTTCTAAAGCTTAGTCTGCTTGAGCCTGATAGCAATATGCCTACAAACTTTTCATGTTACATTTAATTAAGCTCTTGTTAAGCCTAGTTTTACTAGGACATCTCCCTTTACTTCCATGGCAAGAGGACCAAGAATGTCAAAATTCCACTAGAAACAGCAGATTCATTAATCAATTAATTAATTAATTAATCAAATAATATGAGCTGCATGACAAAGGAAAGCCTGTCCTCCCTTAATCTGCATAGCCTTGGAAGGCTACTAGAAGTTTTATCAAGGTATTCTATGGACTTTCAGAGCACCACTTGCATTTACTATTTCATCATGTGCCATCTGAACGTAATACATGGTGATTTCCTCACCTGAGCACATTCAGAGCTAAAGGCCACATACAATTTGCCCTGTCACTGTAGAACTTTTACACCCAACCCTTGCCTACACAGCAACCAGTGAAAAACTGAAGTTGCTCAGCCTAAAGCATCTGCTGGTGTGTTCATTCTGCATCCATGCTGATCCTGCCAGCTTTCATTTATGATGCTCCTTCTCTGCTAGAAGGTAGATTCCCCTGCTTAGAAAACTGCTATTTTATTCTTCTCTTCTGCCCCAGTGCTTTGTGCTCCTGTCATGTTCTGCAGAGGCTGCAGTTGTTGGCAGAAATTGATCTGCCACGATGCATGTAGATTTCTGTTGCTGATGAGGCCAGCTTGAACATTAGGGTAACCTTGTCATTGTGACAGGTGAGTAAATTCAGCTAAAAAACCTGATTCTTTTAGGACATAATGCTACTTTGCAGAACATTACAGGAGGTAGAAATATTTGTTTTAGTTTGAGACAGTCTGGGTTTGGGGAAGAGTGAAAAAATAGTTTGAAAGACAAAACACTGTAAGATACTTTTTGTTAAAACAAGTGAAAAGGCAATTCATCTTGCATGCTATTATTTCTAACAAACTTAACTGACTGTTGACTCTCCTCCTAGTTCATAACACAAACACAGCACTATAGCACTTTGAATGGAATATATGACTAAAAGTAGCCTACGTATGCATTGTTCAGTCTCTGTATCTGTTGGAAAGGTGAAGGATTTCTTGCATGTCCCTGGATTAGAAAAAAATCTTTTTTTCAAAGGAAATTATGAAATGTAAGTTCTTGTAGTGCACAGTCCATCAATACAGCTACATTTCTTCAAGCAGAGAAATGTGAAATGATGGCTCAGTGGCAGAGAAGAGGAAAAGTATAACCTAGGATTCAAATACATGACCTAGGAATCACAACCATGTTGTTCCGGCTTCCACAGGAACAGCAGATGAAAACAGCTTGGAAAGATCCTCGTTCATGTTACTGTGTCTCACTGAATGATGTGGCAGGGACACAAAAGAATCTAAACCATCTGTTAAATGTCATCATGCACAAGACATGTTACCGCATAAGCTCCAGATCCAGGCATTTAGATTCATATTCTAGCTGGGATATTAAATAAAGAGTAGAAAAACTTCAACCTAACAGAACAGAAATATTAGCCTTAATAAAAATGGTATGCAATTAATTCCTTGGTTCAGAGAAAAGCCAGAAGGGGCTTAGCAGACAGGTACTGTGTGCCAAGACCTGTACTAAACTGAGTTTTTGCAAAAACATTGCAAAAGTCCTATGGAGAACCCAGAGCTGGAATAGCTGATCAGGACTGAGGTACATAGTAAAGAAAAATAAACTTCTTGTTGCACTGGGAAATTCTGAAATCCTCAGAGCAAGGCAATGCCATGTTATTCTAAATATCTGCTTGAAATTATTCAGAGCACAAATCCAAGAACTCAAGGCCTAAAGATAATCACTTTTATAACAGTTTTATTCAAGTCTGTGTGCTCTAGTGTTGAGACAAGGCCTAGATCAGCATTACACTGTAATACAATAATTTTAGCCATTGAACCAAGCCTGCTTGGCATCCTTGGTTTACAATTCACAGTACATCCAAAAAAAGAGCAAAGAGAAAAGAAATCCCAAAACATGAACAACTTCCATTAGCTCTTTGCTTCACTTAAATATTGTTCTACAACATAAAATAATTTAATACAAAAAGAACTGTAATCCAAATACACATAATACATTGACACAGAACAGAGGAAAGATACAGTAGATTATGCACAAGAGTATTCAGTTGATGTGTTACCTACAGTGAAACAAACTGGACATTAATATAATTTAACTATTTAAGCCCAAGAGCGTCAGAGGCAACAAGTCCAGGTCACAAATAAAGCTTTTTAAAAAATAATGCAATCTTCTTTTCCTCTAAGCTTACTGCTGTACAGAAGTTAAAGGAAGGCTCCAACAAATCACTTGATTTGACAACATTTCATCACACAAACAATAAAAACTTGGTGGCCTCTGTTATTTTACTCAATTCTGTGGTACATTGCCATTTGGTAATGTAACTGCTTCATTGCAAGTTCTTCAGGCAAAACATACCTTCAGGTGCTACTTCCATAGCAACAGACTTTTGAACACCATGAACGGAAGAGAAGACATACAGAGGTCTCCAAAACCAGACTGAAATACTTGAGCTGTAAGATGAATCCCAGTCCTACAGAGTTTGGAGTTCCTTGAAGTACCCAACACCCTCCACACAGTGATTTCAACACAAGCAGAACTATCCCATATCTCAAAGGATCAGACATGGGGGCATGATCTTACACTAGGTAAATCTACTCACCTGGTTATTCAGATTAACAACATTGTACCTAGGAAAGTCAGGTCATCAATTTTTGCATCTGGCTTGAAATAGAAGTAGGAGCAGATCCACAATTAATAAGGCAAAAGAAAGAAGTAGCTTATAAAAAGAGGGAGGAAATACATTCTCTGGCTGAGAAATTCTTGGACTTTCAAAGCCACAGAAGAGACATTGTTAAAAGCACAGGTATTTTCCCTGATTTTTCCACCATTGTTGCCTGCCCACTCCATATAAGCCTCTCAACTTAAGTCAGGCAAAGAATCTCAGGTATTTCCAGCTTGTCCTGAATTTGTGACAAAGAAATCATATACAGCAGCACAAAGTGCTGTGCTGACAGCTGACAGACAAGAATCCTAGAACTCTGGTAAAAGTGGTGGATGTTGATCACTGTTGAACTTGTCAGGTCTGTCCACCAGCCTAGAGGGATGCATTTGTAATATGAGAAGAAACACTTGACAATAGGCCTCAGGCTGAACTTCCATTTGCACACAAAGCCTCCAGTCACCACTTATTGCCCCTTTACAGCTAGCAATCTGCTAATGCAGAAGTTGTTGCTCTTTCACCCCATGTCAGAAAACATTCTCAAAGCTTACCCTGCTTATGGTTAGAAGTAGCAGTCAAATAGGCATGGCATGTGCAGCCATGGAAAGGCCACAAGAGTCAGCAATCAAACCAGCATTTACCCAGGGGCTTGTTGAGGAACTTTTTCCTTGGGTAATTGACTCCTTCCTCTGAAAATCAAGGTAAGAACCTGGTCCTTCACCATCAGTCTTTACATGACAATCCCCCAATTTAGATTAAAAGAGCTTTGCTCAATTAGGGTCTTGTGCATTTTGACCCACAAATACATTCCACTGACTTCAGTAATGTTTAAGCATGTGATGAAGAGCTTTCTGAATTGAGGCCTCTTCCCTTTTAACTTGAAAGTTAATTACCCTAAATACAAACTTTTATTACTAGATGCTCTTGGGTTTATGTGGTATCTTCTTATAACTGCCAAACATAATGGGCAGCGGTGCCTATGGACTTTAGGTGGACCTAGTTAAATTCTGCAGTTCAAACCTAGCCATCCCCCAAAGAGATCTATGTTGCAAAAGAACGGATCCTACTTTTTGCCAAGAGTACTGGCCAAATTCAACCAGTTAACTGGCCAAACACTCCTAAGCATGCTTTCTTTTTTACTTAGTTTTTTTTCCCCCTATGCCTATATTCTTTACAGTGTAGGGTACCTGAATGTTAAAGTTGCAAGATAACCTTGAAAAGAGAGCAATGGCAGAACTGATGGAGTAACAACTACTTGAGATGCAGTGTGAAATGTCAGCTCAGAGATATTAGCTGCTCTGCTCAGATACAAATGCTAACCCTGTTGACATGGTAAGAGCTGCTCACTAAAGCATGCAAGACAGAAGAACAAGCCTACTGAGTATCTGCGCAATCCGTTGAGGGTTCCAACTGATTTTGTGACATTGACTGGGCCTGGGAGAAAACAAATTACCCAAGTTGAGAAGTGGCCACATTCACAAATTCCATCAGAACTCAAGGAAGAAGCTCTGTTCACCTCCAGATATAGTTAGACTTAAGAAGCTCAGTGTGCAACTGAGTTATGCCAAACACTAATCAGAGGCCAGGTGTGTTCTGTAACTTCATTACTGCTAGCAGCATTCTTATCAATGAAGCCTGGAAAAACACCAGGATGTCTTCCTGCACCATTATAACCTCTACAGCTAAGATCACAAGACACAAAAGATCAGGACATGGCTAGGGCAATGTTTCTTCTCTCTCAGACCTATATACCTCTCCAAGACAAGGAGGCCAGCTTAATCCAACCTCAACACCTGTTCTTGAGAAAATGCTGAATTGAAACAAGGTAGAAGGGGAGACAGTGTTAATCAGAATGAAATAGCATATATAAAATGCATTATTCTCATCTTAATGTTGGGGTTTCAGTCACACTGAACACAATGTAAATTCTCACCAGCTACCCTGGCAACTAAAATTTGAGTATGGACAAGATCCTAGAGATGTATTTCTGAGTCATGAAGCACCTTCCCCCACCTCCCTCCATAATTATTTTTCAAATTGTTTATTTTAAGCAAATACAACTTGGGCATTGCTCCTGCAGATTCGTTCTAAGCATCCTTTTTCTAGCTGTGCATGCATCTGACCCATCAGCAACAGACCTAACAGTAGCCCACTTCAAGCTGGGTTAATAAATCCACTACACTGCACACTAAAAATGTGTCATAGCTCCTTAATATCAGTTCTGTTGGGCTGCCTGCACATTATTAGCATTCAGCTATAGTAAGAACTGTATTAGGAGCTGATACAGTAGGAAAACAATACTGCAAATACAGGAAAACAATCAGGATCATGCATAGCCCCACTTTAAGAGCACATGAGATTATTTTAAAATAAAAATCTCTTTTGAAAAAAGAGACTGTTACTTTTAAAAGCAGTAGTGACCAATATGAAATCTCCATCTTTTTGTCTCTGGGCAATCAACTCTTCTACAGTTTAGAAACCATCAAGAAAAATGCCCCACTTTGTCCTTTATTGTTTATTTTGGAGATATAAATATCTAAACCAAGTATAATCTTAACTTAATAAACTGAATGGCTGGTTTTACTTTTCCATCAGGAATTTGCATGTCAAAGAGCCAAATACAAGTTGGTCTCTGCCTTCCCATCACATTCCAACCTTAACTGCATACTTGGAGCAATTTTTACCAAAACTTAGACTTTCTGCCCATTCTATCTATACAAATGAGGTAGTTCAGGGTAAAACAAAACAAACCAAGCAGGAACTGGATAAGTTGGATGGGGCTTGAGTAACCTTATCTAGTGGAAAATGTCCCTGCCCATAGCAGGGGCACTGGAACTAGATGACCTTTAAGGTCCCTTCAAACCCAAACCACTCTATCAAATTAAGTAACTGTACATTCCTCAAATTCTTCTTTAGGACCCAACTTACCTATGATGCCAACAGTTTACCAAGTAGTTGGTAGCCCTCTGTCCTCTGACTTACATTAAGAAGAATAATTTCACTGTGTTACTTCCTGACAACCTCCACTTTCATTTCACCCAGTTGTCTCTTATGCTTTCAGCTTGGAAATTTTTTAGGTCAAAGCACACCTGAAATGTATATGGTTTTCTGCCTTACACTTGTTACTATGGCAACAAGAATAAATAACCAACAAAGATGGGATGGGGCCAAAACCCTAATGGAGAAATAGGCAGAGGCACTAATAGCATGTAGCTCAACACGGGTGTAAATAGGAGGACATGAAATGTTTCTTGTGATGGTATTCGGCCTGATGTGCAGAGAACACAGTACTGAAAGCTACTACTAGGAGGTCCCTCCAAAAAACCAGCCTCAGGCCCCAGCAAGGAAACATGTGAGATGGAAGGCACCTCGGAATACAGGATGCACCTAACACAAACATATATATATTTGAGAGGCTTAAAAACCAAACCCAAAATAAACAATACCCCCAGAGAAACAGAAAGGCAAACAAACAAAACCACAGAGCTCAAGAAGCCACTCTCAGCAGGAAAATGATGTTCCTGATCAGAAAAAGGAAGATTTTTCTCTTATGTACAAAAGGAGATAAAATGTATTTCATGTATACAAATGTGGATGAAGTGCTGAAGACTTTCCAGTTGCAAAAAATGAAAGGTCCTTATTAGAAAGCAACAATAATAATTCTGGTAGCTACATCAGACCCACTACCCAGTCACCAGTGGCAAGTTACGTGTTAATCAAGCACACACTCCTTGGCCTGGGAGTGACTACTTTCAACACAAAAAAATAAAGCTGATGTAGGTAATTTCAGAAGTTGTGTTTATCTCTGATCAGTGGCAAAACTGTTTTAAAAAGCTGAGCATAGGAAAAACCAAAAGCAAATGCACATTTTAACTGCAGCATGACTTTCTACTAGAGCGTTCAATAGAGGGAGCACCAGAATAAGCCACAGATACATTTCCATAATGCCTTGTGAAACTGTGAAAGTGAGGTTAATAGCAAAAAGTTCTTCTTAAGACTGTATTGTTTGTTAAATACCAAAAAAAAAAGAGGAAAAAAAAATTAAACCAAAAACTGGGTTGAAAATAAGAGGAAAAAAATGCAAATTAGTTAAAGATCCTTTCTGTCTGGTTAGCTACCATATTACTGGCTGTGCAAACCACTGTATTCTAGTATTAAAATAGTAAACTTAACAAAAAGCATAAGAAGGCATTCTTTCCTACAGATACCTTAATTATATCCACCAAAGAATTATGAAGTCTGAAAGTTATGCTCTGTGACAGTGAGAGTATATTTTGGTTCTTGTATTTGCTGTATTTATTGCTCGTTTGCAAATATGTTTTAACAGATGTCTATCCCCTTACTTTTAATCTCCTCAGTTTTACCCAAATTGTAATCTTAAATAAGTTATAAACATGGAAGCTAGGGAACTGTTCTGCAGTGACAGGATAAGGATCAGAAATCTTTCCAAATGTAAATGCCCTTGTTTCATTTAAAAAAAACAAACAAAAAAAAAACAAACAAAAAAACCCCAAAAAACCGCAAAGCTAAAAGGAGGACTTAAATCACTCTGCAAGATATAACCCTTCTTTTTCACCCTAGAGTTGGTAAGAGTTCTTGAAAGTATCTCCAAAATGCATGGAAAAGGTTAGAAAGCAATAAGCATGTTTTCCAAGGAGAAACATTTAAAAAAAACTAAAAGAAAGAAACTTATTTACATTAGCTTAAAATTACTTGCAAAAATAACAGGCTATCACTGAATTTTGGGACACAGGAATAGGTTTGGTTCTATACATCCAATAAGACGCCAGCTCCCATATTCATCCCACAGGGACGAATGAGGTTTCAAATAAAAATTCATCTCAGGATGGAAAAGTGACTCAAAGTCAGAGGTTTCCTGTCAAGTTCTATTTAACAAAACACTCCAGAGGCAAAGACTTTTCTTTACTTGACCATTACTGCCTCACCTTCAACAGAATGAGAGGTATCCAGTTTTGTGATATATCGAAGTAACATCTCTACGCAGTGCTGTCCACAGTGTCTTAAGATAACAGCATGCTATGAAGAGGAAGGCAACTACTCCCATTCCTAGAGGTACAGAAAAATATTTCATCATAAAACCATGCCAAACCAGAACAGGCCTTTCCCCATCAATAACAAAAAAATTCACTTTAAAAATACTCATTTTGTTAGAAAACTATTAGAAAAGGAGTATTTTCACCAAGGTTCCCTGCCCCATACTGAATATCAACTCATTGCAATAATAAACTGAAGGGAAAATATGTATAAAAAGTTAAATTTGCACCTCTGAAAATGACTGAAAGGAGATTGAAAGACCTACTTTCTGGTAAAACAGAGCACGGTGCAGTCTGTAAGAAGCAACAGTGTTAGAAAAGAATCTGTAACTGTTTAATCACCTTAGTTTTGACTCAAAAGCTTTCTTCTCTCTACTTGTCCCACACTCAATTTTTAAGAAACCAGTAGGAATTTATCAAAAATTTGTTATTTTCTGCACTGTTTGCTATGTCTGTGCCTTACTCCAATATTACAGGAAAACTAAACAGGCTACAAGGATAGCATACTTCGAAGGGCTGACGAACTTCCTTCTATTTCCAAAATCAGCACATCAATTACACAAATTAGTGATACACACTGCCAGCTGGCTAAACAAAAATACAAACATATTTCTAACCCACAAACCTTTCTCTCAGCTACAATCTCATTATTACTATCAGTTTAAAAACTTCCACTTCCTCTTTGTAAGGCCTGTATTAAAACACATTCTTCTCCATTCTTTTGTCATTGCTTTAGACTGCTTGGTGACTTTCATGTTATCTTTTTCTCATTTTCTCAGACAAAAAAAAGTGCAACTTATTAGGAAACAATACATTTATTAGAATTTTTAAGTAAGATTTTTACCATCTTCCTCAAGAATACTACTGGAAAGGTAGGTCAATGACCAATATTCTGACATTTTTGTTTCCCTGACAAATGGGAATACTAACAATCAGTAGGGAAAAAAGACTGCTGAGCTGACGGGCTCATACCTTCTCACTATCTAGTGAACTATAGGCGACCACTCCTTTGGAGATTTGGAGCACCTCAGCTCCCACAGTTGGGAAGGAAATACCCCAACAGATTAAGAAAGCAGGGATTTCAAGCCAGGATGGGACAGATGGATACAGAGAGAGGTTTTGACCTAGCTTGAACGTGCACACAGCCTCTGGGCCTTAGGACACTGGCTGCAAAAGCTTTTGGAGTGCATAAGGTAAAATACCTTACAATTCTTTCTCTTGAGAGCCCCCTCTCCGCCTGCCAGAGAATACCACACCACCTACTGAAGTCAGAAGCCTTGTTTCCACAACTGACTCCTCTTGCCTGATACCTGAGGTTGGCCATTGGAAGATAGTAATGGGCGGATGCTCAAAGACTGCCTCAGGTTAATTCACATGCTAGATTCAATAAAGATAATTGCAATGAAGAAGGGTTAAAAAAAACCCAGACAAAATCCACAAAACAAACACATACCAACCAATATGCTTCTAACTAGTCTGCCTGGCAGCTTTGTAATAACAGTATCTAATTTGGTAACTCTGACCTGGACCCTTGACTCTTGTCATCTGTCCTACCAACTTATTTGATGTAGCAATGTCCACTTGGTATTAGGGAAGATGCTCCTTGGAGCAAAGTACTTCTCAAAGATCAGCTACATACCACTTTCACCAAGTGATTATATAAAAGGGGGAGTGGGGCAAGGAGGGTGTAATTCTTTGTCCTCAACCTTCTTAAGCAGAACAGGTGACAGAACAACTTGCCTTTACAGCTGTCTTTTCTGGGAACTTGACAGAAACCTTAAAATTTCACTTGGTGAAATCAACTGGCCAACTATTAGAAAGTTTAGCAGGCTGAGTTGTATCGGTGAGACCTAGAAAGCTGGTCTACCATTTCACGCAAGTAATTGGATTTTAAAGATTTCTGTTCAAATGAATCTATTCCAGGTGATGCTTTTGCCGAACAGATGATGCTCCCTATGACATTTATAATGATACCTTTTGGATAGAAAACATTACATTTCAGAAGAGCTGATCCAGTTTTGTTCCAGACTTTTTAAAATGGTAAGGAAGACTATGAAAAATAGGTAATTTTAATGTCCTTCTTTTAAGTCCCTCTGACACAGCCTCTTACTGAGATTATGTTACGGTTGATTTATAGCACAATCAAAATTAGTAATCTGTTGGATGAGTTTTGTCTTTTTGCTAGTGTCTGGGTCACAAACTGAGTTTTCAGAAATGGAAAGCAAAATGATGCTTAAGAAATCAATAATGCTAAAGGTCTGTATTTAACAAAAGAGTCAGAAATGTAAGTTTTCTTTAAGTATCTGAATCCCACATCATAATACCTTGTCTACACAGTCAACAGTCTCTTCAGCTTCAATATCTAGTGTAGCACCATTAAGGCTAGCTCTGGAGCATTCAGTGGGGAGGGCAGCAGAAAGTAATTCTGCCATTAAGCATTTTCTATGGAATGTGATAAATGAGAAATATGTGACCATTCAAAACAAAACATACTGTAACTGTCTGGAAAAAAGGTGCACTTGACTAATGGGAACATGCTGGTTTCAGTCCTCACACAGAACTAAAAAGCCTTATGTACAGTTCTTCCCCACACATGCTGGTTTTTAAAATCAGGTTACAAATATCTAAACACACAGGTTCACCGTGCTGACAGCTGCAGGAAGTATTTGGCTCCACTGCCTTCACAGCAAGACTGGACTGCCCCAACAGGCTGAGCACTGCACTGGCAGCACTGTCAAACAACTTAATTGCAACCAAGTATCAGCAGATTAGCAAAACAAGCACAGATCTGTACAAAGACAGTGACAGACATGCTGCACCCTGCAGCAAAGCAGACCACCCTATTACACTCATATAAAGGCCACATCCCTTATATATAATGCCAAATTTGGGGAAGATTGAAGATCTCATTACAGCCAGTAAGACATGCCTGCAGCGGTATAGACACACTTGAAGTCTTTGTACAGAAAACTCTGAGCATAGGCACACACTATTTGTGTGACTTCCTCCTTCCAGAAAGGGGTCTGTTCTTGCTCCAGATCTAGGAGTGTTTTACATATTTGAACAAGAATAAAGTTTTACATGTCTATAGTGCCTTTCACTTAAAGATCTCACAGGACTTTATAGCTATTATATATGTCCCAACCCCTCCCCTTGTGAGGTAGGTATTATTCCTATTATTTACAGATGGGGAAATTCAGGCACAGAGGTTACATTATTTGCCCAGGGTCACACAGTGAGTCAGTGACAAAATAAAACAGAATCCAGATGTTCTGATTCCTGTTTGCACAATCCAACTACTAACAAGCCTCATTTTCAAAACAGTCTTAAACAAGTACCAGTGTGCATAAGAACAGTCTTGGGTTTCATGGGTCACTCCTAAAAGGCATAAGAAAGGAGAAAAAAACAGAAAGAAAAGAATTTGGAAACACATAACTTATTTCTGCAAGCCAACACGTCTTTAAAGAAAGTTTCCGCTAACTCCCCTCCCAAAGCTGAGGCAACTTGACTATGAGCCTTATAAACAGAGTGGGAAAAAAAGAGACTGATGGAACGAAGGTCTGAAACGAAAAAACAAGCTAAACAGCCTTACCATAAGCCTTCATCTTGAAAGCACATGGTCATTAAAAAAGTAGGGCTGAGAGGGACCCTCAAGAGACCACTGAAGTTCCTCCAACCTACCTTGAAGCCAGGATCAACTATACCTACTTGTTTCCAGCAGTCAGGTTCACCTGCTCTCAAAGACCTTCACCAGTGGAGATGCCATGCCCTTCCCCTGCAATCTGTTCCACCTTACGCTATCACATGAGCAGAAGAGGACAAACAAGTCTTAAGATAGCTACTTCTGCTCTTTTAGTGGGGGTATGATGATTCCCAGGCCTGTCTAATGATCTGAATGTATTTCAGAGAAGGTAGTCTCCAGATATTTATTTGTTTCTGTTCTGGATTCCTTGGGAAAACATCAAACACTGATGTCTGCTGTAGTGTAATATTTGAGTTTTGAAAATACTGATTAATACCAGGATAGATACCAATATACTTACTGCAAGTGCCAAATTCTACAAGGTCATAACAAAAGACTTTGATATGATAATTTTAGCTCATTGCAGATTCAAACTGCAAAAAGAGGGCAAGGAAGACTACAGAAAAACCCCACAGCAAAAGTCAGCAGCTCAGAGTTGCCAAGTTTCACCCAAATGCAGACAAAAACCAGGCAGTTGATAACACATCTTCAGCAGAGGCAGCACCATATGATCTCTGTAGCATCCCTCCATCTCATCTGTCTTCAAAGTGCATTCTCAGTGCAAAAAGTAGGATTGAATTTCGAGGGGTGCACTGTCCCCAGTGGTTTCATATTAAGACCAGAATTCTTGCTTGAGTTCATATGCTGCAGCTTTGTGTGTGTTAAGTTCACTTCTGCATAGCGGAATGGTGCTGTCCTGGCTCTGCCCCTCAGCATCTATGTCCAACAGTGTTCGCTCCTCTGCAGGAGGACCCACCTGGAAAGGAAGCAGTGCAGGCAATCCAGGTCTCTCTTCTACAGTGCTGCTGCTACTAGCAAAACAAGAGTCCAGATTGCTTGGAGTATCAGTACTTGAACTGTTGGCAGAAGATTCACCCTTGGCATTGCTGGGTGACACAAACCACCAGGGATCAAGCCGCTGCCGACTGGCTGCAGGACGTGGCCGAGGCAGGAACTCCAGTGTCTTGGGTCTTTCCAGTGTGGGATCCTGCTGTGCATTCCATCGTCTCGGGGTTGGAGGAAAAACAAGGTTGGGGTCTGGCAGGCGAGGGACCTCACTGGGATCTCTGCTTGGACTAGGTGTTTTTAATACATCTAGCCAAAACAGACAACATAAGACAAGAAGGGAAAACATATTAGATGTCACTGCTAAGTGGTTCCTACAGGTCTTAGTTAATTGTATATGCAGTGCAAAATCATTTTCAAAGCAGAAAGCCTCCATTCAGAATCTACAAGCTCTCTATCTTCAAGATTATGGCAATCTGAAGATGCTGGAACCAAAACCATTACTGCATTATTCTGTTAGCTATTTGTGTAAAGATAGCCTCCACAAGCAGTTCTTGTGGGCTGGTCATCTCAACGAATGCATAAGCAACAAGTAATTATACTGCTTTTGTCTTTCTTCTGAAGGGGAAAAGGAAGATGGCTGAAAACCTACCTGCTCCCAGTGCTCCAGTTAAACAGCTACTGGAAGGGCATCCGCTGGTTGGGCACCCATTGATGACCAGTCCACTCCCTTTGATGGCTCCATCAGAAGGTGTGCGCCTGTGTCCGCTTTGCTGGGTGTGGGAAGAGACCGTCACATGTGTGGGAGTCAGGGACTGGTTGGGGTCTTGTTTGAACCTCTCGATCTGGACATTGACCAGTGGGTTTGTAATGGCTGACAAGGGAGCCTTGACTGTCACTGGGCTGACAGGCATCTCATAAACCACAATCTCATCACTGTCTGAGCGCAGCAGGGACCGGGTGGAATTACATTCAGAAATGGAAGACAGGGAAAGAAGGGTGAGGGATGTGGATGGCTTGCCTAGCAGCAACAGGGGATCGTCCTTCTTGAAGATCTTCCGGGAAGGTGGACTAGTGCTCCTGCGCGGGCGTCCAGCTCGCTGAAAAATGCTGTCACGCTTCTTCTTCTCTTCCTTGGGCACCTCCGGCTCTTCCTCAATCAGCAGCTGACACTTCCCTGCTTCCAACAGATCAAAACCCAGGCCTGCAGCAGCCAGCACTGCTCCACAGCCAAGCAATGCAATCTCACATCGCTTGTGGTGGGAGCTGCTACGTTTGAGGCTGTTGGTGGGTGTCAGCTGTGGGGTACTCGTAGCAGAGTTTACAGGGGTGGACTCCTCATTGGCATCACTAGAAGGGCCATCCCACTCTTCATTCTTCTGAAATGGGATGCAGAGGTATGACTGATTGTGCACAGG
The DNA here is from genome assembly GCA_013400955.1 of Drymodes brunneopygia. NCBI lineage: Eukaryota > Metazoa > Chordata > Aves > Passeriformes > Petroicidae > Drymodes > Drymodes brunneopygia. Next base: position 64,244 of record VZTZ01012595.1, read on the forward strand.
TGAAGGGTGCACTTTGCCCTCTCCATTAAGACATTCAGTGTCCTCATCATCTGGAAAGTGAATGAAAATAGACTTTGTGTCAATGTAACATTTCCACTGGCAAATTTCATTGTCTCACAAATACATTTCAAAATAAGCTTCTCCTCAGAAGATGCAACTTTTCTCCTCACAAACATCAGTCATCAACTCCCAAATACAGGCTTTTGTTCACAAAGCAGATAGACTGAGAGAAGTAAATGGAAACACTATCAAAGTGAAAGAAATTAGTGAAACATTCATTCTCTTGGGATTAATTCCAGAACAGCATTTCAGAAGCAACCTACACCTCAGTTACTTCTAGAGTATATTTATGTGTTTATGAGTGAGGAGCAAAAGGTAGGAAAATTTTAAGGATTGTTCCTTGCAAGTGAAGGTGTAAGCATGTTGCACATGTAAATATCATTATACAGGAAAGGAGCTGAGAGACAGCATGGAGCTGGAGGAGAATTAACAGAAGCTTGTTAGCTTGACAGAGGGAGAAGCACAAGCAGTGAGGTGAACAAGAAGAAAATCCAGAAAGAGAAAATGGATACTTGACAAAGAATAAAAGAAAAACAGATACCGAACAAAATGAAAACATTGCTATAAGGTTCCAGGTGAAGGTCAGGAAAGAGGTTCATTCAAATGTGAATGGAAGTGGGGATGAGAGTACCAAATTCAGGGAATTTCTTTACCCATCTCTGCTAAGCTGGTGAATCCTGGAAAAGCAGGTGCAGTTCTCTGGATCTTCCCAAGATTTGGTGCACTGGATGACCACTGCTTGCATCCTTCTACCAGAGCTTTCAGACTGAAATAGGAGAAGGATGTGAGAAAATGTACCATGCACACAACCAGTTTCCTTATATATTCTCTATTGATCTATTTAGGGTATGCATGTATTCATCTCAACTACATAGATCTGAAATCCTCCCAGAGCAAGAAATTTTGTGACATCTTTACAGCACTTTAAAATACAAAAAAAAAAGAAGTAAAAAGGTCATTTGTTACACCTCATTTGTTACACTGGATCTATCAAAAGGCCTCTGCTAATAACTAACAAGCTATGCATGCACCACTACAATAGAAGTGGCACTTCTTTATAGTGGCCACTATAATAGAAGACAGCACTACAAAAATATATGAAACATATTATTTTTAAATCAAGGCATAATCTTTTTAAATCTTGATTTCTTTTGCAATCAATCTTACCATGGCAGGTTAAAATAAATTGCTCTTCAAGGGGAGGGGGAAATACCTCCAAAAATGTTTCTATGTGAAACACAAATGAAAAATGAAATTCAAACATCACTCACTAGGACAAATAAAATAATAAGCTAAAGTCACTGTAACAGCAAAGCCATGTCTCTGTATTATAAACCCAATATTTTTCCTATAAAGGAAACACTGTATTGAAGTACAGACAGGTAAAAGCACAAGTTCTAGATTATGGAAAAAAAAGGCAACTAAACTTACAAATCATGTCATAGTTTCTTTTACTTACAAACAAAAAAAGCCCAAGAGAAGAACCCAAACCCAAATCCCTACTGTGACCTGTGTCTAAAGGTATGTCACCAGGCACCTGAACTTATCAGTAATCCCTATTCATAGGTTTTCATTACTGCACTGGTTTCATGACATCAGACACGTCAATGACTTTGGTTAGCAGCACAGCTTCTTGATATGTCAATATTCCAATATTCATTTATCAACATAGTCTGAACTGGAAAATTTCTGGTGCCTTTCTCCACCAACTCCAACGTGAAACATCATAGTGTGGGTGCAAAGCCACACACACTTAAGATAGGCAGAAGTTACATGGAAGGAATAAGAAGATCTGCAGATAGTCTGAATGATCTCAACTGGACACACAAAAGCACTGGCTTGTTATTGAAAGAACAGAAAACTCAGAGATCTCTTTCAGCTCCATTACTAACTTGCATTGTTTTTTGGTAAGACATGTTACCCATTACCATCATTCCCTTAAAGAGAAAGGGAAATAGAAGCATTTACAAGTTAGCTCACATGATTCTTATTTTTCACCAGAATCATTCTGCATTTCTAAGACAGCTTCCATTCCAGGATTTCAAAATGTTATTACATTAGAGTATTTTTTTGCCTTGGTATGAGTTTCTGCTCTCTACCCAACTGAGATGCTGTACTTGTCACCAAACTATACTGAAGCAATAGCAAGGCCACAGGACCTAAACTTGATCCAGCACATTATCAGTTGCTTGATGACTGTGCTATAGGCATTACACTAAAAGTATCCTGTGCAGTTCTCAACTGCATTGCAAGTCCATCCTCATGAACCATTCTGGCATATGCAGTACCCTGCTGTGATCTTGAATCCAGACAGCACAGCACTGAACCCTATTTGTCAGCTGTGTAACACAACACATCCATAACATATGTTGGATCTAAATTACCCAGGTGTACACAATGCCTACCTAGGATACATACTATAAACAGAGATGCAAGGGAAAGCTGGTGAGTGAAAATGAACCATGTTAGCAATGTGAACACCTCCAAAACTGAATCTCAAAGCTCTTACAATATGGGCAGAGAACTACTGAGGAAAGTGAGATTTCCATGGAGCTGGGAAAACACATACTCAATTTAGTTCGCTTCCTTATGACTTCTCAGAGAAATCTTCCCTTGCAAAGAATACACTGAAGATTTGCTGTTACTGTCAAAGTGCAGCTCAATCTGAACAGGAAAATAAATAGCTACCAGAATAATTTCTAGGCCTGCTATGTTTGCCTTAAGGTTATAAAATTTTCATCCTTCCCTTTTATTTTTTGTTCCTTCTCTGTTTCCCCTGAATTACAAGCAGACCTCAAAGACCTGTCCAGAAGATTGCTGCACATGATCTTAATTAGACAACGGTGCACATTTGAAAACAATTCAAAACATGCTGACTTACAGAATGTTCCTAATAGAGCAGTATTGTCTGTTACTGCCCTAAGGAAAGAGCAACTGGAATGATTTGAAAGCACTAGCACTAAAACTATTTTTTATCACTGACATAACCATTCAGGAACCTAAACACTCCTTACCTGTAATCTATTTCGATTAACTGACCAGAAGATTGTTACTTACTTTTTTGTATTATGACTGAGTCACTTTTCTGTTGCCTTTTCCTACTGGGAAGTCAAAGGGACCTCTTTTTAGGAATTGTAAGATGATAAGGTTTATGTGCTCAGCAAATTGCAAAAAATTTCCCTACAACTGTAAGACAGCATCTCTGATGTCTCAATACCATTTTGTAATACCATGTTAAGGCATTAATACAATACTGTTGTAAATAAAAAAAAGTCTGTTGCCAGGTTCTCCCCTATTTAGCATGCAAGATTTAAAGACACAACTGCTAAAGGATTATAAGACACATCCACTACCACCTTCTGTAGAATTAGTAACCTGTGTGAAAAGCAGGGTGACCATCACCCATGCCATAGTAAGTCTGGGACTAATCAATGCCAAGTTTAAAGACAATTAAAACTTCACAGTATATCCTTGAGAATACACTGTAAGATTACAACTGAACTGCTAGAGAATTAGTCCAACATAAAGCTTCATCCAGTCTCTGTAATTCAGCACAAAACCCTTCTGCTGCTGTGCATATTCTTTATGTTCAAAGATAAATAGAGAAGCATGAATAATCACTGTATCATCTTTTCATGACTGCCTTTACTTGATGTTAATTATAGGTCACTGTGATTCTCACAAAGTTATTCTTGCATAAACTTGGAATTATCTCCTGTGAAGAATACATGGAAAGTGATAAAAATTATGAAGATAAAAGTTCCCTGGATCACAAAGTCCCATAAGCAGCAGTAACAGCAGCACTTCTGCTACCAGAATGGCATTATGGCAAATACTTGAACTGGACTTCTCTGTTTTAAGTTTAGTTCTTCACTTTACTCCAGTTTTCCCAGGGTTCAGTATTTGGGTTGGCCCTGTTTAATATCTTTATCAATGACCTGGATAAGGGGATTGAGGGCACCTGAAGTCAGTTTGCAGTGACACTGAGCTGGGTGGAAGTGTTGATCTGCTGGAGGGAAGGAAGGCTCTGCAGAGGGATCTGGACAGGGTGCGTCGATTATGAATCAAGGCCAACTGTAAAAGGTACAATAAAGTGAAATGTTGGGTTCTGCACTTTGGTCACAACAACCCCATGCAATGCTACTGGCTTGGGGATGAGTGGCTGGAAAGCTGCTTGGTGGAAAAGGATCTAGGGATGCTGGTCAACAGGCAGTTGAACATGAGCCAGCAGTGTGCCCAGGTAGCCAAGAAAGCCAAAGGCATCCTGGCAGGGAAGTGATTGTTCTCCTGTACTCACTGCTGGCAAGGCCACACCTTGAATCCTATGTTCAGTTCTGGGCCCCTCACTACAAGGAAGACACTGAAGAGCTGGAGTGTGTTCAGAGAAGGGAGCTGGGGAAGGGTATAGAAAGTCACTCATATGAGGAGCAGTTGAGGGAGCTGGAGTTGTTTAGCCTGCAGGAAAGGAAGCTGAAGGGAAGCCTTATCACTCTCTACAACTCCCTGAAAGGAGGGTGTAGCCAGGTGGGGGTCAGCCTCTTTACCCAAGTAACAAGTGATGGGACAAGAGAAAATGGCCTCAAGTTGCACCAGGAGAAGTTCAGATTAAGTATTAGGAGAAATTTCTTCACTGAAAGGGTGGTCAGGCATTGGAATAGGCTGCCCAGCAAAGTGGTGGAATCGCCATTCCTGGAAATGTTCAAAAGGTATGTGGATGTGGCACTTGGGGAGATGGTTTACTGGTAAACATGGTAGAGGCTAGCTTAACGGTTTGACTCAAAGGTCTTTCCCAACCTTAAATATTCAATGAAGTTTTATCTCCTTACCCTGTAAAATAGGAATTTAAAAACACTAAAAAATAGCAAGAACTATCTTTTGACTCACTAACTTGTACTGCAACTCTGCTCCCTTTAAATTAAAGTCTGCAGTCTGGCATGATCTCAGCAAGGAGTGGTTCATTGTACGTTAGCCATTCTGCCCTCTCAGCAACACTCTCATGTTTCAGACACTCTGCAAAATGCGATAGCTGTATCGAGTCTCCCTAGGAAAGATTCTGAATACTACAGAACATCTCAGTTGTAGAGAGAACAGGACAGATTTATGAGCAACCATAGTTAGCACGCAACTTCATTCCACCTGTCTGTGCCCAAAAGCAATCATTGCTTCTGACTGTACAGTAACAAACAAAAAATGGAAGAGCTCGATTCTCAGAATTCTAAGAATGTGATTTCAAAGTAGAGGTGGTTTTTTTGAGCTTCAGTGATCTCCTGCCCTTTTACATAATTAATGATTGTAAAGTGTGACATCTATTTTAATACTGTAGAATGCTATCCTTCATTTGTAGAATAGGTAAAGTGTAGGCCAGCAGGCAAAGAAGCTTCCTCCATATTGTCCTGTCAACATGCCTTGAGTATCTTAGAAGAGAACATATTTTAATAGATTCAGGCCCTCCTGCAGAGGACTACAATACTGATGCACCATGCAAACATCAATTTTTCAGGCATTTCACACCTGAACACACAAAAGTAAAGATAAAGATTATAACCAGCTATTTTATTTTTCCTGCTAAAAAATCTGGCAAGAGTCAAACCATCAATTTATCAGGAGGAAAATGCTCAAACTCCACTAAAAATTACCAAGCATTCAAATCTTTTAGAAGGCCAAAATAGTCCTATGTTTTAAGCAGCATTCCAGAAATTATTCACTGGAGTCCTGGTTTAAAGAATTCATCCACACAAAGAAAAAAAAAAAAAAACAAGCCACAGAACAATAACCTCTAGAAACAGAGGTACAACCTTGTATCTCTGCAAAAATCACTTCCAGGATTGATTCACTCAAGGTACATGTCCTTTTCAAAAGGCTGAAGAGAAGATATTTGCTTGGCTTTATCAGATACTTTTTATATAACAGCATTTAAGACAAGAAAAAGCATATCTAAGATTTGTAAGAGAGACACAGTTTTAGATATGATATGAAACTACAGAAAGCTGAGCCTTAAAACAGAGAAAAGCTACTAGAGTTTTGCACAGCTAAGTTTGACTGATTACAAATACACCTAACAATGTAATAGCAGACAATGAAACATGCATCAGCTGCTAGCAAAGGAACTGAATGCAACTTTGTAAGCTGTCCTGAATCTCTAACATCCCCGGTACAGGACATAAGTTTGGAAGCAGAAAAGTGTTTGCCAGTAGACAGGCAAATCTCCTGTGAGCCAGCTCATGACCAGTTGTAGAACCTGGAAACGAGTCTGCCTCCAGGCCCTCTCTTACCCCTCTTCTCCTGCACCTAGGTCCTTGTGACCAAGTGAGCTCGGTCCCCAAGTGCGTCCCTTTTTCTTCTGGCCTCTCTTCTCTTCTTCTTCTCCTTCCTCCTTTGGAAGGACTGAGCTTCGTCCCCATGTTTTACTGCTTTCAGCAGGTGTCACTTCACAAGTGGAAAGAACAGTGAGAAATGGGAAAGAACAGATAGACAAAATAAAAGAATTGGTTCCACGGCAACATAAAGAATAAAACAAAGGCCAGAATAGAAATAGTAACAAAAGTGATTTTCCCATAATTCTGACCTTTTATCAACACAGATCGAACAACCAAATGCCAAATTAAGCATTCCCTAATCCTTTCAAGTATAGGCAGCCTCTCCAGCTTCATTCCATCACTGGTTTCTCCTTAGAACCACCAGTTTGAAACCAAACACAGACTGTGATATCCAATGCAAATGCTATACATTAGTTAACATGACTTCCATAATTCTAAGACATGCATGTCTGTCTAATCCTGAGTTATTATGGCAACACTATTTGCATGACAAACGTCCTTATTCTTATTTCCTTAAAACAGTAATTTAATACACTACAGCAATGTCTACAGAACCACTCTGCAAGTTAGTATTTTTGAAAATTAACTTGTACACCTAAGGAATATATTTTCTATAGAAACAGCAGTATTTCAAGAACTTGGGTAAGCATGGTTTTAGCTCTGAAGAAGGTGATACTCCCCCCATCACCAAGACATTACATTTTTCTCTCTAAATGCATACATGCAAGGCACAAGGCAAACATTTTAGGTACTTTTCTTTAACAGTCCTGTCCTAGATATGGAATCTTGGCATCTTACTACGCTGACAGACTGCACATTTCCCAAATTCAATACTACATTGAGCTCCTTACACTGTATGGCCCTGAGTCTGGGAATAATGGTAGGACTTGCAGGAGGGCTGGAGCAGCTACTGATCAAGCTTTTTCTTTTGTCCATCGTTGGAGAAGCCTGCACAGTGAATTTATGCTGAAAATCTGTTTAGCAAAAGAAAAAAAAATAAAAGCAGAAAGACACAGTTAAAAATTTTTTTTAATGTAAGAAAAAAAGAAATTATAATTTATTGTAACTTTCAAAGACCACAACTTAACTTACGGGATATATGTAGAAATGAAGTTTTACAGCTAATTGCTATTTGCCCATTGTACACACTGAGAATTCAAAACAAAAATGTGCACTCACAGCCCTAAAAATGTATCTTCTTAGTGTATGTGTGAAACACATACACATACACACATAGACCCTGTGTTGACTGACATGCCAAATTATATCCCTGTATAAATCCTTGCCCCTTACCTCTCAGTTTCTTAAGCACCACCAAAAACAGGTGTTTGCAGACCTAAAGAAAGGCATAGGTAACATACACATTTTATCATAATTTCTCATCTGAATAGCCAATGTCTCCCAGAAAACAAAGAATATAGTGCAAGTCATCATCCCTGATGTAACGGTGAGCACTAGGTGATTTACAAACTCCACGCTTTTGGGTTTTTTACAAATTTAAATCTCCATAAAGAATCTGCAGTAGAAATGCTAAGGATTCAGTATTTCTGAACATCACCATCTTCCATGGGAGGTTGCATCCATTTCACCTGGCACAGCCTAACACATCACCAACCTGAAGGCAAGCTGATATGATTGCCATCCTTTAACTTGAGCCGGCTCCTCTTGAACTTCCCCATGCGTTTCTTGACCCGAGGCTTCTCCTGACACAGCTGGTGGATGATGATGTTGAGCTCCCTTTCCAGGATGTCAATCTCGCGTTCTGCCAGCTCCTGTTCCCGCCTTCTTAGGAGCTCCTCATGGTTCTTCTGTTCAACAGCAGCACGAGTCAGCTCTTCTTCCCATGTGCGCAGCTCCTGCAGGGAGATGAGAGAATAGTAACAAAAGGCCACCTTGTGACCTCTGGGTTAAGACTAACATTACCCGTACTGAAGGCACAGTTTCAATGACTTGAGCTCACAGAACTGCTGATGTCACTGGTGAAAGGCTCAGCTGAGAGCCAAAAACAATCCTCAAGGACTTCAATGCTTGCTATTTAAGGCCCCTTGTACCAGTATTAAAATTCAGATATAACCACTTGTGAGGCCACACCTGAAATCCTGTGTCAAATTCTAGATTCTACAGTACAAGACAGACATGCAAATACCAGTGAGAGTCCAATGAAGGGCCATGAAGGTGATTAAAAGACTGCAGCATCTCTCCTGTGAGAAAGGGCTGAGAGAGATAGGACTGCTCATCTTAGCACAGAGAAGGCTTGGGTGGGGTAAAGAGGGATCTTACCAGTGTATGTAAAAACCTGAGGGAAGGGTGGAAAAAAGATAAAGCCAGGCTCTCTTCAGCAGTGCCCAGTGCCAGAACAAGAGGCAATCAGCACACACTGAAACACGGGGAACACCCTCTGAACACTTTTGTACTGCATTACTAGCACTAGCACAGATTGTCCAGAGAGGCTGTGGCGCCTCCCTCATTGGAGATATTCAAAAGCCATCTCAACATGGTCCTGGCAAAGGCACATAAGGCAAACCTTTCAATCCATCCCTTGCTGACAAAACAAATTAACTGAAACTGTCCTTGAAATCCCAAAACCCCACTGTGCTCCTCTCCTCTCACCACAAGAACAAAAGAATTCAGCACTCAGAATAATTCTCTCCAGCGGGCCAATTCCAGTGCAGAAGGTAAAAACTGAAGAATTCAAGTAAAACGTCAGGTAATCAGACAGATTTTAGTTTAGATGTTTTTAATAACAGCATTGTTACCTGGCTCATCACCAGGGAGATTTGATACATTTTACTAAAAAAGTGAACAGTACACAGAATTATTTCCCCATTGCTGAAGAGGAATACAGTACTCAGCCTGAGGGCAGTGTAGTTAGTACAGTTTGGCTGTTCAAGTTTCTGGTTTTCAAAAACTGTTCCAACATGGTTACGCCACAGGACAACAGTAGCAAGGAAATGCCTATCAGCTATTATTTTTTTCCCAAAAGCTACTAAAATAGGTGAATAGAAATATTTTAAGTATTCTTGTAGAAGTCGTCTTCTTCCCTGTGACCCAAAGTCTTCTCTTCCTTCTCTCTGCCTCCTAAACCCAAACTCTGAGCCCAAATCAAGACAGCTGCTCATTATGAGGTTACTTTCAGGCAAGAGACTGTGAACTTACAAGTATGTTATTACACTAGTGATTTTGCTGCAGTTTTTCTTACCATCAACTAAAGACAGTCTCTGTAAGGACCTTAAATTAGATGCAGCAAGCTGTGCTTTCTCCAAGTGTGCTTGAAGAAAAATTCAGCTTTTTCATGTCTCCTCTTTGAGGCTGATGGTCACCATTTCTGTGGTTCCAGCTAGTATATTTGTTTCCTGCTATTTGCCCAGATGGACTTCAGTTACAGCAGTTACTGGACCCTTCCCCTGGTAGCACTCATGTTTGTTATAGTCTAGGCATTTCAGTTGTGTTCAAAACCACGAAAACACAAACCCAGCAGAACCAAAGCTGCAATGTTACCTAGAGTATATATATGCTGAAATTACCCCTTCTACATCTCCTGTTAAGTTTTCACTGTGTTTCTCAATTAAGATGCTAATAATGAAACAGTTATCAAGTGCAATAAACAGTCAACTCATCACAGCAATTTGCATAGAGTATAATGGAAGCTCACTACAATATTAGGAGGAGTAGCAGCTCAGGATATGGATATTTATTTTTCTCATGATTCTACCCCTCTGTGCATCATAATCTGCCATTGATTTGGGGACTTAATACAAGCTTCAGTAAAGCACAGACAAAATTAGCTCTGGAATGCACAAAACAGTGATCCCTGTTTGAACTATGAGATGGGGAAATTACAATCCAGAGCACAAGCAGGGAGCATTACTCTCTACTTACCTTTTCTTTGGCTCTGAGCTGATCAAACATCTCTTGGATCTCTTGTTTCCAGTCTTCCTGCAGGGAGTGGAAGGAATCTTTGGGCATTTCAAAAAAACCAGACTCTTCTATGGCAGTAAGATGGTCTAGGATAGTGGCAAAGGAAGGTCGTGAGTGTGGGTCAGGGTTCCAGCAATCTAGAACAGAATAAAGACAAACAGCTGTCAAGCATCTCTAAGCAGGGAGGTCTGAGAGGATGGGTAGTGCTTTACTGATCCCCAGTGGCTGAGAGTGGCATACACACTACCTGTGCTACCCCATCTTTCCCACTGCCCACTTGCACTGACTGTTATCAACTACGGAATCCATGCTTTCATGCTTATACAATATCCAACAGCAGTTAAGATCCTGAACTACCTAACTACCAAGGTCTGTAGGTTCTATTGCAATAATATGCCAAATAAAATACAGATTTATTCATTTTACAGAAGGTTACACCTTAAAGCATTTTTAAAAAATAACAATTTCCTTAAATATTTTGCTTTAAGATGCATGTATGTGTTCACAGAGTAGAAATACTATGCAAGGCTCTTGCAAGTACTTTTTCAATAACAGTCACACTGCAGAGTTAATAGCCATACTGCAGGAGGATATCTATCAGGGTTTTTCCTGATGCCAAACTCTAATACTAAGCTGAGTCATTATGAATCTTTTCTCAAACTGGAAAATCTCTCCTGCAAAGCAAACTGAGCATAACTTGGGTGAAATCAGGAGATTCAAGTAAATAATGACATCAAATCATGCATTTCAAGTTCTCCTATTTCTACAGGTCCTTTTTATTATTTGAGGGAAAATTAATCAAACATTTTTCTTTTGCTTTTTGGAGAAACCACAGCTAAAGAAGTTTTTTCCATTTACAATCTAATGCAATTATTTAGCCAATTACAGAGCTCTAAAAACACAGAACTGAAGGTAGCCATCTCACCACATAAGGCACTTCAATGAGCCACAATACAAAAGGCAATGTTTTACAGTGATGGGAATTGAACACATAAGCAAGAAACAGAAAATAGCATGAAGTAACCCCTCAAGCTACAAACAATCCCTTAAACCATTACATCAAAACATTTGATTTAACAACACTTTTGAGCAGGAAATTTGCACTCAGTCAGTCCTCTCTCTTACTTCTCCCTCATTTCTACTCTGGCAGAAAACGTCACTTTCTCATTCTATGTTGTCCAATACCAGCACTTACACAGGTTCTTGTTCAGCAAGTGTCCTTATTCTCTTTAGTACTGCTAGATGCCTGCATGCCAAAATTCCAGAGCAACCAAAGACAAGAACTTCACATTCCCATGTATTTGTAAGGAATACAGCTTTTCTGCATGAATGGAAGTAACTAACACTTGGGTCTCCCTCATCATACAGCATTGCTCTACATGGTCACTGGATTTAAGACACACATTACTGCAGCACAAGACAAGAGTTATAAAAATGTTTTTAACGTTTTCTAGACCTTGAAGTCAGAAAAAAGGGAACATTTTTTAAATATTTGGTGATGTCCTAAAAGACGTTCATTCATCAGTTTTGTGGACTGAAGTACACCAAGGGGCAGCTGCAATTAAAAACAAATATCTCTTTGCAAAACCTGTGGCTGGCTCTCAGGTCTTTCCTTTGATTGTAGTGTTACTGAGATTTTGCATTTGGGAGCTTTGTTTTCAAAACTGTGGGTATCAACAGGTTTCATGCTGGAACACATTTGTGTTTATGGCTTTCAATTTGCTTCTTTTTTCAAAATAGAGAACTGAGAATGTTAAAGAGTGCTCTGATGATCCCCTGCTGCTGGCCAATTAATAGCAATGGGTATTACAGCTGGACTGTCAGTGCCATAATCCCTGTCTCTTTACCTCAGGTTTTAAGCATGGCAAAGCAAACATGACCCAAAGTAAAACAAAATGCTGCAGCCAGCCAAATGCATGAATGAGTGAACAGGATAACTAGCAGGTGGCCCGTGGCTTTTATTTTCCCAGGCCTAGATCAGCCATTATTTGCTCTAATGAGGACAGTTGTAACATGTAACTCTTTTCTGTGAAGAGCAAAAGTTCAGCTTTGTTGTCTCAGTGAAGACCACCATGGCAGCAATTCAAAAGTAAAAGCAGCATTAAGGGAACAAGAGTTCACCCGAGATGGGAAACAGCCTGTTTGAAAAACAGTTCTGGTGAAGGGGCAGAAAGTAATTGGGTTTTTTTGTTCTCGCCTTCGCCCTGCACATGGAGAAGCCAAGTGTTCCAAAGCCACGTGGGGGCTCACCCCTGTGCTGCTGGGGTTCAAGCTCTGGCCATATGCCTCCACCTAGCTTTCCCAATAGAGGGCATTATTTTTAAATCCTCACTTATAGTTAAGAAAGCCAGGGTCCTTGTTTTAAGGCAGCATGTCAAAATAAACTACCTGGCACAACACTGAGCTGGTAGTTCCATCAACTCTTTCAAATGCAGTTTCTCACTATACACTGCCTTCAAGATGCTCTATCTGCAACTCTATTGCTGTTTACTACCCAGTAGGGTATTTCTTTTTCAGCAGAACATATGAGTATTTTTTTACTTTAAATTAACTGAAGCCTTGACCTAAAGAAAAGACAAGAGAAATGCAAAAGTATTGTAAAAGCAGAAAAAAAATATCAGAAACATTTGCTTCATGACTCATATTCCTTTACTGAGGCTAAAAGCACCACAGAGTATCAGTTCTATGTTGAGACTCATTCTTTGCTCACCAAGACTATAAACCAAGTTTGATTTCTCTTAACCTCTGTTTTCCTTTCTGACAGGTATAAAAATGTTCATTACATATAAACACCTGAAAATCCTTGGGAATAGGGGCACTGACAAAAATACTGAAAGTAAGGAAGAGAGAGAGCAGGAGAGAGGGAGGGAGACAGGGAGGGAGGAACAACTCAGGAGACATGAAAGTAGTTACAATGGCCAGCAGACCAGTCACATAAGTACACCCAAAAACTACCTCACAAAATCCTTTTTAATAACTACAGCAGCTCTGATTACTAACTCCTGTATTTCTTTCATATCTCTGTAGCCTACTGTGGGTATGAGCTACCTCCACAGACAAAGCAGAAAATCACATTATTCTGACTAAAAATATGGGTTGTTTTGGAATGGCAAAGCCACATATAAACCCTCTCCCTGAAGTGTCAGTAGGATAGTTTCATTTCAAACCAATCTGACACTACTAGCAAGATGCTTGAGCTATGATTTTTAAAACAAGTTAAAATCTTCAAACTGGACCAAAATATGTAAAGTTTTAGTGTTGGTGAGTCTTCACTACTAGAAAACAAGCTAAGTGATGACAGCAATAGCCCCCCTTTTCCTATAAAGCCAGCTGACAAAAAGTCTCTTTCATTATTCTGGTAGTAGACTGACTGTCACAGCACACTAACAGCCAGGCCTGGCTCCCACAATAACCTGCACCACTGAATAAAGCCACTGGAGAAATCTGTGCTCTTAGGTAACAAAACCAACACAAAGAGGCCATGCTCATCGGTACTCCAGAAACAGCACAAACCACACCCACACCACGGCTGGCTTACCTTCCATGAGTTTGGCAAAAGGCTCAGGACACGTGGAAGGGATTGGAAGGGCAAGCTTATTCATGGCAACACCATATGCTACTGCAAGACCATCAATTCCTCGGAATGGTACTTCTCCTGTTAGCAGTTCCCAAAGCAGCACACCATAACTATCGGGAAGGAAACAAAAGAGAGAACAGGTGTTTGACTTTAACACAGTCTTTGTTAAGCAACAAGGTACCTGAACCTGGGAGTTTGGTATACTAAAGAAATTGCAGTTTTTAGGACAAGCTTATCATGTCTGCCAAGCTGGTGATCTGCCTTATTTTACCTGTTTTCTTCAATAAGTCTGAAAGAAGATGACATTCTCACCTTTTAGGCAAAAATATTTTTCTCTCTGAAACTGGGAACAATCTGAAAACCATAAATCTTCTGATTGAGTTTCAAATCAGAACCTCTCAAAGCACCCAAAAATATGAAGAAGGCTTGTTTGGTGGCTTGTGATTTCTAAAAATAAGTCAAAAATATTTAAACAAAATCAAGCTGTTCTCAAGATGTTCTACAAAATACATCCTATGAAGTTATGGAAATAGTTCCAGGACTGTTCTCCCCCAAAGTGCATGATGAAAAACATAACCTTAGCGTATTTTCTCTGCTTCTAGGAAACCTCAAACAGAAACCACTTCTTCATACTTGGTGACCTGAGAGTTTTTACTTCCATTGATCTCTTACTCTATTCTGAACTCATTTACCATCCACTATATTCTGTGGTAGCGAACTCCACAAATTTAATGACGTATTGCCAAAGAATACTTCCATGTATCTGTTTTGAGCTTGTCACTTGGTAATTTCACTGGCTTCCCTGTAGTTCTTTCAATATCAGAAAGAGGAAACATATGTTCCCTAATAGCTCCTTCCATGCTGTCCATGATTTCACAGGCTCCCATACATCCTGCCTAAATCATCTTCTTTCCAGACCCCCAAATCCTAATCTAGCTAAATCCTAATCTAGTTACTATCCTGAATAGGAAGTCATTTCATATCTTTCATTGACCTAGACATACTGTGTTGGAATAAGCAAAATCACAAATTTTTAAAGATATGGGGAGAAACACAGAGTATTGCTTGTTTTCTTCTTTTTTTCTTATTAAATTTTCATTTGCCAGTTGCCTTTCTCACTCTTTACAAAATGAGCTGTCATCCATAGTAGCTCCAATGTATTTTTACTGAATCACAGTAGTAAAATTTAGAGCCCATAACTGTACATATGAAATTCTCCCATGGGTACTACTTTGAATTTATTGCCATTACCATCTATTTTATTGTTCATTATAGTAAAACTTTTCCTCATCTCCCCGCAGTAGATTAATTTTTCTTATCCTGATTAATTTGGTATCATCAACCATGCTACCTCACCATTTGTTGTTTTGTTCAAATCACTTATGATTGTGTTGAACACAGAATTCTCCACCAAGAAAACTGACTTATTCCTTCAGTAATTAAGAATTGATTGAATGATGGGGAAAAGACTTGCCCTCTTTTCCCACATCAATTTACTTTATTTAAAAGCTTATGATCAAGGATTCTGCTTAAAATCTTTATAAATCCAAATACAGTATAAGCAATCTCATGACTTATCCACATATTCAGTATCTCCTTCAAGCATTTTCACTTTTCAGAAGGTATAACATTTTCTTCTACAAAAGCTGACTCTTCCCCAGATATGTCCACCAGCTCCCTGCTCTTCAGTGCTGTTTCTACCATTGAGAAGAATTCAAGATCATACTTGCTAATCCTCAGGAAGCTCTTTTAAGACCTGCCACCATGTCTGCCACCTTCCATTTCTCTGGTACTATACCAGCTTTAAGCAACAGACTACATAGCACAGTTATTAACTCAGCTGATTCTCATGTTCTTGTAGAAATCTTGGGTGTTACTGTAAATCTCAGGAATTGTTACTGTTCATTTGATCAGTCAGTTGTAACACCTCTGTGAACTTTACTTCAGTAAGATATGTCCTCTAGGCTTGACTCCCCTAAAGAGAAGTTTTCAGCTTAAAATGCCTCTTCGCTCTATTTTGGCAGACACAAATCACTGAGGTTTTTTTTCTGTTATAGCCTTATCTTCTCTGCACTCCCACATTTTGCTCACCTCTGTGCTGTTATGTTCTCCTGCAGGGTTCTCACCTGTGCTGCATTTGAAAGCAAGTGATTCGGTTTTATGCTTTAAGAAGACTCTCCTCAAAACCATTTTATCTTCTTTGTTTTATGCTCAACTTGGCAGAGCTCAAGTCCAGGCACAATTTTCCTCATTTGGATACAGATTAAGCTTTTAAAAAGATGTGTTTCAGTAGTCTTTTCTACACTGTCTTCTTCATTCTTTTCAAGGATTTCCCATACATTCACTCAGAGCTTTAACAGTGTCCTTAAAAGATATCCATGTTGCGTGTTCCCTTTTTGTTGATTTTTCACAAAATTCCCAATGTTGACAATAATCTGAGATTAAACACTACTGTAATGGACTAATTTTTCTTAATTGTGCTTGCAAAGACATAAAATCTAAGTTTACATATATTTGGACTATATCATACTGTACAACCTTGAAGGCCTCCTAAGCACACCTGAAGACCAAATGGAAAACTGCTTCTCTTCCTAAAAGCTCCTTAAATAGCTGCTCCATGAAACAGTCTAAAGGTAAAATATTAAGCTTTTCTTGTTTCAAAACAACTGTTTCCCTATCCATTTGGGAGTACATTATCACAGCCTGCACTCTTGCAATCTCCCTTCACCCCATCACATCTTAAACATTCACTGTAACTGCTGTTTCCTTAGTTGGATAGCTCTAACAGCACTTTTCCTACTTAGATACAGGATTTTAATCACTAAAGATCCAACGTGTGCTGCTAACACAGCTATTTTACTTTATTAAGCATAATATTTTTGACCTATATGATCATTTGCTTTTTTTCTGTGTAACTCATACTCTCGATATTATAATTTATTATTTCTTACTGTCTCAAGAGCGTTATTTGAAAAAAAAAACCGGAGTCGAAGGAGTTTCCATTTTCTTCTAGCCTTCAAGGACTTATAAAACACTCAAAGAAAATGAAAACTAGACTGAATATATATTTGGACTGTCTAAATGTGATTGATCATTCACGTTACTCTTCAGTTTGGATATGTGTGTTGATAGCAAAAGGTAGTAAAATCTACCAAAGAGCTGTATTGTTACTTGAACACTAGTATTGGATAAAGCACTACTGATGTGCTCAAAGCACTTCTTCTGCAGGGTAATTTTTAAAGGAAAAAGGAGTGGACAGATTGGTGTTTCTTCTCATGTGACACTAGAAGTGTATATTGCAGGAAAGGTCACTTTGCTTCTGACAAAACTCAATGCCACCATACTTACAGTTCATTGCTGAGAATAATGCTTCCACAGAACTAGGGAATACTGCTTTGTGGCACTTGAACAATAATCCCAAGTGAATAAACACCAAGAGAGGTGCTGAACAGTGTTTTCCTATTAACTCTCAAGCAGAAGATAGGGAAGTACAAAGGAAAAAGCCAGATCAGAAGACTTACACAAAAAAAGGCATTGAAAGAAAGAAAGAAAGAAACAAGGGCCTCTACTCATTCTCAGTGGGGAGAAAGTGATCAAGCTCACTTATTTTTCCAGCACCTAGTAGTAATTTTTGGACTTTAATTACAAAATTAACCATGTGACACAACCCATGCATCCAAGTCAACTGACACTTGTGTGAACAATTAACCATCTTTCAGTGATCCAGTAATCCCTTAAGCCATTTAACATCAGGTTCAATCCTACATGCTGGATTTTCAGGGCAAGGAAGGCTGGAGGTCTGCAGGATTTCACATGTGATTTTGCCACCTCCCTTGTTAGTCTGTGAACTTCTAAAAAACAAGTCATTTTTTCTCACTGGTACTGTTCCATGGCATTTGTACCATAAGCTTCTCTTATCCATTTCCCCAGGTTCAACACTTCCCATGAGGAAGGAATTATCAGCCCAACAAGGAGACCCCATTTCCCACAGAAACTAGAACATGATTTTTGTTAAGAAAAAACCAACCCAAACTTCATTACATTTTAATGGCTGTTAACAGCTGGCATTTTGCATGTTAATGAACTGGCAGTTCCAGAGATGACCTTTCCTGCCCATTTCACAACAATCAGTAGCACGTGCTTCTCCCAGGTGAGTTTCTCCTAATGTTGCTAGTCAGCATTTATCTGCCAGGCACTGAAGTCTTGCCAGTGCTTCATTACATACAGGAAACTACAGAAGCCTACAAGTGGTCAGTGGTAGATGGAAGTGCTTGACCAACACTGGACTAAAACAAAATATTCTAATGACTGAAGTTTCTACACCCAGCACTGAATGCCTGAAACTTCCTGATCTGCTAATCTGATGGTTTAAGCTAGAGCTGGTATTCCATTCCTAAATGGAAATTAAACTCCCAATTATTTCAGTAGTCACAGAGTAGATATAGCTTAAGAACATCTAAATTGAGGAACATAGGGAACACGGATGAAGGTTGTATAGAACCTTTATATTCCACATACCAATAGTACTGACAATATGACTGTCTTTTAAGCAGTACAAGTAAAAAATGAAGTGTGCAGCAAACAAGAAATATATTTAAACAGTCAAATGAGAGGAAAATTTTATTTATATGGCTGCTAACATTAGCGTGCAGTACTGGATGAGCTGCAATATCCATGCTTCAACTTTATCTGTATTTGCTTTGGATTTACAGGGATAAACAGATTTACAGGAACGGACTTATTTAAATAAAACTGTAGTTTCATTGTCCTCTATGCAATATAAGCACAAGGTTTCTACTGTATATCTAGAACTTGTGGGTACAGCACAGCAAAATCCACAGCAACAAGTTTTCACTAGCAAGATTTACCAAGTACTGGTACTATGAACAAGCTTCAGTGGCCCAGACTCTGGCGATAGATAGCATGTGTGGCCATTCCTCACACTTTTTACATTCTTTGCCAATCCTACTCTAAGGTAAACAGATGGAGCTTTTTAAATGGAGCTTGAAACACGTTTTGAGAAGATGAAGCAGTCAGTTATGATAGGACTAACTCAGGAAATTTCAGTCCTAGTATGCATCTTCTTCAGCATCTTTTTCACCTGTTTGTGCAGTGAGAACACAAGGAGGAAAAGATTCTTGTTCAAAGGCAGCAGTATTATTCTAATAAGCTTTAAAGAAAAGGTGTTGAAATAAAGGGGTTTGTGAACATTAGAGACAATTCTGTTGATGCTGCGTAGACTTACTTTAAGGTTGTTAGGCAAAAAAAACGCCTATGACTCCAGTGATCAACCAAGTGGTTGAATTGGACAAGAGGAGGGGCAAGTCTAATAGGATAAAAAAGTTCATCCTGTTAAGAATTTCAGGTTGCATCCTTGGGTGGGGACAGGATTTATTACACAAGTCCATGACGGCTTTTGCAAAATCTAGGGCTTACATTCATTGACAGACTAGTAGTGATTGCACTAGCAAGGATTTGTCCTCTGTATCCATGTTCTTTTCAGCTTGTTTAACTATCGACAGAGGTTTTAGCCACCAGAAAGAAAAGGCTTATTCAGAGACAGTATATAAAGTCTCTTAATGGTGATGATTCTCTATTTAAGGGACAGTATTGTGAGGAACTCAACCTCTTTTCAAGGGAAGACTGGTAACTATAACAAGAGAAAGTTATGAAGGAATCTTAGAAGTAAAACTAAAGTATTCTGAAAAATGAACAAATAATTTCAGTTATTTACAGTCCTTAAGTCCTGAAGTGATTCACAGTCCTTAAATCAATGTCCAAAATGGTACTTTTGCACAGATAGAGAGGCACTTGTGCTACCTTCATGAAAATCACCAACTGACTGAATAAGTCTTAATTTCTTTTAAATGAATTCATACTGATACAGAACATGTACTGATTTGTTCACAGCATGCCTGGATTAGTAAAGTTACAATTGCAGGAAAACTGTTCCCCCTTTGCCTTCTCCCTTTCCGTCAGGTTGCCCTTAAAGGCCCTTCCTGGTGCTATTTCAGAGAACAGCAAGTTTAGGTTTGAGCTTGACAAGCTGTGTACAAACCAGTACAGTCATCACGTGCACAGAAAAGGTGCACAGCTTTAAGATTTTCATTTCTGCCACACTTCACTCTGAATAAAAGTCTGATTCTTGCTCAATTTGTCTCAGATTAGCTACAGAGGCTACCACATTTAACTACAGAGTCAGAATTTTATCCACATTCTTAGTGTGCAAAATACAAGTTCACAGACTTATCACAAGGCAATACATTACCTATTCAGTCAAACTGGAGACTGAAAATTAAAATCCCCACACCAAATATGTGCCATAACAGCCAGAGAAGTCTACCAGCTGGGCTACTTCTTTATCCTGACAGGTTTTACAGCATGCACTCACTTGTGCAGGAGCATTAGTAGCCAGTGACAGAATCTTACTGCCCTAAAGAAAAAGACCCTGACATTTCAACACCTTTTTCTCCACAGGAAAAACCAAATTCTCTCCATTTCATCTATTTCAGATGTTCAGTACTAATTCTAAGTCATCCAGCATCCAGAAAAGTTGCTATCCTAGAGCTACTTACTGAATTCTGTATTTATCAATCCACTTAACAGTGGTATTCAGACTCAGTTTCTGGAAGTATATGGGCCAACCCTTACACCCCTCCCCACCAAATCAGCTCACTCACAAAAATTCCAGCGCATGAATGAAAAAGACAATATATACACCCAAGTTACTATTTATGGATTACATACTCAGATGGACCCAGATAAGAGATCTATTATCCTATGTTAAAGACTAGAAGGGTGAAAATAATTAATAAAATTATTATGAAAGTGAAAAACATAGTATTCAGATTGAAACAGCATGGGGAATTCAATTAAGTACAGTGTGTTTGTGTACACATACATTAGTGACAGATTACTACCAAAACAAAATATCTCAAAATTATCTTGTTGGTAAAACAGTAAAAAAAATAAAGTACTTCTCAGATTGTATTACGGCCTTTGATTATGCCAGTCAATAGCCAAATAAGCACAAAAAGTTTGGTTTAGATAAAGCAGAGGGGATTTGGATTATGAATCCCAAAATGATCTGAATGAAACTTTATAGAACAACAAAAATTGAGAGGCATGCAGTAGCTAGTCCACCACTTACTTTCTGCAGAAACAAGTCTGAGATACGTCTTACAGATGAAAAGCTGGTCAATAATGTTTTCTGAAGACCTGAATTTTAATATTTGGTTCACCATTACTGATTCTTACACAAAAAAGAGGCTTTCTGGCAGGTCTAGTTACTCCTTAGTATCCAATCACTTAATGCCAAATCAATACCTCCAAACATCGCTGCCTTTGGAGAACATGGAAGAGCGGATGACCTCAGGAGCCATCCAGGCATATGTCCCAGCTGCGCTCATTTTGGTAGTTTTATGCCATTCCCTGGCCAAGCCGAAATCCGTGATCTTCAACATCTTGTTGCTCAGATCTCCATTTTCCACCTTTTCGAGTATCAGTACTGGAGAAAAGGGAGGGGGGGAATAAAAGGTATGCAGAGTAAAGCTAGTATTTATGCAAAAAAGATTCTCCTGGAGATGCCCCAAATTTCAAGATTTTCCCTGACTTTTTGTTATTCAAACATACCATACCCTGTTACAGGTTATTTCAGGTTGATCCCTTCATCAGACAACTGAACAGTTCTCTAGCAAATAACTTCAAATTTAACCAAAGTACCAAGCCCCAGAGAACAAATAAGTAATAACATAATTATTTAATATAGTGCCTAGTGTCATTCTGTATAATGCTCTGCTAAGAGGAAGTGAACCACTGTAACTTCTAGAAATCCAGATAAGGGAAGACATTTCCTAATTAATCCTCTCTCAGCAAGCCAGTAATAGCATCTTTTTCTTGAACTGCTTAGAGGACTTTTTTTTAAATCCAGATACACACACAGGCTAGATATACCCTTCAGGTCAATGTGTCAGGACTAGAAGCTTTCTGCACAAATGTTTTTTAAGTCACTATTGAAAAAACAGATTTATGATTGGTAATAACATGCCCAATTCCAGAATTTATATATACTCCCATAGATTCCCTCCCCCATCATTATTAAACTACTTTTTTTCTGCCCTGTTTCAGTAGCAAAGGAGTCCATACCCAAGAACTTTAAAAACACCTTGAGGCAGAGCTCAACAATGGTCTGATATAAGACACATTACTCTGTAGCTGAAAAGTTGTATTGTTACATCACTGAGCGTAAACCAGAGCCCACAAATGCCCACTCTGCTTTAGCAGCATGTCATTATCCTCTTTCTTTATCTTAGTGCAAAGTCACCACATGAGTTGCACCAGCAATATAACATAAAGCAACAGAATACGAGGGCACTAAACTTCTGTAACTTATGGAACTATAAGCCCCTGAAATGATTTTAAGCCACTTTGTAAAGCACCACAAAGAAAAAAATATTTGTATTACTGTTATTCCAAAGACTTCACATCAAAAATCATCAAGCCAATTACACACCATCATTATGCAGCTACTCTGTTTTTAATGTCATTACAGACACTACAGACAGAGGTTCTCAGAAAACATAAGGATGCTTTTTTCTTTTTCTATGGATGCATCAATTGCAAAAAAACCAAACCAAAAAAACCCCAACCAAACAAAAGAAACCTCATAACCTCCACAATAAAACAATTGTGGGTCATAAAAAAAAAAACCTATAAAAGGCAAACGTGCTGCAAAAATTACAGAACATATAAAAATAATCTTCAGGACCATTTTCAGCAGCCTATGAAAAGACTCAAGTGTCAGCCTAAAGCTAACACAGCTTTCTTTTTTTTGAGTAGGGGAGTATCATTTCTTCCAATAATCAAAATGGGGTTTCCCACCAAATAAAACCCAAAAGTCTTATTTGAACCCTTCTGTTGCCCTGCTTTTTGCAGTGTTCCATGTTTGTAATTTTGTAGTAGAAGTTCCCATGCATTTTCTATAAACATAGTCCTTGTTTCCCTAACTGGCCGGGATTGTTTTGAACTTATAGATTGTTTTTCATTCCTTTCCCCTGGGGCGGANACTCATTGATTGCAAAGTGAAAAGCTTCCTAGAATATACATAGTGCTGCTTTTTCTAGCTTCTGCCTAAGAAAGCTTCCGCCATTCTGCCTAAGGAACTGGCAGAATATCAAAATGTAATTTTAAATTTAAATGCAGTAATATAGAGATGTACAGTGATGTTGTAACATTAAAGCAAAACTTTGAGACAAGAAAGTATGGGTTTAGGGGGTTTTTGGTTTTTTTTGCTTCCCTCCATAATCACAATGAGGAACAAACAAATTATTATTCACAGATCATATTCTGTCTGAATGAGCTCAATAGCAGGACAGAGTACCATATATCACAGCTGATACATACTTTGCACATACCTTCCTGGTAAGACGTTATTTAAATCTAATTACCTTGATTTGTATTAAGTTCTAACAAAACAATTAGTACTTACACGGATCTTTTGTATGCAGAACTTGTTCTTTTGTCAGATGCAGGGTAGTAAGAACAATTACCATGACAAAAGACCACAGAGAAGGACAACAAAAGAGACGGATTTATTGCAAGTCTTTGATTCTTTCCTTACATCCTCGGCTCCTTTTCTATTTCTATGGAATAACTGCTTGGGATAGTAATCTTGAAATCCAAATTTTTAAAAATGAATTTTAAGATTGGTATCTCTTTTCAGCATCTGTTTCTGTTCTCTTTATTGTATTATTCAGTATCAACAGGCTCACTTGTAACTGCCTGGAGTGTCCCTCGCCTATCTGTCAGATTTTCAAACCAAAAACCTTGACTCTCCCCTCTTGTGTTTGCCTGAATTTCACTGAAGAACTTGTAAATAGGTGAAATATGAATTAGTTTCAGTCTCCTGCTTAAAAAACAAAATTTTTATGGAGAACACACGGAAGGTTGCTAGGACACCGATAATACATTTTGCTTATGCTAATCAAAACGGTCTCATTTGCTTCTGAGTTTTACCTACAACCATTTATTACACCTTATTTAATACTCTCAGTGCAAGTCCTCTTTGGCAAGTACTACTTCTGCACTTATATTAGTCAAACAAGACACATGACAAAACAAGATACATGAAACAAACAAGCAACATACACCCTGCACTTACAGAGTTAATGTACTTTTCCCTCTTTTAACAGATTTGATCACTCAGGACTGAGATAACAGTGGCCAGATGATCAACATCTGACCTAACTGTACTGAGTTTGCATGGCCAGGTTTTAGTAGTGGGAGGGGTGGCAGATGCTAGAAGCTTTCCCCATGTACAGCAGAGTCAATCCCTGGTGGCTCCAAGATGGATGTGCCACTGGCCAAGGGTGGGCCAATCTAGTTTGATGGTAACACCTTCATGACAACATATTTCAGAAGAAGAATAAAAAAATAGTTATCATGCAGATGTAATTGCGGCAAGAGAAGAGCAGAGTGAGAGTACGTGAGAGGAACAACTCTGGAGATGCCAACATCAGTGCAGAAGGAAGGGGAAGAGGTGCTCCAGGCACCAGAGCTGAGCTTTTTCTGCAGCCCGTGGTGCAGACCCTGGTGAAGCAGCTGTGCCCCTGCAGCCCACAGAGGACCACACGGGTGCAGAGATCCACCTGTAGCCCATGGAGGAGACCCATGCCAGAGCAGGTGGATGCACGAGAGGAGGCTGTGACCCTGTGGGAAGCTCATACTGAAACAGGCTCCTGGCAGGGATCTGCAGACCTGTGGAAAGGTTTCCTGGCAAGACTTGAGACTGCATGGGGGACACATGTTGGAGCAGGCTGTGCCTGAAGGACTGCATCCCATGAGGGAAGAGTGCAGGAAGAGTGACCCATGTTGCAGCAGTTTGTGGAGTTGCTGCCTGTGGGATAGGCTTACATTGAAGTCCATGAAGAACTGCCTCCTGTGGG